>AFBI03000017.1:137643-361866 GCA_000230595.3 Edhazardia aedis USNM 41457 | reverse complement strand
TCTATGGATCAAGAAGAAATTATAGATAAAGCAGTTGTTAAAAATTCCGAATTTACAGATTCACAAGCAGAAATTATAGATTATGAGGAAATAATAGATAAAGCAGTTATTAAGAAATTAGATTTTTGTCTTTCATTAATAGAAATTGAAGAATATTACATTAAATCAGTAAACAATTCCGAAAATTACTCTCACAATTCGACCAATGAGGTTTCACAAGAATTGTATCACAAACAGGAATTGTTAATGGGAAAAGATTTCAGGGAAAAATTAAAATTATTGAACAATGCTATACAATTAAGAGAGTCTTTGGAAGTAAATCAAATGTTTAATCCACAAATTTCTGATGCTCAAAGGAATAAGCAAGAAGATACAGATTCCTATGAGTCTGTAGAATATTTGGAATATGAGGTGTAAATGTATATATACTCATAGAAAAAAGTATGTTAAATATTCTAATAGGATATTTATTAACCTAATTATAACCTATTTTTCATTTTTATTTGTCTTAATTGGTTAAAAAGTCTTATTTGAATATAAAATTTTATTTCACTATCATATTTGAATTATTTTTCATTTAGTTGTTTATAATGAGATCAAGTAAATTGTTGTATGCCAACATCTATGGGTAATAATAATTGAAATTTTTCCGTTTATGGTAATAAATTAGAAATTCGTGTTGTTTCAGTTTCACCAGAATTTGACACATTTTAACACAATTCCAACGAATTACCATAAATGATAATATGCAAAAAATTTATGCTTAAACTATAAAAGCAGAGAATTGAACAATAATAACAATAAAAAAAGTTTACAATAATATTTCTTCTAATTTTAAAAGGAATATAAATTTTTACAATAACTTGAATTATGCGCAACAAAAAAAGTACAAAAGTAATTCGATTATTGAATTGTATCTTTCAAGCAAATGGATATTCGATGGTTACAACATAAAAATTCTTATTTTATAATAATAATATTTAATTGATGCATTCTTTAATTCAAAATAAATCTTTACTCCCTGAATCACAACTCACTAGGAATCTATTTAAGGAGTGATGAATGTAAGTAAAGATGATATACAAAATGAATGGTAATAATGAAATATTGGTTAATATAATTGTAATAGTAATTATTGTAGCAATGGTTGCAGTGTACCTGGTGAGAGGTGTCTACTCACATTAGTAACACAATCAGAAAGAAGATATTCTTCTGGTCGTTTACATTATAAGTAAGAGTATGTTTAATTATAAATAAAAAATATACACATATTATTTTTTTGGATGTGTCAGTTTATGTTTTTATTTTTACTTCTTAATCTAGTACTTTTTTCTGTTCTTCTCACACATTCAGTTGTAATGACACCAGAAAATATTGAATAAGGAAAATATTTTTATTGGTTTCTTTGTATCTAAAAATATTTTCGATTTGATATTTTTTGACATTTTGATGTTTTTGAAAGTTTTTGAAAGTTTTTGATTTTTGATCAATTTTTTGATCAAAATTGATTGAAATTGTAGTACATCGGTGTAAGAGTCGAGGATAATCGATAACCAATGAAAATTGATGAACTGATCGTTTTTGATCAAAATTGATTGGTGCATTTTGATCACCAAAAAGCTTATAAAGCTTTGATAAATAAAAATCATCGAGAAATGTCTTTTATATTTAATATCAATTCATCAGGTGGCGATAAATCGGGAAGACCGCGAGGTCGACCGAGGTCTTCCAACCCTTTCAAAAATTTCTTTCCTCTTTTTATCTCTGCTCTCCAGGGGCAATGTGTAGATGCATCATTTGTATTTAAATGATTCTGTAAAACATCCCATATTTGCACATTCCGCATTTAAAACTCTTTATTTTACAATCATCAACAATAATAATAACAGAAGTATTAGCGGAAACTATAATATTTATTCAATATTCAAAAAACAATATATTAAATGGATTTGATAATCGTAATCTTTATATATGTTAGATCTTTTTTATATTATAAGTATGCTCCTAATTACAGTACAAATTTATATTCGGAAAATAGTTATTTGAATCATTGTCCGTATAAAACTGTGAAAATTGTTTATATTTAATTAACAAACTAGAACTATGGCCGATACGTTAGATTTTTTAACCTAAAAAATTTGTCTATTATTATTTTCTAATGCCAATATTGTGATTTAGTAAAATTTAAATTCTAAAATTTAATTTAAAATACCAGATGGCATTATATGTGTGATGTGAAAAGGATTGATTGTGCATTTAGCCAAGGTTATAAACGCTTATGTCAGTGAATATCTTTAATTTATCACCATTCAATGTTTCTATTTTCATAATTTATCATTTGTTATAAAAAATAAAAGAACCATGGGAAAAAATTTTTAATAATAGATATTTTATATTTTGTATCAAAGACATTAGTTGAGAAAGTCTAGACCAGATGTAGTACTAATAAATATTAAATATTTTTAAAAACTATTCTTCCTTTGATAACAAATATGGATAATTAGAATTTGGAAAATATGGGATTCGTATTTCAATTTCTAGTTGAATACAAATTTTCTATGTTAATAAATTTTAGTTTTCCCGAAATTAGAATGTGTTTTTGGTTTATCAAAAGTTGCTAATTGCAAAAAAAAGAAGAATAAAAAAATGTCGAAAAATATGTAATATTTTAAATTATAAATATTTTGCATTTTTTTAAAAAAAAATGAACAAAAATAATATTTTTTTTAAAAATAATTTTAATACCTTTATTAAAAACATTTTAGAGTATGATTTTAGGTATAACAAAATACCATCTGAATAAAACACCAGATGTTAAAGCGAACCATACTGACTGCTCTGCCACACTTCTCGGCTTCATCGGTAACAATATCATTTATGATAAGTAGCTCAATTTTTTCGGCAAATTTTGAATTTAAATTTTTTAAATAGTAATAAACACTAAAAAAATAGAGGATTTCAATATAAAAACTATATAGGATTATACTATTTTTCACAAAACATTAAAGAACTAATAATCGCCCCTAACGCACAAAAGAGCACTGTACTGCACATGTGATATCTTTATTTACGTAGAAACATAATTTTATAGAAAAATTGGAATTATAAGCGACAGTAAGGGTATAGGTGGTTCTGAAACAATACGTTGCATTTATACTATTATGAAAAGTCTATGGTCATCTATCATTCCTTCTCAGTTATGTCATTGTATTGATGTTTAATTTTTTTTTTCGTATAATATATTTTAAAATCAAGAAAAATAAATATGTTTTTAAGAGGCAAAGATAATTTTTTTTTTTTTGACATTTTTAAATTTTTTTTCACCACAAAAACCATTTAGTAAATGTTAAATGTGTTTAAAATTAATTAAATCATTTGTATTATATAAATATGCCTTAGATGATGTTCATATTGATTTCATAGATGTTGGATAAGTGAGTTTGATCAAAATTACAAAGAAAATTGTTATTTTTGTAAGACATCTTTATCTATAGGATTTATTCTTTTATAGACAAAAGTGGTTTTTATGAACCAATCCGAATTTTTATTACATTTCAATAGATTGACTTTCACCAATAAATTCAATCTACTTCTTAACAACCATGAATCTTGATTATCAAAATTATATAATTAAATGAGTTTTCGTCTCTAGAACACGTCAAAGACATCAAATATATTAATCAATAAAAATAATCGTATTGATTAAGGCAAATAAACTAATGTTGTAAAATCTCAAAACAAAATATTTCCTTTGATCTTTTTAACCAATAAAAATTCAAATTAAATACATTTTACTCTGTTAGAGAAGCATCTAATTCAACAACAGATTAAGACGTTGGGTATTGATTCAATATACGAGTTGATGAATAAGTAAAAAAAGGTTATTTATATATATTAATATTATAAAATACTTCTAATTTTATATTTTAATCTGTTTTGATTCGTTGTATTTGCTTTGTTTTAGTAGAGTGCGTAGTTAGAAAATATTAAATATTTTTTATTTAAAATATATATATTATGATTGGTTGCATAATTACATTTATCTTACTTTTTTCATCCTTAGTCTCTGTTCTTTTATTTTTAAAAGTAGTCTCCTTGTTTACATTATAATTTATTTTGTAGAAGAGTTAGTGGTAAAAACGATAAAGAGCTGTAGTGAAACAAATGAAAAACAAAGAACAGAGAAATAATATAAAAATATCGACAAATCGTATAAAAACTTAATAGTAAACCAATTTTTTTATTCATAACACATATACTTTTTTATAAACTTCTTCAACTGATTATTAAAATATATAATTTTTGATTTTGATATTTTGCTATATAGTTGTGTTTTTTTTACGCAATTATAGAATATTTACGAGAATTTTATTCTTAAAATATATTATCAAAAAAGTTTACGTGCAATATTCTACTAAAAATATTTCAACATAAATAAAAAAACTAAAAACAAATTTTTTTATTATTTACATTAGTTTGCTCTTCGGAACGCTCAGACTATAAGCAATTTTATCATGTAAATGATTTAATGGACTGTTTCAGCATATACAGCGTCGTTTTAATGTTTTTCACTATTAAAGCATTGTTAGTCTGCAATACACTTAAATTTTCTAGTTCTAGTTCGTTTACAAAATCGAAGAAAAAATATAACTCAAAGAGTAACCTTTTTTTATATGTGCATAAGAAATCACAATTTTGCGTTTTTCTTAACAAATTTGTTTGTTTTATAAAATTTGTGTGTATAATCCAATATTACAATTTGTTTCAAATTTTTTTTGTAGTTTCTCTCAAATTAAATGAAATTTAAATATATCTGGCATTTAACATCGATGATTATGTTTTTGTCTAAATTCTTAAAACGTTATAATTTCTCGGATTATTTCTTATTAACATTACTGTTAAAACACAATCGAAAGATGCAATAAATGTTTATATATATAAAAATCATTTTAAATAGTCTTTTATCATAGTACAAATACTTTTTAGTACAATAATACTTATAGAACGCATTAATATCTTTATGTTTCCTTTTTCTAATTTTTATAATGTGTGTTATTATACATTTTAAAATATAGGTGAAATATTTTAAACATGTGTGCTATACTAAAAAAAATATATGAAAACAATTTATTCAAAATATTTTCGTTTGAAAATGACAGGCGATTTATATTTGATGTTTTTTTGTATAATTTAAAAAATAGATTGGGCTTTTTTTATTTACATTGTTCGAAATGCAATAATCAAATTAACTAAAACGATAATAGAGGTATGTATTTTATAAATGCCAGAAAAGACAAAAAAATATATTCAAAAATGCAATAAAATTTTATAGATGTATAAACTTAGATGCGAAAATAAAAATCTTTGTCTTATATACTATTAAACTAGTGAAATTTGAATAAAACAGAACCTTAAATATTTGAAATCAATCTATAAATTATATAATACAATTTTTTTTATTTAACCTCTAATTTTTATAAAGATTTAGTAAAAAACTAAAAAAATGTTTTTTATATAATTTCATGCACTAAAAAAACATTAATGTAAAAGTAATGACAATTTGTTTTATTCAAACATATAAAACACTTTTGTGTATTCATTATTTCAATTATGCTCTATAAAATTTTTAGGTACCTTATAAAATATACCATATAGTGTTAATATTGCCAAATAAAAAGTTTGAGACTTTTTTAAAAAACGAAATATATTCTTAAAGTGACTCAGAAACGGCAATTTTTATTATATAACAAATTTCTCAGGAGATTAATTATTTGTTTTAGGATTTTAAATTTGATGTCTTAAATGTTAGGACCATGTTTTTTTCTTAACTTATATAGTTAGATCATATTTATAAAAGATAACAACTTTTAGAATGATTGCGAACACTTTAATGTTTTCTTTTAGAAGAGGCATATATTTATACTTATATTGATTATGTTTTAATCTAATGCAAGTAATTCATTTATTTCTTTCGCTTAAAATATTTGTACGTAGTTCGGATTGATCTGATTTCCGATTAAAAAAATAATATAAATGGCCTTCTAGTAGTTATTTTACAGTCTGTCATGTATCAAAGGTAAATGAGTAAATTTATTATAAATTTATAAAAAACTTAATTCTTATACTGCTGGTGTTATTTTTAGTATAAATATTACTATTAGCCTTTTTTCTGCTATGAATATTAACACAACTAGTACAATTAGGTTTTTTATCAAAACTATTCATCTTTTTCATATTTTGTTTTTGTTCTGTAAACAATTTTTATTTATAAACATTTTTAAAATTGCAACACTATAATCCTTAAATGTGAAAACCTCTTGAAACATCTTAAAACTTAAATTATTCAAAGAAATTTTAAAGTTACTTAATTAGGCAACGTAAATTAAACAATTAAAACATGTCCATTTATTTTTAGATTTTTGTAATAACAAAAAAATGTGAGATTTATGCACAGGGTGTTAGAAGCTCGTTTTAAATTGTCTTCTTTTTAAGTTAGTAGTTGACCTTATACATAAAAAAAAAGATTTTTAAAAAAAATCGTATTCAATGTGATAATTATAGTAAAAAATTGTTTAAATTTCGGTGTTGAATAAAAAAAAGGCTCAATCAAGAAAAATTATTTTAAAAATTATAAAAAACTATTTTTATTAACAAATGATCAAAAAAAAATAGTCAAGAATAAAATAAATTTCATAAAACTTTAGATATTTTAATTTTGTGCTTTTCAATTCTTACAATTCTTTGAATATATACACATATATTGTATCAAGATACCTTTAAACTTTCGTAATCTTTACTTCATAAATTATGAAAAACGTTGCGAATTGTTTTTATTTAACAATAATTTGTCTAAAATTCATGATAAAACATTTTTGAATCAAGTTTTGTGGAGTTTTGAAATTTTAAGTTATTACAGATTTTTTCTATATCTTAATATTCTGAATCTAACTATACGTAAATTTTGTATTTGTAATAGACATTATGTTTAAACTATAGTTATAAATTTTATTCAACTTATTCTAAAACCAATTTGACATTTCAATATATAGGCTATAAATTTCTATGTGATACGCATGTATAAACAAAATCAAGTCTATATATTTTATATTGTCTGCATTTATATCTTTTTCTAAAATTCTTTGACTTTATTGGCAACTTCTTTGCTTAGCTTTTTTGAAAAAAGTATAACCAAAAATTTATACATTATATTTTTAAAACGTAAAATCCTGTTTTTTATGAAAATTTTTGCGTATCTAGTTTAGTATTATAAATATTTATAATCTGATTATTGTAGTTTGTGCATCGAATATGTGCTAAAGTCGGTTTAATATTGCTTTAAATTATGTAAAATTAGAGCTTTTATAATAGAAGTAGAACTAAGAAAAGCGTTATCTTTTAATATAATGAAATTTTTTCTCATTTGCTTTTAAAGAATTAATTAAAAATTTTTATATAAACTGCAAACTTTCGCAAAAAAAGTTTTCAAAACAGTATTGATTGTATTATGTTACTTGTATGAAATTTAGATTTAGCTCTACAAACTATGATGCAAAAAATAAATATAAAACAACATTATATATATATATATATATTTACTAGATTAAAAAAGGAAAATTGTTTTTTAATAACATAGACATTATGAAAATATTTTTTTATTTTATTCACAAAAAACCAAATTGATATTATATGTGTTATGTGATTCTTTGTAGATTTTTTTTTACATTTGAAATACAAAATGCAGAAGATTTGTTGAAAATGAAAACATTATGCCGTATTTTTGCATGGAATATTAATTTATAATCTTTGTTAGCTTTTAGACAAATTTAGTTTTTTAGACCAAACATATTTTCTGAATAAAGTCAATAATTTAATTATCAGTATTATATTCAAGTCACCTGTCAAAATCAAAAAAAATGTTTGTCAAAATTTTATAAAAAAAGGAATATACGTCTTTAAAACACGTCAATAGCATTAAATATATTAATCAACAAAAATAATATTGATAATAAAAAAAACAAATAAAAAAATATTTCTAAAATCACCAAAACAAATAGTCCTATTGGAGACCCTATTTACTTAGTTAGACAATTGGTTTTTTTCTTTTTTTTCCTAATTTATTTAACTGTTGTTTAAAATTACTTTAGGAAAAAGACGAAAGCAACCTAGAGTTATAAAGAGTCACCAAAAAACACTAACATATGTATCAAGCAAATTTGGGGCATTATCAGAACAATAAAAATCATATGACTTTATAAAACGATAATATTGATATATATAACAACTTTAGCTAATATATTTTACTCCTGCGCAAATATCACCGTTCACCAGACGATTCATTATATTCCCTTCATCTTTTTTAATAATAAATAACAGATCAAAATCATATTACTCTTTTAGAGTAGTTTGAATACAACGATTTTTAGAAAAAAAATCGTATTTTTGTATTTATTTGCAAATTTTAGAATCACAGTTAATAAAATATTTTAGTACATATTCACTATCTGTGATTGTCTGGTTTCATTTAATGAACAATTTTATATATAGATTCTGTCCATAAAAATGAATAATTTGAATGTTTTTTTTAAAATTTCGTTATGATATATTTTATCATTTGTCTATCGTTTCTAAAGATAATTTTTAGTTCTAAACCAGTTTATTTTCCATTAACGGGTAGCAAATATACCAAGTTATGATATAAATTGCTGTATGAAATTTGAATAGAAAAATCAGAAACCATAAAAACATATTTTTGTTGATTTAAAAAAAACAATATTTGATATTCCTTCAAAATACCGGTAAAAACTTTGCATTAATCATATAACTAACTGATAAAATTTTTCTTCACATGCTAAAATTAAGAGCAATTAAAAAAATTCAGAAGGAATATGTAAAAATCTGTTTTTTGGTTGTGCTTTTAAGTTAATTTCGTCATAAAAACAATACTATTTTTTGTCTACGATAAAGAAAACCAATACACAAGTACAATTTTTTTTATATTTAAAGAATTAAATTGAATAACTTAAAAACTAACTAATTTTCATCTTTTTGTTATTTTGTATATAAATTAAATTTGAAGAAATCCAAACATTTTAAAAATCCAATCTGGAAGAAATTGAAAATTATCGAAAATATTTTGTTTGCTCTGATACTTAACAAAATCAAATACCAATAGGCTAGAAATGACAATTTAATTTGTACAAAGAAATATGAATATTAAAATTTTTAGAAGCCATATAACATGATATTTAAATATAATAAGGAGTTAGAATCAACCCATAAAATCATATAATATTTTTAATATATGTTATTTTTTTATTGCGTTATATGTGTCTAAAATACAAAAAGTATACTTTTCTAATATAATAGAATGCTTAATGAACATTTTTTTATCTTAAATATATAAAATACAGACCTTTGTAATTTTTTTTCTTATGATAAAATTTACAGGCAAATTTGACATTTTAGAACACAAAAATGGCCCGCAAAACACAGATGTCACATTATATATAGTATTTTACATAATCTAAAAAAATTTTCACATATAATAACTATGAATTAGAATGTTTTTAGCATAACAATAGTTTATGCGAAAATATTTTAATGTAAAAAGAGTTAAAACAATCGAATTTCTATGAAAATTGTATAAAAAAATGATATCACTTGAAATAGTAAGCTGTTAATAGATTTAATACAAAAGAACCATCACAGATCTGATAAAATATTTTCATATACATTTATTTCCTTCAATAATATTTTTTTATAAGTTATGGGAATCGTTACACGAAACATATAATTTAGACTTTTAATGTGAATGCAAAAAAAAAGTTTATCTTGAGATTTGAGATAGTGTAATGATAAGATTGTATGTCTAA
This sequence comes from Edhazardia aedis USNM 41457, assembly GCA_000230595.3. Lineage (NCBI taxonomy): Eukaryota > Fungi > Microsporidia > Culicosporidae > Edhazardia > Edhazardia aedis. Next base: position 351,994 of record AFBI03000017.1, on the reverse strand, counting down.
GAATTCTATACATGATTGTGGTTTCTTGCTGTTTCTTTGTGATGCTATTTTAGGATTTAACAAAAATTCAACACAAGTATGCTATTTGGAGTTTCCGAGAGATATACTATATATTAAATTTATTGCCGATTATTTTTCGAAAAAAATGACTAAAACTCAGATATTTAATTTTTATACAGATTCGTAAGTTTAGATTTATTTCCATATCTATTTACAATTTCGTGTTCAGGGCTAGTGTTTTTATAAAAGTTTCACTAAAATTTGAAAAAATAAGAAAGATAATTAACGAAAAAATTAGTCATATGAAAAAATAAAATAAGATATAGATTTTGTTATTGGAATTAAATTTCTGAAATTAGAATATAATATATACATTAAAAACATATAACTTTAAAGAAGAACTAATCAAGGTTATATTTTGAAACATCTATTAGAAATGAATTTTCAAAAGATATTTGGTACATTCATACATTCGCTATGTAATTTGATGTTTATTTTATGAATCATTAAAATAAAAACCACCATATAAATTTTATTGTAATAGAAGAAATAAAATCGTTCATATAAAAAGCAACTTTGAAGTATTCGTAAAAATTGAATATAATCATGTAGTAAATTAGGTTAAAAACATTTTTTTTCAAGATAGTCTCAAAAGGTGGTAAATTTAGAATTTAAATAAATATAGTATAAAGTAGATACAAGCAGCTTATCTTTTCATTAGCAAAAATAGAAAGCTAAATTTTGTGATGCTATGTGTGACGATAAAAAGAAACATATTATGCAATTTGTTTTATGAGCTGTTTCTTACCACCGTTTTGTTTGATGAATCTGTCACTATAAAACTGAGTAAACAAAAAAACTTCAAAGCAAATGATATATTTATTGCGCTATATTAAGAATTGATAAGAAATAAATATATTATATGTTTTTTGTATGAATTTTGAGTTGTATTAATGCTCATCGGTTATTATTTTGAATTTTAGTATAATAGATTTCTTTTTTAACTTAAATTTATGCTTTTGACTAGCTTTTGATTAAATTAAATTATATTGTTTTTAATCTATTGTAAGTTTTCAATTGAATGTTCTAAAACTGTATTAATAAATAAGAGAAAATCACTGCCATGCATTTTTATAAGCATCTAGAAATTATTATAGTTATATATATGATATTTAGAATATTTTTTTCTTAAAAAATGAAGCTCTATATTCGTTCCTTTGTGCAAAACTTACAACACGCTATGTTCACATAAAATAATATTGCATTACATCCTAATTCGGATAAAATAAAATTAATAAGTTGTTTCGTCAATTAATTAAGATCTTGGTGCATAACTTTATGTATCATCGATTTGATATTTTTTGTTTCATTTTGATGTTTGAATACATTAATGATGTAACTATGCGTGTAGATATCAATAAACTTATTGTGTATGTTTTTGAAACATAAATTTAGATATTTTATGTCAGTTATAATCATTTTTTGTATTTTTCTTTGATATGAAATATTAATTAAAAATAGTTTTCGGAAAACTTGCGTCATCTTTTTAATAATGAAATAAAAAACTGCATGCATGAATAATAACTCTTTCATAACAAAAAACAGTAAAAAAAATGCTAGTAACACAAATAAACATGTAATATATATTTTTTGGAATTTTTACAGTATCTAATGCTTGAAACTTCAATATTTCATCAACCTTAAACGAACTTAAAAAATTATTTTTTCACAAGAATGTGTGCAAGAGAAACTATCCGAATATGGCGTATTTATTTACCTATGATTATTTCAAAATAAGAAATATCATTAATTTTACATATAAGATGAGCATTATAAATAAAAATTATGGTTCAAATATATGCAAAATCAAAATACATTTAATAGTTCGGAGATTAAAAAGATAATTCTTAAGCAAGTTATGCCTAAAAACATCGATGATCTTAAACCTTTTGAAAAATTAGGATCCTATAAGGTTTTTAAAAGCGATAATTTAACGATACCATGTGAGATGGGTGAAGTAACAGATTGTAATTTTTCTAGTGTATATGATGAGTGTTGTAATAATATTGATAAGGATGACTTAAAATTAGATTTTTCTGAAAATTATTATAATAATTTTTGTAAAAATGATTTCAAAGAAAAATATGATAATGAAAATGAAAATTCATTTATGATGAAAGAAAGGTCTGATAAAATATATGAATTAAAAAATATAAATAATTTTGAACTAGATAATCGGTTTTCACACGAAGATTACGTTCAAGATACAGTTTCTTGCTTCATGAACTCAGATGATATCGCAAAAAAGATTGATTTTCAAATAAAAAATGATGAATATAACAATTTTCCTATAAATACCAGTAGCAAAAATGATGAAAGTGACAGCATTTCTGATTATCATGGTGATAGTGATGAAAGTTTAAACAAACATGTGAATGATGCGGTACGAATGTCTGTAGATCTTTCAAATATTGGAAATATAATGACAACAAATAATGGTTACTTCCTTCCATATAATTCAGATAGCAATGGGACTAATATTCATTGGAACTTTACAGTTGATAATTATAATTTGAATAAACAGAAAAGAAGCGATTCGCAACCAGTAAACATAGAATCACATCAAAACAAGTTATCCTGGGATAAAATGGTTTTCATGACATCTAATTCACTAAAAAATCAAGAGAATGAGAATATCATATTGGATGATAATGAATCTTATAACCCATTTTCTATATGTGATGTCGATAACAACAATTGTAAGTCTCAAATTAAAGAAGAGTCGTTTTTTTCGTCAAGTTTCTGCCCGAATGATCAAACATTTAATGATGTTGATGAAAGTCAATTAAAAACAGAAAAAAAAAATTCAAGAACAATGTGAACAACAATTTTATAAATATTCTGCAAGCCCAATCGACATATTTGAAGGTAATGATCTTTTTAATTCACCAGATATATTCACAAATGATATTGATTATAGACGTACAGACAACAATATTCTTATCAACCGGAATTCCTCCGAATGCAAATTTTCAGATTTAAATCCAAAAAAACAATCAATATTTACACACAAAAGCTTTGCATACGAAATCAACAACAAAAAAAGCTCCGAGAACGGCAAATTAGATATCAAAAACTATGATCATAATAATTTTTTCATTGTTGAAGATGATAATGTATATAAAAATCGCGAAATTCCTGTTTTTGTAACCAATTTTTCAGCTAAATTACCGGCTGCAGAACGTAAGAAAGAAATTAATGATGAGAGGGAATCAGCGCAAATAACTGATACAAAGGATGATAAAGAAAAACATGTCATTGATGAACATATTAACTGCCTGTCAAAATTCGAAAATAAAAATTTTGCTTCTGGTACTAAAGAAAAACAGCTTAAAATACAAGATAATAGAATTAAAGAAATGGTAATAGACGACTACAAAGAAGAAAAATCAAACAGTGAAAGTAAATTTGCTTTTAATAAAAATTCGGATAAAGAAATCAGATTATTTAATCCACAATATATAAATAACCTCAAAGGGAATGACGTTAATCGACAAGAAAAAATTAAAAATCATCATAAAGAAAATTCAATTTGTAATGAGTTTTTGGTGACAGAAGTAAATGAAAATGTAATAATCAACGAAGATGTAAACAGTTTACAGAATTTACAATCGGAAACTTCCTTTAGAGGCAGTTTAATATTGGAGCAAAATAATATATATGTAGATTGTACAAAAGGGAATCATACCACCGAGAAAATTCCCACTCATTTAAATGTGCAAGAAGGTAGTAATAATATATTTCAAAATAATTTATATACAGAATATGGACAAAAAACAAATAAAAATAGTTCTTCTTGCAGTTTTTTTTGGGAATGTTAAACAACATGAAAATCAATTTAATTTGATGTTTGACAGGTCTTCTTGTGACATTAATGTCAGTTCGGATTTACATAATAATGAAATTGACAATAACTACATCGATGCAAATTTTGACTCTGCAAAAAGTAAAAATTTAGAAAAACTTGTAAAAAATATTGTTGATACAGTGGTTGTTAGTGAAAAATTAGAGAAAAATACAAAGGAAAACATTCATGTGAAAGTCGGTTTTTCGAAAAATAACACCGCTAATGAATTCAAACCGGATCCAATTAATAAAATAATTAAGTACAAATTAAAGGAAGATAATAAGAAAACTCAAGCCTGTCAAAATGACAATTTTAATAATATAAATAGTCAGATAACCGCATTTTCCAATAAACGATACAAGGAATCTGAAATGAAGAATATTTTTGATGGCAAAGAGTATGTCGATGAGCAGAATAGAAAGCGGTCTTTTGGTGCTGTTAACGAAAAAGAATCAATGAACATATCATGTTCCGGTGCAAGTGAAAATAACAAACAGAGTTATATGGAAAACAATATAAATAAAACTATTTGTCGTGGAAGCAGAAACATCATAATGAATCCTAAAATCACTGATGAGGAGTTCGAAACAAGATTTTGTAGCAACGAACATACAAACGATTTCAGGAGAAAAAAACTTGGGGATGGCTGCAGTATAGATGACTATAACTTTTCTAATATTAGAAATAGTAGTTCAGATAAAGAAAATAATGATTCGAGGCAAATTTCTAACAGAAATGATGATCAGACAATAAAAGATTCGAGATATGAAATTGAGATGAATTTAAATGACGATAATTATTTTTCTAAACCAATAGAACTAGGAAAAATTGATGGCCATTTAATAAATGATAGTAATAAACCATATGAATATTATGAAGATCACACACATGAAACCTCAAGTGATTGTAAGAGTAACTATTATGGCGTAAACAACACAGAGAATATACCAAAAAACTTGAAAAATCGCATAGAAAAAAATAAAAAAAGTTTTTATAATACTGAAGACGAATCATATAATCAAATGAATAATTCATTCGAACCAACAAGAAAATCGCAGTATATGTATAAAGATCGTTATACATATAGCAAAAACTCAAGAGATGACCCTAAAAGAGGAAGAAATACTCAATTTGAAGCTAATCTCAATGATGAAAATATGTACACTAATTTTTTCTTTGCTGGAAATACTAATTTGGACATTGATTCTACAGTTTCTGCAAAGGACGGGCGATCTTACACAGAAAATTGTAGCAATACCGACAAAAATGTAAAAGAAGAAACAGCCAATTCATTCAAGTTCGTTAACTCGCAAATGGAATCACAAAAACCTGTACAAAATTACAATTCTATGAACTTATATCAAAAAGAAAATTTTTCACAAAAAAATAAAAACTACACTTCACAAGCGAACGAAACGTATCAGCAACCTCAAAGCGAATTTCGGCATAAATATATCCATAATTCGGATTTATTGATTAATAAAAGTAGCGATAATTCTTTAAATCAAAGTTACAATAGGTCTGTTCCGTTTAGCGATTTAAATCCATCTATTTCAAATTTTCAAAAATATGATTACCCAAGAAATCAGCAGTTTTATCGAAGTTACATCAATTCACAACAAAGCGATGATCCGGAAGTAAAAAATCTTCTTAAAAAGGAACGTAACAGAATGGCTGCAAAAAAAAGCAGAGAAAAAAAGACTAATTATATGCGCGAGCTTGAAATGAAGACAAAATATTTTGAAAAAAGACTCGAAATTCTTGAAATTTCTCTACTAGACTATGATTTGATAACAAATGAAATATTTAAGTTTGTTGAGAAAATATTTTACAATACAGGTAGTTTAGATGACAATGCATTTAATCTGTTCGACTTTTTTTACAAACTTAGATTTGTACCAAATGATAAAGGATTTTACGTACACAATATCGATGATTTGTTCATTAATAAACATTTCTGTTTAGATAATAAGAGAATCGATAAACTAGTTGGTCATTTGAGACAATTTTTGTGTGACAGAAAGTTCGATAACAATTATCATCCTCTGTAATATTAATCCTTCAAATAATTGAGTAAAGCTAATGCCTAAATTATATTTAGAGTTTTTTTTTAATAATAATATGTTTTCTAAACACGAATATAGATAACCCATATTTTTTATCTTCATGTTTTTAGTCATTAATTCAATATTTTCCTACATTTTTCAAACCAAAGCTCGAATATACGCATGTAATTGTTTAAATGTATTATTTCAACGCATTAAAAGCATTTAAAATGCAAAAAATAAAAAATTTTACATTAAAAACAATAATATTATATAAAAATCATAAAAAAAGTAGTTTTTCTGTATTTTTAATTTTGATTGTGTCGTACCCGGTTAAGGGAAGCTGACCAGAAACCATGTACTTGGTAAAGACAGACTTTTTAGTATAACGAGGAGAATTAGCATTAGTAGATTGTGAATATAAATGTTTCATATTTATTTAATTATTATAATTTTTTTAAAAAGGGTACTTTTTTTATAGATTATTTTTTTCTTTTTAGTTCCGAGTCTTTAAAAATCAATAAAGAAAAATCTCGAAAAAAAGTTAAAAACAACCCACATTTAGATTAGAGACGCACAAGCACCATACAACAGAATGGTCTTTTTATGTTAAAATTTCATTTTGATAAATCAACTATGAAAACAAAACATAAAATTTCATTAAAATCAATAAAATTAATTAAATCAGACATTTTTTCTAGTTAAATATGTTTGTACGATAATTTATATATACGCAAAGGATGCTTTTTTAAATTATTTTATTTTCTACCTTTTTAATATCGTAAATTCCGATATTTTAAATCAAGAAGTAATATTTATTAATTATAATTTATTATTTGTTGTAGTAAAATATTTGTATATATATTTTCCTATTTATTTTGCCCTTATTAAAATAGTACCACAGTAAAAATAACACAAAGTAAAATAATTCAAAAATACTCATCTACAATTTATCAAACGTAATGTAAATATCACTGTTTAATGAAATGCGATTAGGAATTCGAAAATGAAGCATATGTTGTTTTTTATGCATATTTATTTAATTATAAAATCTTTATAAGATTTTTTTAGGATAAGCTGCACCAAAATGATCTTTTTTTATAAAGTTTTATTGAATCAACACTATTTTTTCACATAAAAACAACAAACAAAAATCATAAATCATACATAATAAATTTATTTAATTTTTGTTATAAAATATTATCTTATTTCTTAAGATAAAAATTATTTATTAAGTTTTTATCTTATATTTAGATTGTAATATTTGTATAGATAGATATTTCCAATTTATTTTTTCTTTTTTTTTATTTTGTTTAAAAATGAACAAAAATATTCCAATAATATATAAAATAAATATATCAAATATTAAAAACAAACAAAAGTATAATTTTATAGAAGACCAAAGAAATATCAATTATCTTTAACGTCTTTTTATACCAATTTAAGGCATTTGTTTAAATTACGTTTACAATTTTTGAATATCTTAGCATAAATATGTATCAAAAAACATATATATTATTTTTTAATCGCTGTTGATCTTTCACTTTCGAGCATTCCTAAGTGTAAAAGCAATGTCAATATTTAAAGTTTTGAAACTCTGGCTTTATCTTTGTGAAAAACTTAAATCATTTATTGTAATATTTACCAGAAATGTTACTTTTTAACGTCTTATTTCTTTACTATTATATATTCGAATTCATAATTTTGTATTTTTTTATCAATCACTGATTAATTTTCTGTCATTCGATTATTTAGCATTAATATATTCTTATAATAAATAATGCAAGATTTTGTTTAAATCACATTAAGATAAAATAACTTTATAAATAGATGAATATTTGTTTCTATTTTGTTTTTTTTATAAAAAAGCAGATTTTTTTTCTATTAATATGAGAAGGGATAATGTGTATATTTCCTCAAACGCAGAGTTCTCTAGTAAAATTTCTTGGAATTGAAAATATATTATGATTTATTTTTGACTGTTTAAAGAATTCAAAAAGTAAAAGTACTATAAAAAGTGCAAATTTTTAAATTGTAAATCGTTTTTTTTTGAAATTTGTCTTAACCGAAATGTTTATCTATAAGTTTGTTATGGTCTCTTTTCTCTTTAATATATCTGCACCTTTTCTTAAGGATTAGAACATATCCTCGACATATTTTTTTTTTAGATCTGTTTCTATTGTGAAGCATAATAGTATATTGTAGATTCTTAGCAAAGATGTTTGAAGCATTTTGCCTAACGATAGTAAATATTCTTCAAACAAAATATCTATTTAATTGATTCATTATAAAAATACTTAATAATAGTTGCTAATTATTTATTTGTGTTATATTCTAGTTGATATTTACTAGAATAGGGTGCATAAATTTAATATAGACACAAAAGAGAAGAAACTTTATTATTATGATATTTATAAAAGTAGAGTGTTGCAAATTAATACCATGGTTATTGCAGCAGGGATTACTTATTGAAGGTATCTTATGCTTCTCCATGTTTCTTTCTCAGTTCATTCTTCTTTAGTTAAGGGTATCAACTTAAATAGATGACATGGAGGTAAATTTGCGAAGGAACACATAGTTAAGGAGGGTGTATTTGTTTTTAAGGAAGAAACATGCAATACTAATAGTTCCTCTGATGTGATGGTATTTTTCATCACAGTTTGATATACAAAATAGTATATTTTTTTTTTATCTCCAAACGTAATAAATAATTCTGAACATCGATCATGCTAACAAGTTTGTAAAAAAATATTTGTGAACTCATAAATTTCAATTTTAGAAAATAAACATATCAACATTTAAAAGTATCTCAAAAAAGACTGTTATGAAGCATATCTCGTATAAAAATTTGTATATTTTATGTAGATTGCAAACATTGATTGTTTTACTACTTACATGAATTTTTTTGATAAAGATAGATTAAATATATTCTTTAAATTTTTTTAGTTGTCAAATAAGATTTTTCCACGAAAAATATCAACAAAAACAATTTAATATTAACAAATTGAATTTAAATAGATTATTATGATATAAAATCTAAGCAATAATTGGAATTCTGTGCATTTTTTGTTATGAAATTGTAATTTTTATTAACATTTAAGTTTTTTTTCTACATTTCTATCTATTGTATCTTCGATGATATTATAAGTTTATTATTGTAACTTTGTCATGTGAATTAGAAAAAAAAATTGTAATGTAAATAAAATTTTAAGATAAAAAAAACATATAAAACATAGTATATGTTTTTTATAATTTATTCTTATATATTATTTATCAAACTAATCTTTATGCTGTTATTTGCATGTTTCTATTGCTATTACTAACGCAGCTATTCGATGTAATATATCTACATTTGAGATTCATATTATATATTACTTTTCTCTTTAACTTATACATCTCCTTATGTAAAAGTTTTAAGATTTATTAATTAAAATATAAAAAACACAATTTCAAATTATTAAATGCACTAATTGTAATATATTAAAATTATAAACAATATAAACCAAATATGTGAAAAAACATTAAACTTAACAATGAATAAAATATTAATATTTATTTCTTTATTAAAAGTATATATCTAAGTTTTTTTGATTTATTTTCATGATGTATATCACAAACTTGGTGTTTACATTTATTTTAATTGTTAAATCTTATTATATTCTTGCAAATTTAATCTTTCCAACAGTTAAAGAATATTAAAAATATAAAATATGATTTATAATGTATATAAAAACTAGCATAATTCCGGTTATGACGGATTTATTCGACTTTTTTTCAATTCAACAAACTTTTTCGATTTCTTGACGTATTGTCAAAAATCAGAATTCTTTACTTTCCGCAATAATTCAACATATTATTTGCAAATTTAATATATAAAAAATTATTAAATACTGAAAAGAAAGTAGGAAAATGTATATGGATCGATATAATCTTATGAGTTGTAATTTTTTTGATATTTATTTTAATATTTTTATACATACACACCAAATTTCTATTTTAATATACAAATTTTTAATATTAATATATTCAAAAATTATCGATAAGAATAAAAATTTAAGCACTAGTATACTTATAAAGTAATAATTAAATTATTAATAAATTTTTCAAGTTATTAAACTATAGTTTTATGAAATTAATTAAAAAAACATAACAAAATTTACGATATATAACATATATTTTTAAAATTAATTCAACATAAACTGGATCAGATTTTATTTGTAATCATAATATATACTTTTTAAAACAAAATTTTATATTTTTCTGATCTTTTAATGAACTACTCTAGATCTTGCAATATATAAACCAGTTATAATGCTAATTTAATAGATTTTGTAATTAAATATTGAGTTATATTTTAGAATGATAAAAAGAGCGAAAAAACATTTTATTTTCACTAAATTAAATAAATATTTTTCTAACATAAATATGCAGTTCAAGTTTAATTTACACACAATTTGCTTTTACTTACAAAAACAAAAAAAATCGCTAATTATTAGATTTTTGATGCACGTAAATAACGTTTTACTAGAATACGAAATTAAAAATATATGCAAATATTTTTTTTCTTTTCACAAAGGTGATAAAATACCATTTATAGTATAAAAGCATATAGGATACAAAAAATTTAAGTTTTACATAAAATAACTTATACTAAATATTGTACTTGATTCCATTTCTGAACATGAATCTATACAAGAGTGAAATCAACGAAAAATTAAAACAGTGTTTATTTTGTGATTCACACAAAACTAGCTCAAACAGTGGATGTTTATGCAACATTATTGTATGATTACGAAATAAGTACCTCTTTATTTGTAAATACATTTGAAAAAAAATTTTTTTATACTCAGTCATCAAGAAAAAAAACTCTACTTGACTTTTATTCATGGAATTATATAAATGCTGATGTGATAGGTAAGCTGCCACTTGGCAATGATGATTGTGGAGAAGGTTTATCACCAAAAAACTTTAAAAAACCAACTGTGTTTCGTATAATTCAAATTTAAATAGATAATAAACAGTTTAAACAATATCCGGGTTTACAGAAACAACAAAAAAGGTATGACCTGGCAATAAACCGACTTCATTGTAAAATAATTCCCCTTTAATAACATTAATTTACAATCTATATTTACCCACTTATTATTTGTCATCATTGTGTATGACAGTTCTAAAAGGTAAATAATGTTTCTAACTTAGAAAATGACTGAATTATTATTGTTTCTTGTTTTTATTAGAATCATAATATTTAAAATCATAGTATACATTCTTAAATATTTTTCACATTACATTTTTCTACGACAGTAAGAATATAATTTGCATAAATAACACCGAAAACCATATATTAATTGAAGCATTTTTCAGATATTTAATGTGCGTATTTAAATTTTGAGTATCCACAGATATCAATGTTATATCAATATTTATCACTTTTTCAATGAAAATTGCAAAATATGTTGTAATGCATCATTATGCAGAACAAAATCCTTCTAAGAATGAGCAGAAACAGAGTAACATTGTGGAGGATGTAAACCTATTTTTTTATTTTCCTTCGTTTGACCTTATAAAATATGTATTAATATCATTTAAATTATCATATAACCATTATTTTTTGTGGAAAAAATGGCAGTTTTTGTTTTTGAATGTATAATTTTAGTAACTTTTTTTTTATATTTCCGATATTTTTTTTTTTGTTCGGTTAAAATAAAAATGTATTACAAAAAAAACAAAATTATTGTGGTATCAAGAATGCACAAGATATTTACATTTTAGCATCGAAAAACATTTATTAATTATTTCATCCCTAATTTTGAACCCTTTAGTCTTTCCTTATATCACTTTATAATATCCATACTATAAATAGCTCAATATTGGTCAAATTCGTTGATATCATTTTCTTTTCAAATATTATTAAAAAAAATCGATTATTGTTTTTATTTTAGAAAGATATAAATGTAAAAATATAGTATAATTTATTTTGTGATTTTTTTTATTACTTCTATAAATTTAAACTTCTTAATATTTAAATATTAGGAAATTATATCTAAGCAAAAATACTACGCACTAAATTAACATCTGTGATACTCTCGCAGTTCCTAAATTCTGTTTCAATTAAAAAAATTTATAAAATTAATACAAGGGTTTATAATCAAATTTTTGTCTGTGATGAATATATAATAATTACTTCTACAGTAAAATAAAAATTCTATATGTTTTTTTTATCTTTTTTATATATAGTTAAAAATATTACATAGAATATTAATATAAAAATATTTTCTTATTTTTTAATGTGTTTTCCCATTGATGAATAGTAAAATATACAGCTATTATGTCCATAAAAAATCATGTATCGAATATTATTATATAAAAAATATATGTTCAATATTTTAATAACACTCAAAACACAAAAAAAACTTAAAAAATACGCAATATTGATTTTTTAAAAATATTCAATGCTCCAAAAAAAATAAATTTTATTTGTTTCTTTGCAATGAGAATTAATGTTATTTTATTCAGATCTAGAAAATTTCATGTTTTATAAAGGCCCTAATATTTGTTTGACATAATAACTTCATTCTTAAAGCTTCGCCAAGTTTATTAGAATTTTAGCAAAATTATACCACAACAGAAAAAAAAAATTTATGTATATATGCACTTTTATAATAAATTGTGAATATGATAATTTCAGTGATTTTTTTAAGTAAAAATATCTTAACTTGCAAAAAAATCTTTCAAAATTCTAACTTATATCGAATATTGTTATTTTCAAACAAGATATATTTAAGTAAAATATTTTATTTCAATTGCCATCAAAACAAAAATCCCTGGAAATAAATATAGAATGTGTTTCCGTGTGTATTATTTTATTTTCATAAACGTTTTTTTGACACTGTCATACACCAATGGTGATACATTGGTGTGGCGTGCAAATAAAAACATAAAGTTAGACTATTCAATGATGAATGTTTTTTAATTAGAAGTGGATTCTGACTCCCAGGTTTTTTCTTGCTGGGGTGTTCATTCTTTGTTCTTTCTCCGGATGCTTGGTATACTTGTGCTTTTGCTCCTGCATTATAAACCTTAAGAGTTAGAAGGGCACCTATTTATAGGCAAAAAGGAGTGATTTCTTGGTGCGCTCATAGGGGGAAAGCGAGGAAATAGTTCCTACATAGTAATCTGTACAGTGAATACTTACTGACGCTACTAATTGTACTGTTCCAATCCACTGCTATTTTTTGTTGTAATGCTATTTACCAGAGACACATAATCAAATCTATATAATATAACCTATATGTAGAAATACTTTTAAAGACGTAAAATATGTTTTTTTTCTAAAATTTATGTTTTTTTATAGTGTATAACTATAACTTAATGGATTTGAAAAAATAGTGGTTTAATATGTATAAATTTAAAATATTTTTATACTTTTATGTTATGATACAAATAATTAACTTCATATATACGTTGTGTGTACTATGACAAAATGCCCTATTTGTACAAACTAAAGTAAAAAAATATTCGTCTGTTAGTCTAATCACATGATAATTGTCTTGTAATCATGCATCTCTAAACAATAAAAAAAAATCTTAACCTTAAAGACGAAAAATTAAAGCTTTATTGATAAAAAAAGAAACCAATTATCACCTAAAATTAAACATCGCTTAAAAATAATATACACAGAAATTAGATTTTAAATCGTTCTATGTATTAATATGATCTTTTACTCATACATAATAAAATATGAATAAAAATCTATACATTTATAAAGTTTTGCGATCCACAAAATTAGAAGATTGTAAAATTATCGTTTTAATGACATAAAAACTTAGGAATAAAATACATTTTTTATTAATTTATAACCTTTTATACACACATTAATCGACTTATTTTGATTTGTAACGCATTATATATTTCGCTTTGCTGTGTCTTTATTATTCCGATCAATAGATACATTTTAAATGCATACAAGAACATTGAAGACCTAGAAAAAGGATGTAGAATTTCAAGAAAATATACAGTGTGAAAAAATAGAATAAATGAGAATTAGTATTAATAATATATTGTACAAAAAATATCAATTTTATAAAATTCTCATTGTAAAACACAAAATAAAATTTGAATCCAAATTTGTATTCATGTTCTTGATGCTTAAATACATTATAATGTACTTAAAAAACAAAATTATTATATATTTGTTTATTTAAAATCTAATAATATCACTTTAAATACTAATAAAAAATTTCCACAAGATTAATGGTAGGAAATATTTCAAGACAAGTCACATTTATTTTTTTGTTGTTTAAAATTTAATCAAATAAGGTGTGATACAATAAACAATCAAAAAATCTAACATAGTTAAAAAACGACCAAAGATTTCTAAGATTGTGGCTATAAGTTAAGATATATCTTGGATACAGAATTTTATACTTTGTTAAACGGGTTTGCCTAAAATGTAATATAATTGAAAAGGTTGAAATATTAAATGGGTTCGAGGATACTCAAAAATTTGAAATAGCTGTATTGAGCTAAAATTTCAGATTTTTTTTCATATGTTTGCGTTTTTATGCAAAAAGAATCTAATCAAATAAAAATTTTTATGGAATACCGAACCAAACCAATACAAAAAATTCTGATTAACAATCAAAATGTTCAAAAAATCATTTTTGTATTAAATGATATTTATTTTTAGAATTTAAACATGTATTCGCATTATAAGAATGTTCAACTCTTTCAGAAAGCTTCTCTGCACTAATTTAATTAATTTGCAATGTAAAACCACAGAATTTCTTAATTTGAACATACAAACGATTTTCGAATGTCTATTCCTATAAGATCATGTGTTTTTATGCTATATAAGCTGGTTTTGAAATTGAATATGCATTGTGAGATTTTTTATTGTGGTGATAAAATCATTTAATTTAGCTATAAATTAGATTCATCACTTAGAAAAATATACTGCATGTTCTTTTCTAATTTTGGTGCAGAAAATATCGTTGAGGTAAAATTTATTAATTCATTTAACAGTTAGCTTAAAATATTTGCAACTTCCTAAAGAAGACTGAAGAGAAATATTTTAGAACATATATTTATGATTTTAAAATAATCTATGCAACAAATAAAATAATTCGCAAGAATCAAGTGAAATGCATAATTGAAATTATGCTGGGTAAAAAATTGATTTTACGAAATAGGTAAAAACTAGAGAAGGTAAAATGGAACGCTTTTTCCACATAAAAAATATCATATCTTAAGGACACAAGCATACTATCTATTCGATTAATAAAAATATTAGAATAATTGCTCAATAATAGGGTCATGATATACTATTATAATACAAGAATGGATTTTTGAAAAATACAAAATTTATTGAAATTCTAAATCCATGTTCTTATCTTCGCTTTCACTAAGTAATCCCTAAAAAAACAATTATAATGTACATTTTATAAGATATTTTTATTCAATATAAGATTTCAACATCATATATGCAAATAAGATCTCTTCTGGTGTGATCTTAGTATAAAGATATAGTTTAAATTTGTTGATATGATAGACCTTTGTTAATTTTAATTAATATCAAAAGATAATTTATATGTATAATTAAAATATACGAAAAATTCGCGATTTAGGTCGCATAAAAAACCAATAGTGTGAATTAATTATACATTATATAAGTAAAAAAATATTTAAATTTACAATAAAGAATTAAAAGTGAAATCTGATATGTTTTCTTTAATTTGTGACTATCTCGAGTCAATTATTAAAAAGTTTTGCCGTTTAAGTTATTTTTTGCGCTTCAATTTTAAAATTTTTTTTGGTATAGAAATTTTGTATTCATGAATAAAAGCTACAAATCTCAATGGTATGCGACTACATTTCGTATTTAACTAAAATACGCTTATAGATAACTATGAGCAAAGCATTTTTTTAATTATTGTAATGGTTTAAACGATTTATTAGGTTTTGATTTCATTATTGGTTAATAAATATTGTTTCAAAATCTCTTTTAATTATTAAGGTCTAACAAATATTAAATTGACTAATTAAGAAATAAAATAAAGAATTTTTGTAATTTAATAAATATTTTAATTCATTTTAGAGACGAGCACCTGTTAAGATTCTTAAATTTGAATAATTTATTCTTATCGTTTGATCAGTTTTTGAATGACGGTTAAAAAAAGCAGTAAAAAATATAAATGCGAAATCATGCTTATTTGCATCAAAAATTATTTATTCTGAAATTCAATTTATGAAGATGAACATATTAAAAGACTTGATTCCTTTTTCTTGATCGTAGTTCGTTAGATTTAATGGATTATGAAATTTTATAAAAATGTAAAAAATTAACTTTTATTGGTTTAAATTTTTTACTAAACATTTAAAATTTTCATATTTTATAATTTTACATGTTAATCTAGCTTTATTTGACTATCTAATTTTGTCAATTCTTTCTTAAATGACACAATATTCTATTAACACTGAATATAAAAATGTAATTTATTACAATCAATCTGCATTTAAGTTATAATTATTTGAATATCATTTCAAAATATATAAAAAACGTTTAAGATAGAAATGAATAAAAAAAGAATTGATAAAAAAATCGGCAATATGTTATATATTATTAGTTGATGTGAAAAATAATAAAATATCTACTGAAACGTATTTTCTTGCTTTAAATAACGAAAATTATTAATTTATGATCGCAAGCATAGTTTTAAAAAAACATGAAGTAAATGTAAATTCGTTGATTTTTATAGATTGATTTGTATCTGTTGTAAATATATCAAAAATGTTAGAATTTATTACATTTTATTAATTTTTAAAAATATTGTTTTTTTGTATTTTTTGTCATCTAAATGTTACTGTAGTATTATACTAATATCTTTAAATACTCCATTCGCTCTTTTTATCTTTATAAAACGTAATTTTGTCCTTTGATAGATTAGACTGGAAAATTATAAGATCAATTATATAAAATGTATAAATAAAAAAACAGTTAGAAATTATGTAATAGCGTCCTGAAAACTCTAAGAAATTGTTTTTTTTAAAAACGAGAAAAAGTCATAAAAATTGTATTTTAACTGTTTTTTCTTGCCGAAAGCTATGGCTAGTTTCTATTTTTTGTGTAATCAATTTGAGTGCATCCATGATTTTTTTAAATTATATTAAGTCAATATTTATAGACAAACATTTAAGAATCAAATAAAAATATAGTGTTTGTTTAACTTACCAATATAATAACTTTTTGAATTTCAAAAAAAGAAAAAAGTTATGTATTTTTCATGTTATATGTTTGCTTTTTTATTTTTCCTAAACTCTAATTGTTTTTTTTTGACATCAATCTGTCATTTTTCAGATGAATACTACCAATTACAAACGTTTTAATTCTTTTTAGATATCAGACATCAATAAACATTTCTTTAAAAAAAAATAACAATTAGTATATATTTATTATTAGAAGCCAGCTTATTATTAAAATGTCAATATAATTGATTAAAAATCATGAAAAGCATAAGAATCAATATATATAAATAGTAATTTAAAAAATAAACACGCCATCAATGAACAATAAAAATAGTCAATAAAAGAAGCAACTACGAATTAAAAGTAATACATTCCAAATAAATTTAATATTGTCAGTTCATTTAGCCGATATTAAACAAGAAAAAATTATAAAACAAATTTTTGAATTAGAAATCAATTGTGATTTATGCATTTACTTGATAATTTTTTATTTTGGCTATAAACTACTAAGATGATTTATATTTTTTATCTATAAAAATTAACGCATTGTAATACGTATCTTATTGTATATGATGAAACTAAAAGGTTATTATAGTTTTATACTGATTACATTTTTACATTGTTTTCATAATTCTAAAATTTTCGAAAAATATTTTATTATAACAGTAGATAAAAATGATATTTCATTATTAAGACATTTTGCAAAATCACATTTTACATTTTATTATCAAAATCTTTTAAATTTCCAAACAAGACAACTATAGTGATTTTTTTATTGCCATCCTAATGCGATATAAAATATCTTTCTAACATAATAAAAAAACACCAAAAATTATGCTTAATTGGTAATTAAGTTATCAAAATATACTTACATAAATAATTCATTTTTTTCTATAGTTTCACCATATTTTCGAAAGATTTTTAGATTATTTGTATTCAAGGTTGGTTAAAGAATGAGATCTATAAGATGAGCATAAAATTTATAACTAAAAACCTTTACAAAATATAAAAAGATGATATTACGTGTTGTTTTTAAAATATATTTTTTGGTCTTTTTAGATTAAATACAGTCAATGGTATAATATGGTTCATTGGTGGTATATTAGTGTCAAAAAATCAACGTTTAGTGATAGTGAAAACTAAAAAAATCTATTTTTTTTATATCTGAAAATGCAAGAAAAATTGTCAAAGTATAAAGCAAGGAACATCTAAAATTTTTTTATCCGAATAAAGATTTAATTATCTTAAAAAATAACCAAAACAGTTGTTGTTATTATGATCGTTGTATAATATACAATATTTCAATTAGTAAACTAGCATATTATACGATGAAAAGGTGAAAATCCGTATTTCTCATTTTTGGAAAGGAATGCAAATTTTAAATTTTTTAGAAAATTATTTTGATTTCCACAAAGGAAAATATTTTTATTATGTTTCAATTAGTGCAATAAGAATCTTATAAAAATCCAGGAGAAAATAATATTTATAATTGCTGAGTAAATATTATTGGATGGAAATTGATTGGCTGATAAAATTATAAATATAGGCAAGAAAAGCATATCATGCAAAAAATATAAATAAAATAAGTATTTCCTATAATAAAGCATTTTTTTTAAGATAATTTTAGTATTTATGCAATATAAATGGTTTTTTATTATTTAACTATGAAAATAATTTTAAATTTTGTTTTGTAATTAATACATTATCTTCCTAATCGCTTAATATATTATTACTATTGGTGTTGAATTTTTAATGAAAAATTCGAACAAAATACCATATCAAATAAACATAGCTTTTTAATAATTTTTCATCGACCATTATAAGAATAATTTAACTTATATTTTAGTAAATTTATGGTTTATGTTTTTGAATGTACACATAGAAAATGTTATAGAGGATTAATGAATGCAAAAAAAAGTAAGAAAGATAAAAATATTATATATTTATAAATTTTATTTAAAATAAAAGATATTAATAATTTAATAAAAAAGTTCTAACATGCTTAATATTAATTTAACTTATATACTAGTTAAAGAAGCTATTATTATATTCTATAACATTACTACTTATAAATATTTTTTTTACTACCAGTTTTAATATTTAAAAAATTATTTTTTTGCTATTTTTTTTATTTTCTGCTAATCAAATGTAGAACAAGCTGTTTGTAATTTTTACAAATACTAAAAATTGCATTTTATAAAATAAAAAGAAATTGGATTTTTGCATATATATTCTATATCAAACAGAAATGGAATTTATAATATATTAAAAAAATTGATATATTTTTTTGATAACAATAAAATTTAATTTATCACTGTTTAATTTATCGAAATAAAACAAGTTTAATTTTATGAAGGGTAATACTCAATATAACGCGAATTTATCATTTTTAAGAAAAATTTTATACAAACATTTTCACAATTTAGATAAAACAATGGTTATTATATAGTTATTTAATATTTATGTTTTGATTAATTATACAAAACCAAATTAAAAGTAAAAATTATAAAAAAGACTGTAGATTATTTTTTCAAAAATATAATAAAGTAAAATTTTTGATTTTTTAATTATCGAAATCTTTTTATAATAATATGTTTTGTGATTTAAGACTTTTAATCAATAATAAAAATAGCTTAATATTTTGTGTGTTTATAATATCCAATAAGATTAAAAAGGAAAAAATACGTTTTTTTTATAAATTAAATTGCTAACAGCGTGTTTTCATTATATATAATCTATTGAAACTGTTGGTAACGAGGAAATTTTTTTCATGTTTTTTTATAATCACAAGAAAAAATATGTTTTTATTCAAGTTTTAAGTAATAGTAAAAGTTTTAGTTTATTCGTTTTAAGAAGTTATTCTTATTTATATTTTATGGATTCTGATAATTTTAATTTTTTTTATTAGAATGAATTTCATCTAAAATTCTTTCTAATACAGTGTAAACCTTTTTTATAATTTTTTTGCAGAAGATAATATACATAAGTGTGAAAATAATCAAATCATATAAAAAAATGGTTATAAATGTTTATCGGTGGATTAAAATTGATTTTGCCGACTACTTTGTTTAGTTGGAGAAGAAAGGTAAAATTTTTGTTTTCTCCTGTATTTTATTCTTAAGTGTTGACGGTTTTTTTTTGTCTTTTTCGTTCGATTTTCATTCTATATTCGCATTAATGGTTTAACAAACAGTATTTGGTGCCAATTTGGTTATATAAAGAATTGAAAACAAAAATAATTGTTAGAGATATATTCTATCTTATTTAATAATCTAGAATCAGCTAGAATATTGGAATATAAGGAGATTTGCATTTTACTAAATGAAAATCTAAAATTTCATCTTTTTGTACAATTCCTTATGATTTTTTTTAAAAAAATCTACAAAAATATTATTTTGTGTTGTATTTTTTTTAAAAAAAATTTAGTATAAACTTTTTTATAACGAAATATTTTTATTCGTCAAAATTTTTTTACTGACTTAAAACATCTAGCTAATAAAAAAAGAAATTAGTAATTTTTGCTGACGATATAAATGGTTGAATACACACTTTTTATTTAACATCGAAGGGTGATAATTTTAGTAAATCACAGCTTATAATTAGCTAAAAAATATCGTTTGTGGTGTATAATATGTTAAAAATGATTTTGTTGTACGCTCTATATCATTAAGATATATTTCTCTTATAATGATTTATTATCTATTCTTCCACAGTCAATATAAATATTGGCTGAAATGTATTTGATCGTAGCGGAAATTTTGATTGTTAAATATATGTTTTTAGATTAAAATTTACATGCATGATGTTTATATTACTACAGATTTTATAGTATTTTCAGTTCAGGAATTTTTTTAAAATTTATTTCTTCGCTGATTATATCAGCATTTGATTGTTCCATCTTTCACTCTGTAAACCTTCAAAATTTAAGACTTGAAGAAACACCGAGTACAGTAACACAAATTTTACTGCATTAGAAAAACATCATCTTTTTTATATATCTGCTAACGCTTACTTTTATAATTTTTTTAAGAACAGTTTTAAGTATTAGAGTTTAAAAAAATTTCTGATTTTTTTTATAAAATCTGTTGTATTTGAATAATGAAAATCGCTGTTTCTTCTTTATTATTATATTTTTTTTGTATAAGGGTTCTATATAAAAAATAAAAAAATAAATTATTTACCAATAAGCTATAAATGGTGCTTAGAAAACTAAATATCGTTATAAAAAAATGTTATCATACAAAAGTTTAATTTCGTTAATAATGAAACAATGCAGAAAAATTTACAAGATCATTCAAAGATGTCAATCTTAATTATGGTTTGTATCTTAGAATGTCTTGCATTGTTTTTTATAAAATCGAAATTTTTTTGTATAAATTTTATAGCTAGTTAAAAAAAATATGTGGCACATAAATGCGTAGATAACGCATACAATGTAAGATTTATAGTTTATAAATTTTATTAGGGCATCAATAAGTAAAAGCACTAATCATTTTTTTGAAGAAAAATGATTGATTAATTGAATTTTATATGAAAATAGAAAAATTGAAAACTCTATGTATTCAATAGATAAAAAAACATGCATAAAACAAAAAAGAAAAGAAAATATGAAGTTTAAATTTTTTTGTGATTTTATTATGTATTAAGAATATTTCCTGAATATTTTTTTATTTTATGTATTTTTTTTTGTTTTTCATCACAACTAGAACTTGATAAAGCAAAATACACAAAATTAGAATGCTTTTTTCCCCCTTAGTCTCGATTCTTTGTGATTCTAAAAACACTGGGTAGCTATAAATAGTTAATATACATTCTGAAGTCGTACATCGAACTAATTTAGTCAGACTTTGAGCACGCTATACTATAAAAATAGTCAAAAAACACAATAAAGTGTGTCATTATTATTGGAAAACTAAATTATAACCTTTACTGACAGTTCCTATACCAAAACTATACCACAAACTAACACTAATGTAGAGAATAAAAGTTATTTGTTTACTTCGTAACTATTTTATAATTGGTTTAAAGAAATCATCATTCGCCAACGATATTAGCATATAAAATACATGTCAAAATCACAATATTGATACAGAAAACACATATAGACATTTGAATATAATTAATTTTTTTATTTTTTTCTAAAAATTTTTTTTCTGTATATATCATTTTCTGTTGATATTTTATGTAATATAAATTTAAAATTTTTAATATACTCAATCTAGATTATTATTTATTACAAATTTCTAGATACAAAGATAAAATTTTAATCGAATTAATTTTTTACATACTGTGATATGCAATGGTTATTTAATTCTAAACGTTTCTAAAATTTTTCTATGAAGATCAACAATGATGCTAAATTTTGATTTTACATTTTTTTTAGTCATAAATTTTTACACACGCAACATTCTTAGAGTATATATAACTGTTCTTTGACTGTTAAATGTGTATGCGGGATCAATTCTATGAAATATAGCAAATTTTTTGTATTCAGAGAATTTATCTAATAATACATGATTTTTAAGTTATAAATAGAAATATAGATGTTATATTACATCAAGTCATAAAAAATTGTCAATAGAAAAATTTAATCGATTTAATATTTATAAGCCATTAGACCTGATTCTAAAATTCAAATTTTTTGTTATTTTTTTTAATAAAAATATATAGCACAATAAGTTTTATCTTTAGAATACAGTAAATAAAAATCCCTGTGCATTACAGAACATACTTATTTTGAATACAATTTAGCTTAATAACAATATGATTATTTTGAATATCTATATTTTTTAAAAACCATTTTGGAAGTTATGTTGCTAAAAAATTTGCTAATGTGAATATATTATATAATGAAACAAATTCTCAATTTAAAAACTAGCATGAAATCGAATATTCTAACAATTATCAAAAAATATATCTAAAAATACTCTTTCTAAAAGAAAGAGCAACAAAATTCTTTATATACGAACACTATAATAATAAAAGATTTAGTTCATCAAATTTTTGTAATCTTTTCTAAATTTTTTTACTACAATAAATTTTATTGCTTTTCGAATACTATAATGGAATCATTACTAAAGCTATTTACAACAATGCACTAATTTTGCTACATCATTAATATTTATTCTCGTGATATTACTCACATTTTTTTTACTTTCTTTTTTTTTATTAAAATTGTTTAAGCTGTGTTTTTTTAAAGTTGTTTAGTATGCATAATCACTTCATTTATTAATAAAGAAAATATAGAATTTTTACAGAATAGATAATTAAATAACTAAAACATGATTTCTATACAATGATCAATATTTTAATTACTTAATAATGATTAAAATTAAACAAAAATCACATATATTCTAATAATAGAACGAAATTCTCGCAATATACAATATTTTTCTTATTAATTGTATCTATTTATATATTTAAACTCGATTTTTAACACATATTTTAGTTTTTTATATTTTTCAAAAAATTTCATTTTTTTAAAAAAATCATGCAATTTGTGTTATCTAAATTTAGGATAAATGTAAATTTTGTATAATTTATATTTATTTAATTAGAAAATCTTCAAATAACTTTATGGTTTGAATATAAACATGACCTTAAATGATATTTTTATCAATTTTTGTTTTATAAATTGCACATAATGAATGACTAATTACAATTTTTTTCTTTTTTTTCATTTTCTGTGATTTTGGTTTTCTTTTTAAAAAAATCACAAAAATGTAAAACTTTATTAAAAAAAGAACGAAATTACCAAAACCGATATTGGTGAATAATAGTAGGAAAATAAAGATGTGTGTTGAATGACAAAAAAACTCATCTGGTTGGTTTAAATATGTTTAGTGGCCGAGAACTTCGCTATTCTCTACGCATGGCTGTTTTTTGTGCTATTGGTGGCTGGATTCCTCTGTTGTTTCATTTTTGGATGTTTTTCTCAGCGACTTAAAGCAATGTAATTGACAATGAAATTTGAAGAATAATGATTGGTTACTTTATATGATCGGAAAATTCTTTTTTTTTTCATGCCAACTTTTCAGGGTCATCAAGAGATCTTCTGTAAAACATGCAAATTCAAAATGTAACTAATGTTAAAACGCAACCAAGTTTATTATTTACAGTTCTGTGATAAACATGATAACTTTGTTAATCTAAAATTAATTTTTAGGACCTAAAAAATAAACAGTTCTAATCATGCCTCAGTTGTTGTTCATTAAGTTGTTTATAATGTAACAAATTCATATTATTATAAAACTGAATATATAGTAATTGTGAATTATTATATTTAATTTAGTATTTAAAAATCCAATTTTAGAAAATTTATATTGTATAAACATTTTTTTAACGACTAAAAAGGTTGAAATGTAATATTAATAGTTATAAAAATGCAATACCAATAAAAGTTATTGAAGTAGATATTTGGATGATAAGATAGTGTTTTAATGAAAATATCTATAATTCAATACTCTTTTAAGGGTTTTTTGGCTATTATTTACATTATAATTGTGTTCGTAATTTGCTATAAAAAATATTCGCCTTTTTAAGTCGGTTTAAATTAAAAATTGAATAAATTATTTGACATTGCATATAAAAATTATTAACTTATATCGTAAATAGATATTGTGTATCTTTTTCTGCAACTAAACCAAATTATGAAATCAAAAATGTTACATTGTGGCATTTTTTAGTGATTATTTAATAAAAATAATTTTCTTCTTATCATGATCTTTCATAGAGCATTATATTATATTAGCCGAACAATGGCAAATGTCTGACGATATAAACTGTAATATTTCTATAAAATCGTGCAAGACCTTGATATAGTATGGTAAAAATGCGTAATATGTTGACATTTCCATGTACTACATCATGAGGTCATTGTATCGTTGATGATATTTCTTAATAATTGAATTATATATATTCTATCTAATAAAAAAATTTTTTATTCTATGCGATTTGTAGATCATATGAAAAAAATCTATGAAAAAATGTTACCATAATATTAGTTTTGATTTCTTTAAATTTTTTATTGAAATGATGATTTTGTACCAATGGATATTTTTTTCTGCACCAAAAAAGTATAAATTCTGATTTAAAAGAAGCAAGTGATGTCGGTTTAACATAGACCACTGAGTAAAAAAAGGCAAATTTGTTTTTATCAAAATATTATACTTATATTCATACCTTCTAAGCAACCAATTCTTTAAAACAGATTATTTCATGAACCCTAAAGAAAGTATGAAAAATAAGTAGATAACAAAGACAAATAAAAACAGATATGAATTTCTTTATAATTTCTTCTTTCTTAACCTCTTCGGATTTTTTTTTAAGTAATTATTATTTTTTTACAAAAAATTCAATTGCACTATGTAATTGACTTGATTTAGTGGTGCACTGTAAATTAATGCCGGAATAACATGTATGATGCAAAAAAGCAAGTATAATTCAAAAAAGCAATAGATTTCGAAGATAAATTATCGCATCTATATTAGCTGATATATTACTTTTTTTAAGATTTTGATGGTTGGTTGTTCTTCATCATTACAGTTCATGTAGAATCCTTGTTTTTTATTTTAATATCTTTCTTCTTCAGGATAAAATATATGGATTGCTTAACATTGGAAATTTATTAATAAAACAACCCGTTGTCTTACCAAAAGAATGTCATTTCCGACAGTATTTCAAAACTCATTAAGATTTTTAATTTTTACAAAAAAAACTGCGCTTAAAAAAAAATTTAAGCTAAAAATAAAAAAAACTATTGTGTTTGTAGATATAAACAAGGATTTACATGTAAAAAAAAACGTTTTAAACGTAACCTATCTTGTTTGGTATTATGAAATCTTAGTTTAGTTATAACTAAAAAAAATGGTGTAATTATTTTTCTTTTTAAAAATTTTATACCAGAAATAAAAAAAAAAGCAAAATGACTAATATTTATTAACCATTGGTAAACAATTTTTCTTCTAATTCTTGTAGCAAATCTCTCAAAAACCAGTGTGTTTGTACCACGACTATGAAAACTGACTCAGACCACGGCGTTTTTTCTTTTCTATGATATTTGAATATTTAACTATTTTATAAAATGTGAATTGTAAAGAGAATTATATCATAATACTTCAACAAAATTATTATGCTTACCTTAAAGAATATTTTAAATGTTAAATGGTGCAAAAAAACCTTTTTAATATATATTAGTAAGATGAAAAACAGCTTTCCGAAAAAATGCTAGAGATACACTTCAAGTTAAAAATGATTTCATCGTAGAAGATCATTTTAATTAATGTTTTTACAAATTTACACACAAATTCAAAAAAGACAAATTTAAAATTTTATCTGTTATGAATTAAATTAATGTAATAGTTGGTTTCGTTACAAATTGACTGTTTTTTCCCAGCAAATTTTTTGTAACCCATGATGAATGGCATTTACAGAAATATACATAAAAACACACTATCTTTTGAAGATTTAAAAGACATATTCGAAAGTAAAGCCGTAGTAATCAACGAAGGTCTCCAACAAAATTGTGATTTCTTAATTATTGAGATGTGTAGAATGTTTCCAAACACACAAATATTGTCATTTTACCAAAGTTCCAACCACTATTTGAGTATTTTCGAACAATTGAAGTGTACAACACCCATTATAATTACGCCATACGATAATAAAAATCCCTTTTCTTTCAATTTAGATTTTCCATTAATCATTGATAATTCCTATTCATATTTTTTGCATGGAGGCAAGAAGATTGATAATGGAAACGTGATTTATATTTTTAGAGCGGGATCTTTCCAGCCCAAGGACCTGTATTTGGGACAAGTCATAGTTGAATTATCATCATTGAAAAGTGGAATTTCAAATGAAATTGATGGGTTTATCAAAATATTTGATCGTGAAAATGTGTACAAGGAAATGAAATATAAAATAAGAAATAATTTTATCTTATGCATTGAGTAAGATATTAAGTTTAATAGAAAAAGTTTGAAAAGTATCCAACATCACTTAATTTTTGCATTAAATAGTAAAATGATAATTATAGCATATCTAAAAATAAATCAAAAATTTTGATGCTAAACAATTTATTAGAAAAAATAAATATTACGGTTTGATAATTTTTAAAATTAACCATAAATCTTACTGTTGAAGGCATTTATTTTTAGAATTATGCATAGAAAGCGTTTAAACACATTTAAAGTAACACTTAAATGGTTAAATTGTTTAATAAGTATAATTTGTTTTGTTTCGTAAATTTTACAACAAAATTAAAAATTAAAAGAGAATTTTGTGTTTTTATGAAAAAATTAATGTATTTAATCATAAAATGTACATTCTAAAAAAATGACATTGAATTATGAACATTCTGGTGTGTACATCATAAATAATTTACAATTTCTCAAATCGAATCATTTTAGTTCAATGAAATATAAAAAAATTATTATTCTCTGTGTTTTTACAGATTTTAAAAAATTATTTAAAGTAAGTTGAGTATATAGGCAAACCTTATTTTTCAAAATTCTGTTTTATATAATTTTAAATATCAGAATGAGAAGGAACAAATTTTAAAAAAGAAATTTCCAAACGTAAAAAATCAATCTATTCACAATTAATACATTAATTATATTAACATTTATTAAGTTCAATAAAACTGTTATTAAATGTTTTTTATTAAAAGTATTTGAACTTTGAATATAAGATAGCGATTATAAGATATTTCAGTTCTTCCAGAAACAAATTATATTAATAATTCTTTTTGATGAAGTATTTTCTAAAATGTTATGCATGACGAAATTTCATCCAATAAATTAGTCACGAAGATATTTATTTGATTTTTTTTGAAACACAAATGGTTATAAAGATAAAATAAAAAGAATTTACGTATTTTTATAATAATTCTTTGAATTACGATTACTTAATAATATCTTTAAGTTGCTATAAAATAGAAAAATTATCTAAATATGTAATCTAAAGGTTCAAGCATATCATTATGTACATAAAAAAATCAATTTTACGCATTGAAAAAATAAAAATAAAAACAGTGGTAAAATTAGATATAATGCTGTTATCCAATTGAAAATTTGTTAAAGCAAAATTTTAAACAAAAACTTTATATTTATTACGAATTTTACCTTCCTACCAATGAAAATGTCCGATTTATACAACTTTATAAATCGATTTGTAGAATATTTTAAATCAATGAAATGTCTATATTATCAAATTACAAAATAATAAAAAAAATTTTAACATAAAACAGTAATAATATCAGCTAAAATTTCAAAAAAATACAAAAATAAAGATTTTTTTAATTTGATTTCTAACCTGTGAAAACATATACAAAAAATAAAAATGTTTTATTTTAATTTGTAATTGATTCAATGAGGGAGCTATCAAATTTACTTGCAAATACAATAGCCCAGTATGTTCTTCCACTTGGTGTTTGTGAAAGAGCCACACCAATATCTTCGAATGGCTTCAATAAGTACTTATCCTTTTCATTCATTCTCAAAACTTCTTGAAATGCTGGCAAATATGTATCATCGTTTGTCATGAAAACATACTGTCCAAGATTCTTTAGATGCTCGTATTTGCTGTTTTGAATCCTATCTAATAAAGTATGACTCTTCCCTCGGCTGAAATGTGTAACTGTATTTGATTTCTTCATGTAATCTGCATGTTCTTGTGCAGCAATCGTCAAGTGTTCATCGTTCTTCAGTGGTTCTTGTCTATTTTGCAGTCTAAACTTGTTTATTGCCTCAATTAGTTGAGCTGTTGAGCAAAACGCTGATATTGCAAATATTAATATTTTAAACATTAATTGATGCTGCATTTATTTTTATATTACACTTTTAATACGGTGCTAACCAGTAAGTTTGATGTAAGTAAGTTATTACAAACAAATAAATTTACACAATTTTTCTTTAAACGACCAATATCCGAATTTCGTCATTTAATATTGATTTTGAAACGAAAAAAAATCGTAAACCAATTAATTCGAAAACAAGTTATAGTAATATATTTTAAATAGATATAGACAAAAAAAACATTAACCATAATTTTTTTAATTTCTAATATCGCTGAAAAATTTTTAGCATGTTTATCAAATTATTAATTTAGATTGAAATATAGATATAAAATTTAAAAAATTGATCTTCTTTAAATTTCTCACTCTATTTGTTGAACATATATTTTTCCTAAATGATAATTCTTAATTGAAAGGAACAAATAAATAATAAGACAATGGATAAAAAAAGTAAAATATTTACAAAAAAAGTCATGACATATAATTTTTTTGTCTAATTTACCAGCTAATATTTATTTTATAGTTTAGAATTTGGAATTTTTATAATGACTAACAATTCAAAATTTTTGTAAACATATATATTTAATAATTTCTTGAGAAATGGTAAGCAAAATATATCAAAAAATCAATTATCAAATTTGTTATTTTTATATCTGAAATTCTTGCATTTTTATAAAATTTTTAAAATAAAATAGTGATAATATCGATAGATGGATATATTATACAATTTTTTTTTAATCCATAGAAATGGCTCATATGATAAAACCAAATAATATTTGCACAAATTAAAAAATACGATATTATAAAAAAATTTATAAACTTGTGGTAACAGAATATCATTTAGCTAATTTATAGTTTCTTGTTTGGATAGAAAAATCTTATTGTCGAAAAATGACCGACTAATTCAACAAAAGTTTTGAAATTACATATGAATGTTTATTTAATAAAAATACTGGGTGTGTTAAAATTTTTTATTTGAAAATTGCATCCAGAGTTCTTCTATTTTTCATTCAATTGAATCATGATTTAGTATCTCTTATATTGTTTTTGCATTTTTTTCAATCCTTCCTAAAGTCTACTTAAAATTCGAAGAAAATCTATTTTGTTTTACGAAATCAATTATTTCTATCACGAAAGGTCTTCAAGCTTCCGATACTGACAATTTCACAAAATTTTTTTTTGCAATCAATCAGATAATTTTAAATTAATTTTTTTTAATTTTCACCATCAATATTTATATATTTTAGGAAATTTTAAAAATTTATACTTTTTATGTAGGATACTACGAAATTTTGTGTTAATTTATTGGTTTAATTGCCGTTGTTCTTTGCTTTATTTTAAAAAAGACAATACAAAAGGCATAAATCACATATATGTTAAAAAAAATACACAAAAAAATGTATATTTACATCTCTAGAATATTAAAGCATAAGATTGGTTTAAAAGTGCTTTTAAAGTAATACAAAATTATAAAAAAAACTAATAAAAGAAATAAAAATAATAATAAGCAAATATTTTTGTTGGGTGGATATTGATTAGAATTGTAAGAAAACGAAGATAAAATTAAAGATTGTTTTTTATGCATGTTTATTCAAAACGAATTTGTTTTATAATTTCTTTTTGGTTTTTAAACCAATCATCAATCATCAATATTTTAAAAACCACTTAATTTCCAGTAGAATATCTTAAATCATTTTATGTCAATTTTTTTAAAAAAACTAATTCACATTGGAAATGATTACATTAACCAATGACAATTTTTTATTTCAAATTTTTAACAATTTTTGACAAGATTAATTTGTCGAATATAATTTTTCATTTTCACAAATCAAATGACAAAATTTCTATAAATAAACATTAAATTTCCTAAATATATATAATTTCATGAAATAATGTACACTAAAATCGTAAAGCTCTTATTATTCAACAAATACACTTGGTACATTTGAATATGATAAAAAAATATTATGAAAAAAAAACAATTTTTTGCTTAAAATCACATATATTGTGGCATATTGTGGTACCATAATTCTTTGTTACAAAAATAACAAGAATGCATATAAATTTACAACTTTACTGTATTATATCATAGTAAATAACAATAAAAATACGATTTTTGATTAAAAATTGCATAAATTTTTAAAACATAGTCTCTTCATAGCAGAGTAATTAAAAACATTGATATCTTAAAATTTAATTTTTCGTTTGAAAATCAGAAAGCACGGAGTAAAAAATTTTTAAGACACAAGTTTAATTAAATCAATAAAAGAAAAAAAATTTTAAATCATAATCTTTACCAATTTCTATTTAATTTTAACAACTAAATATTCTCAACAGAGATAGAAACAAAAATAATAAAAAAAATGGATATATCAACTAAAAAATTTACATTGGTTATGTATAATTGTCAAATTATTATTTTTCAATTTTTTTTTATTGAATTTCAATAAGAAAAAAATTGTAATTTAATTACTTTACCTTTGCAAAAAAATTGTAAATGCTAAACTACATAACAAACAAAAATTTTATTCTAATTGTTTTTTCACCATACATCAGATTTATAGATTTTAATATTATAAACTGAAATTATAAAGAGTTGATAATATTTTATTCTTTGGTTTGAGGAATGAAAAATTATACAAAAAACTTTTAGAAATGAAAAAAAATTAATGCAAAATTTACGATGAATTTTAATTATAAACATAAACATTACTTAAAAAAAGCTAATATCTAAATATTCAGGTTAAAAAATCAGAAAAAAACAAACATATAAACTTCGATGAAAGAGTATACCACATTTGCACAAAGTAACACATTATAATGATAAAATATCATAAAATTTTATAGTAAAAGCCAAGTTGCTGCGTAGCCCAGATTTTTTTGATTTAAAAAAATTTTCTAATTTAATTTTTGTATATTGTGGCCAGTAACAGAAATATTCAGCATGTTCTAACTTCTTAAGAATATTTGTAAAAATTTTTACAATAGTAGGATGCTAAATTTTTTTCCTAATTAAACACGAAAATTAATACTAAATTTATACAAAAAATGAACTACAGCTGAAAGTGATGTAGAAAAATATTAGTATGCTAAAATTTTTTGTTATAATCTAAAGTTAATGAAACTTTCTAAAATTTGAAAATTCACATAAAAAATCTTTTACAAAACAAGTATATAATGAACGAAAAAAAAACAAGCTTCTAAAAAATTCATTTCAGAACATTTATATTAATCTTTTTTGTATCATAAAGAACTTAAAGACGCGTTAAAATATAGGAAAGGTCAATAATAGTTATTTCAAACGTTTTCTTAATATTTTAATTTTTTTTATTTGATAATCAGATATACTACTTGCAACAGCAATAATAAACTAAAACAAATAAAACATATCTAAGTTTAAATTCACGATACTTGGTCAAAAGGTATTTATAATGAGATTTCTATATGTTAATAAAATTCACAATGTCATAAAACAAAACGCTTTTGATAGGAATATTTTGAAATATTGTGATGAAATAATAATTAAAAAAAACTTTAAATAGTATTAAAGCGATTTTGAGGTGCTGGTTGTCAAAGAATTTTCTTATTTTTAAAATAAAAAAAGGGTTCAAAAAGTAAATAGGTTACTAAGTAGATGATTTGCTTTCAACCAGAAATTATTACGACAAATTTTTAATATTGATAAAATGCCTAAAATAAACTTAAAAAACGCGAAATATATGTTTAAATAATTTATTCATATTTTATTTCGATTCCAATAGTTATATTTCTAACTTTATATGAATTATTTAAAACAATAACCAAACTTACTTATTAAAATTATTGAAATAGCAAAAATAATTTTTAATCTAAAAAGCTAATAAATCTAACACTATATTACAAAATTTAGAATAAAATTTCGTGCCTATAACAGACTATTAAACAAAGATTTCACAATGTGCAAATCAAGAAAAAACTTAATTTTTTAAACTTAGGCAATTTTTATGAACACCAGAAAAATTACACACTCGCTGAGTTTGAACTAATTGCAATAGTTATACTTTTGAATATGCGATGGCTGTTTCAACATTTAATTTTTTATTTAAATTTTTTGGCATGTAAATAAATGCGTGTTGGTGTTTATACTTTTTACAGGCAGTTATAACTAATCATATCACCAACTGATATACCAATTATAATTTAAATTCAATTCATAACGAATAATTTCATCAGATAACCAAACAAAATACATTACTACCAAATTTCCTTAAGGGAAATTAATTTAGAAACTATAGTTGGAAATAGTGTTTTTTAGTGGTAACTTTTTTTTTTTGATTATTCTTCTGAAATATCCTTATCTTGAAAAATTAAGAAAAATGATGTTTTTGACATTTTTCTTATTTTATTGGTTTAATTTGATCTTATTCACATTTGATCATTTTTTGATCAAAATTGATCTTCTTTTGTGATTTTTATAGGTCTT
Organism: Edhazardia aedis USNM 41457; assembly: GCA_000230595.3. NCBI lineage: Eukaryota > Fungi > Microsporidia > Culicosporidae > Edhazardia > Edhazardia aedis. Next base: position 318,542 of record AFBI03000017.1, on the reverse strand, counting down.
GTTTGTTGATAAAGAAGACATTATAAATTTGTTGATTTTTTATATTTTTTGATCAAAATGTGATCGGTTCATTCTGATCAAAAATTGGCTTAAATAAGCCAAAGTAAATAAATATATCGAGAAAAAAATGTCTTTTATTTTTTATACAACATCAGATAACAATGATAAATCGGGAAGGCCAAGAGGCCGACCCAGAAATTCCAACCAATATAACTTGTTATTTAATTTTTCAGATGTTAGTTAAATATTTTCCTAGCCCTATTGGTTAGCAGAGGTTGACAAAAAAACAGTTTTTTCTTAAAATATGTTAAACAAATATATAAATACTACAAAATACCCGAAAATACATTTGAAAGGAATTGAAAATTAAAACCATCAAAAAACATCTAAAGTGAATATTAATTGGGGTTTCTGCTCAAAATTATGATTTTTTATAATATATAGCACTGCTGTTGTAGTTTTTGCGCGGGTTTCATGTATAAAAATGAAGATTCATGAAAATATAGATTTTATTGATCAGTATTAATAAGAAAAACAAAAAAAGAAATATAACTTACCGATACACATTATGCGCTGAAACACAATATTAAATATATTATTTAATTTAAGTTATAATACATTAACCCGAAGTTATTAAAATACAGTAAAAAAATCTACGATTCTTAGGTTAAATATAAAAATTAAACGTATAACATAGAATTTTGTTAAAAAAAAATCTGTTTTTTAGACATAAAAAACTATAATAAAACTATAGTTACTTCTTTTAATCGAGATTTTTAAATTTGATACCTCTGATATACTAGGTCTGCTTGACTTTAATATTTTAGGTTCTTGATTATAGAACTAAAATCAATTTCTAAAATTACATATCTAAATTAACCGTGATTTTAATTATATTTTAAAGAACCTGAACGTAAAGTAATCCACAAGATAAATATAGAAATCTTTTAAGTTTACAGAACAACGATAAAAAAGTTTTTACAGATAAAAAGACTAATTATACAGCGGATAATTTAAAAACAATAAATTTGAAACGAATACCTCTCATATATATACAACAACAATATATTAAATGCGTCATATTTCATAAAAAATTCAAATAAATTATGCTTGCTTGAAACAATGCACACTATGATCTGAATGATTTTTTCGAAAACATTACTTTTACCTCTATATTTCTATTAACAAAAATATAAATAAATGCCTTCAAAAAGCCGTCTATCTACCAGTTCAATTTTATATTAGTGTAAAAAAAATTGTGCGGTTTTTAACAAAAATTCCAAAACGAATAAAAATTTGAGAAAATTTGACAAAGAGGATATAACTTAAATTCGATGATTTGATGTGAATAAGAAACTAGAAAAGGAGAAATTCAAAATATTTCGGTTATAATTTTTCTAAAGAACGAACTCAGAAGTAATTATTATTTGTGGTATACAAACTATTATTAAGTTTTATTATCGCTCTTTAAATTTATCGAGCTATGGAGAAGAAAAAACATGATTCTTACTTAAACAATATCCAAAAATTTTTTTTAGACAATATAAAAATCAAATTGTTAAGTAGTTGACGTATTCTAGGTGTTATTGCCTAGAATCGCGCAAAAATAATGTGAAAACAGAAAAAAATTTTGCAAAATAATTTTTTAATTATCTTAATTGCTTTTGTTGCACACCATTTTTACTCCTTCGTACTAAGAATTCAAAAAATAAATAGTTTATTATGAAAAACTATTATTTATGCATGTATTTCAGAATTTGAAATATTTGTAACCAATCACAAAAAAATCAAAATTATAAATTATAACAAAAATATTTGTAATTATTTGATTCTGTTACAACATTCAATATCAATATACGAAATTTCCAAAAATGGACTTCGATATTTAATTACGGCAATAGTCTAATCACATTATCTTCTTTCTTTAATTTACCCACTAAATTCATTTATCTCTCTTCAAAGTATCTCCTTATACCTATTAAATAGGCAGAAAATTTCGCCAATGTTTTACTGTGCAAGACAAACGTATAAAAAAAGGCAGCAGTTAAAAAATCAAGCAAGAATAAGCTAGTCCTTAGAATTATTTCTGACAATAAATCTTGAATAAAAACAATTTATCGCTGTACGGCTTGCATTTAAGATTTTATAGTGCTTCTTTAGTATATTACACTAAAAATTTGAATAATATTCAAAAATAAAATTTTATTCTTTTCATTTCTCCAAAAAAAACATAGTAACTTATTAGAAAGATTGTAAAACCTTTTGAAATCCACAATATATTTATCTGGGATCCGATCTGAATTTAGTTTCAATTAAATCCTAGATATAAACATTCTTGTAAGTAGTAGTTATAAAACCAGGAAGTTCAAACAAAAATATTTATAATATTGATAATCATTCATGGTTTAATAGCATTTTAAATAACAAGAAAAAGACGGCTAGTATTATAAAATATTCAGAAATAAAAAAATATATGAATATTTCGCAATCATATTATTTTTTAGTTTTTTCAGTGCCAAACAACTTCGATTTATTTTAAACAATCTTTTTAACTGGTTTTATTGTCGATAAATATATTGTATTTAGCACAATTAAACAAAATTTTTTATTTTTTTTGTGATTCTAACTGTTGCCGAGCGACAAAGTAGCCTTTGTTGTAAAAGAGCAGTGACAGGATTAATTAAATGTGATAAATTTAATTATTAATATTAAATGTAATAGCATTAAAAATTCTAAAATTGAATTTTAAATTAAATTTAATTTTATGAATTAAAAATTCAATATATTAATATACTTTTCTAATTAAGAAAATAATTGAATGACTGATTGATAAATTGTGGTTTTAATAATCAAATTTTCACAAATTGCTATAAATAGAGGTGGCAATTAGAGAAGATGCCTCAAAGACATAATCCATTAAATAAATATTCTTGCGCTCAAGTCTTTAATCTTTACACTAACGTAGATATTCCTATATTGTTTTTCTATGCCAATCTCTATGTTTACTGTATTCCATGGATTCGCTGCAAAAACTTTATTGGCCCAAGCTGTGCGCATGACATCAATTTAAAAAACATCTTAGCATTTAGTTTTGTGGTTTGCATCGGTTAATTTAGCCGGGTTTAAAACGCACTGGTCGGATCTACAAAGGTCACACGAAGAATTAAAGCTTAAATTTGCCATGGCTATGTATTTATTTATTCATTTTAATTTTTAAAATGAAATCTGGTACTTAATTATTATTATAAGAAAAAAAATTAAAACATTCTCAAATATTTTATTATAAGTAGTATGTACTATTTAAGACATATTAGATTACACTTAAAATTCCTACTAATATGAAATCCATCGGATATCTTTACAAGTTCACTTTATTTTGTTCCCGCAAGGATCTAATATAATATAACACAATGAAACACAATTTTGAATCATAATAGGCACATTAGTAATATAGTAAAAAAATTCAAGTAATTTTCAACCTTTTTTATGATACGAAAAAAATAAACAGACTAATAAGTAAAAAAAGTACTAATCTTTGTAACATAAAAAGAATAGATTTAAAAAAACAAAAAAAATTGTAGAAAAATAATTAAAGAATTTATTGTTTAAAGCATATACTAATTATTAGAATTCTGATTAAACTATGCCATTCACATTAAGTGTTTCGACTTTTTATTTCAAAAAAGTTTAACAATAATCATTATCCTAATAATTTAAATCCAAATTCATAAGTTAAAATTTCTGTGTTTATGCTTATATTTTTGTATATTTTATGAATATAATAAAAAAATCTTTTTTTGTATTTTTTATTCGCGAAAAAACGAATTTTGAAGTAAGAAAAATGAGATTCGATTATTAGCCAAAGACGATAACTAGATCGCAATCGTTGCCTATTATTATATAACTGGGTGTATATTAAACAGTTAATCATAAATGAGAACATATAGTCATAATATTTTGTTTAAAGTGCTCATATCTTGAGTGCAATATATTCTTGATAAATTCTTATACAAACTAATAAAAGCGTAGAAAGTATGAAACCGTGTAATGAGAATGAGAAAACCACAAAAAATTAATATATAATATAGAATTTATTGAGTTGCAAATTTTAATATATGAAGAATGCTTAAATTTGGGAACAAATGATAAATTTCAAAATTATTTGTAAAAAACACAACCGATGAGTAACTTAGTACTATCATTTTATTATTGTCAATTTTCTTTATAATATCTTTATATTTATCTGTCTGGAGCAATATGAAATTCAAAAAAAATATAAATATAAATTCACAAAGTCGATACAATACACTATTTCACGACTGAATTGTTTTTTTGTCATGAAAAACATGTTTCCAATTTAAATAACAATTTTTTTTCAACATTTAGTACAAAAAATGAAATCTTCACACAACACTTCAAAGGGTGCTAAATAAGATATTTTAAAAACAACAATTTCAAAACCTTCACGCAAACCAAGTTATTTAAAAGAATGACAAATCAGAACATAGAAGACATAATTAAAGACGTTGTGACAAATATTGACAATCCGCATATGTGCCAACAACAATTTCACATAGACAAGTGGGTAGAAATATACAACTATACAAGATCAGACACAGAAAAACTAAAACTTCTTCAGCTTATGTTTTACAAGAACATTGGAGACTTTTATCAGTTTAAATATATAGAAATGTCAAGGTATTTTCAGCGGAAAGGTTTTTCTGAAGCTTCGCTTTATTTGTTAGGCAAAGCTGTTAGCAAAAAAGTTCACAATCTAAGTTGTATTAAAAATGAGCTTTCAAGTGCAAAAAAGTTGATGACCACCAAGATGCCCGAAAAAAGACTATCAGATCAGGAAATTTACAAAATGATACATCCCAAGAAGCTTTATTTGTGGGGAAAAGAATGGGTTGAAAAGCCTAACAGATACTTTTACGATTTTAAAATTTTCTTTGATTTCAAAACACGTTCTTTTTTAAGCAAATTTGAGAAATTGAGCAGTGAAATAAGAAAAAGGCGTACAAAAACATCTAACAACAGCATTGTTAGCAAGAGAGAAACTTTTGGTTTTAATTTGACAGGTTTGATTTGTGATGAAAGCGAAAATAACAATAACAGTAAGATGGACTACAGAGAAAATGCTTTAGATGAGATTGCAAACATGTTCAATGAAAGCGCATCTACAGAAAAAGAAGATTCAAATTCTAGAGATTTTAATAAGCCAAAAATATCACAAAAAAGAAGATCTTTCATTAAGAAAATGTCATGTGACAGTGATTTAAGAAAAATTATTCACGATGTTCCGTCTTTTGAAAAAAATGTGTTTCCAAAGACCAGGAACGAAGAAAAAAATTTTATTGTTGAAGATGCTAAAGATGATATTTTTAAAGCAGAGAGTCTGCCAAAACAAAAAGCTGAAACAGAAGTAAAAACCTCTCAATTCGAACTATCACAAAACCAAGAAAATGAGAAAGTAAGGAAACAGATTAAAATGATGAAAAATAATTCTAAAAACGAAAACATATCTGAAAATATTTGTGCCTTTCAAAATAACTTGAATGTTAAAACACAAAAAAATCAATATGCAACTTCGCCAATCAAATATCGAACAGAAAAAAATAATTGTGTCCAAAAAGAAAACAATAAGTTCAGTAAAACAGTTGAAATCAAACAAACGTTGCAAAAATATAATTCTAATGAACACAAAAACTTTACAACAAATTTTAATACAAACAAAAAAATTGCAATATCTATAGATAGTAATATATTCAACACAGAATTTGATTTCACAAAAAGCAGAAAAACTTTAAATATCAAAACAAATGAAGAAAATACCAAAATAAAAAATTGTTCAGACAAAAAAAATGACTTTGTTAGAAATAATGTCGAATCTCATATGGCAAGCAAAACAAATTTAAGTGACATAAAATTCGAAGTAATAAACAAAAACGAAAATAAAAGACTTGATTTTTCGTCAAAAGATAAAATTTTTGATAGAAATACATCTAAAACTACAGAAAAAAATATATCTAGTGAAAATCTTCATCAATCTAAGATATCACCGAAAGATATCAAAAATAATAAAATAAATGCTGTCGATTCTAGTCAAATTTGTGAATTCGAAGAATTTACAACTAAAATTGCAATTAAGGAATGCATAGAACTTGGAAATTTTATATATATGATAAGGGAACTTTTAACAGATGACATATATATAATAAAACAATTAAGTGCATCAAACGAAGGCGGTGTTTCAATAACCACACGAGAATTTTGTATTCAAAAAATAGGTTCTTTGACTTTAAATATAAATGAAATTCAGCAGAAAATCAAAAATATAGAAAATTTTAAAAATTGTTTTCCAAACCCAATAAAGAAGTGTAAAAATAACGAAGCATATTACTTCATTTTTCAAAATTACAAATATGTTAGTTTAAGACAAATTTTAATGTTTTTTATACAAGAATATGGCACAGTTGAGGAAGAATTGTTGGTATTTTATTATGTAAAGATATGTAATATATTGCTAGAACTATCCGAAAACAATATATTTTTGGTTAATTTGATTGAATCACAGATTCTTATTGATAAAGATTTTAACGTAACCCTTGCAAACTTTAATTTCTTTCATAAAAATAATACAGCGCCATCTGATTATGAAATCCTCAATAGGCTGCTCGATTATACAGAAGTTGATAAATTTAACTATGTTTCACTTATAGATGTATTTGATAGAGGTGTGCTCAAAAAGTTAACCAACGATTTAAATCAGATAGATTTTAATGAATTATTTAATAAACAACGAATGCTTATTCTTGAAAACTCATGATCTAAAAAAAACAGAATTTCATAAATTATTTGAATAAGCTAATTAGAATGGAATTTTTAAATCCAATATATTATTTAGATTGAAGAATTTTTTTTAATAAATTGTAACTAAATATTGTTCAAAATTTTAATAATGCATTCAACTTATATTTTTTATTCATTGATACTTGATAATTTGTATTTGTATTGTTGTTCGTGATATGTGCTAAATAGTTTTCGATGTTTCTCATATAATTGAGTTTTAAAGAATTTGAGCGAATAAAAAAAATTATGAAATGCGCTAATGTAATGTTATAAATATTTTTCTACTTATTTAAGAACATACATGATATTTTTCAATATTCCTGTTTTCATGCCATTGTTTTATATGAAAAAATTCACACAAAAAAATTTCACATATATTTATAGGATTTTTGTGGTTTATTCATATCTTGTTTTAAAAAACTATGCTGATTTTATAGAATTAAATAAAAAAAAGATTTATTAATTTAATAGGAATAAAAGAAATTATTGAAATGTTTGAATGTAAAAACTGGCAAACTAAAAAATTCCTTGTTTTAGCATAATATTATAGAAAAAAATCAGATAATTTTTCAAAAACACTTCAGTCCAAAAAAAAATTGATTATTTATGACTTTAATGGTTATTTTTTTGTTTGCAGTATGATTATTATAAACTTCACATTTTTTAGTGCGTTTCAATCAATCAATTGCAGAAAAAGTAGATTGTGTGAATTGTTTTATAAAAAGAAAAATATTTGTTTCTGAAAAAAAATCTCAAATACTTGACGACTTTTGACAATTATAATTTTTTTATTTTGATTTTAATGTTGCTATTGATGAATTTGCTACATTTTTTACTATTATTCAACTCTTATTACAACTTTTGATATTTTAATTGTTTTTTTTTATAGTAATGCTCTTCTTCTCCTTCTTTTCTTCTATTTCTTTTTGACTTTAATAGTTTTTTGTGTTTTTTTTTTACATTGTAAAATTTTAGTTTCAAATATGAAAATATATAATAATTTGATTTGTGTATATAAGTTTTTTTTTCAAGAAAAATTAAATTTCGACATATATTTTGTAATTACTAATTTTTTTTATTAGCATAATCTATTAAAATACGACTTATTAATCCATTAAAGGCAAATAACAAATAATTTATATTACAGTGAAATATAAGATTACACAATGATTATACGTTTTACATAATTTTAACATATTTTGGTACGAAGTTTTTTTATCGACCACAAAAAAGAACTGTAAAATAAAACACTTTGTGTTTTAATCGAAAGAAAAAAAGGAATGTGTTGCCAACTGAGGGTGTAAAAATTCCTTTTTTCCCCTAATTTTTATATTTAATAAATTATAATTATAAAAAAATATAACCCATCCCAAAAATTAACTTTTCCAAATCTTCTTCCTTATGCAACATTCACACTAATATTCTAACTACTGGCGCTAAAAACGAAAGTAAGGTAAAGTCCTTATTCCACCTGTACCAGACCTTAAGTATCAGGTCAATAAGGCAGGACACCAAATTTGTAGGAAATATGAATTTTAGAAAAAATATCAAATCAAATAAAACCTTGGAAAAGACCAAAAAACATTAAATAAATAAAATAAAGCTCAACTCTAATCCGAATAATTGTATATAGATATGCTTAATAAAGATTTCTTTTATCCTCACAGGCGAATGACGAAACAAAAAATTTATATCAATTTTCTTTTTTTAACATACTGTGCGAGTTACGTTGATTATAAAAGTTGCAGTAGTTAAATAATTATTAAAAAATAAAAAATAGTCCTATTTTATGCTGATTTATTAATAAAACCATTCTTGGTCTGACAATCACGGAGCAAAGTTTTTCTTATGATTTTCATGTGTATCAAGGCTTTGCAGACTTTAATGTTTGCTAATACTTTTATGTTGATCGATGATTGGCTTATGAGTTTTGAGAACTGATCTTATTTGGATATATTTTTTGGCGGAATACTTTTTTTTTCAAGTCCTTCACAAGAGCCATGTAAAATGCTCAATAATGTTGCAATATAAATACAAATCATGCATCTCCCGACTATAATTGGAATAAAATTATCTAGGAATCAAAAAAACATATAAATCCAATTAATACATAAAATTTATCATTTAAAAAATTTACCAATTTGTTAAAATTCTATTCGAATTTTATTAAATGTGATTATTTAATATAGAGGTATCTTGTTACTTGGAACATGCTCATTTTTGCAATAAGTTTCCAAAAAATTAATATATCGATTTTAATATATAAAATTAAAGTTATAGTGATATTCTTTTTTAAAATTGGTATAATTACTATTTCTAAATATGTTCATCTATTGATATATTAATTTCCTCTAAAACTATTATTCATTTTTTTAATTTATTTATAATTTTAAATGGTTTATTGTGATTTTTCTTATCCTGAAAATCACTAAAAAATTGCATTTAAATTATTCCTTTTAACTACTAATAGATTATTATTCAATCTAAGATATTCGATATTAATGCCTTAAAAGGATAGACTTTAAACTAATATTTTAAAATTAAAAATAAACTATTTAAATTTATTTCATAACATAAAATTTTTTACAAGAAGTTTTACTATTCTCTTTTAGAGTGTTGAAAATTATGTGGATACAAATTCTCAAATCTTTTAACAAATTTTTTTAACAATTTGTCATAAAAAATTGCAAAATCATAAAAATAACGATTTCAAGTAAATAACTACAAGAAATTAAGCAATGCAGCATCACGTTTTTGTCAAAGTCTATAAAATTTTTATATTAAAATATTAAAAAATTTGTAATAAAATATTAAATTAGATTATTGTTTGAATGAATAAACAAGTGTAAATACATTACTTAAAGTTGCAAAAAAAGATGAAAATTATCATTTATATCGCTGTGCCGTTTTATTATTTTTACCATTTTATACAATATAAACGATATTAATTATACGCTAAAATTCTAATTTACCGTGTTGAAAATGATGAAAAATATATCTAAAAAGTCAATATGTTTATATCGAATTATTAATCACTTTTTTTATATGCTATTGATGTTAAAATATATTATAAATGTTGAAATAAGCTTTTTACAATTTTTAATAGAATTTATTGATGCAATGCTAACATCAAAATTAAAAGAATTTTAATGAAGCTGTTATAACTATTTTTAGTATTGCAAATGTATGAATAAAAGACAATCTAAGAGTTCTAAACTGTTATTTCAGCCACCCTTAAAATTAACAAGCATTGAAATCACTATTATCTGACTTTTATTTGATTATAATTCATTTCATATGAAGTGATATATGTTTAAAACTATATACCGCATGGGAATGAAGATTTATTTTACTTTTTCAAGTAAAAAAAATCTGCTATTCATATCGAGTCACAAAAGCGGAAAAAATCTCGTTTTTAAGTAAGTAGAATAAATAAAATCTCTACTTTCGATTTCAATGTATCACCATATATTTTTTTCAAGAAATTTCATAAAACTTTAAAACTGTTTTATATATATTTTTTATTTTTTGAATTTACTTTTACTAAAATCTTAGAAAATAAAAGAAAAAACAGTATAATTGTAAATTTGTTCACATATCAAATTTTGTGCATAAAAGTAAATAATTATTAGATTTCTAGATTGTTTCAAAATAACTCTGTTTGCAGCGATTACAATCTTTTATTCAAAAAAAATGTTTTGCCTCCAAATATATAGAAAATACGAATAGCGGAAACGGAATTATAACACAATTCAAATGTATTTTTATTGCGATTATATATTTCATTTTCGGAAATCTTGTATAAAGTTAGGTAAATTAATGAAATGATTAAAAATGGGTAATGATCTTCTTTGATATGCAGTTCAAATGTTTGCCAAGTGCTCCGCTTGATCCCAGCTCTTTTTCTTTTGTTCCGATATAATCCTTTTTTTTATGGAATCATAATTAAATTTTCATTTTTTTGTTTGAGGATTTTGAGAGCATAATTTGGATAATCTTTTACATATATTAGTGATTTTTTGTTATTTTCAGTCCTTCATTATTCTTTCATGGACAACATTCGAAATTAAATATTATTGAATTTTTAAATAAAAAAAACATATAAATAAAATCCACTCTTGTTAAATAAACATGTAGTTTAATTATTCAGTAATATTAAGAACAATTTTTAGATTATATTAACAATGCGTTTGATTAGTTTTTTTTTTGAATTTTTTGCAACATAAAATATCATAACAAAAATAAATAATAATTGTGAACATCGTACTATGTATAAACATTTAAATTTGAAATTTCTATAAATTTATTTAAAAACCTATTTGAACCATTCACTAATATAAAATATTAAGTAAAAATGTCAAAAAAAATAAAGAGTACCGGGATCTCTAAAAATAAAAAATATAAAAGAATACAAATTTCTAATTCTAGTTGACTGAAAAAAAATCTATTTAAAATTTAGTTCGCAAAAAATAAAAATTTTTTACTCTATCGTAATATACAAACCTTCCTTTTCACGCGTAAATATTTTTACAAAGACCCTAAAAGCTTAACTCCAAAAAAACACAATTTTCTTTATTTAAAAATGTTCTATGTATAAGAACTCTAAGGTAGAATAGAAAAAGATCATAAAAAGTTCTCTTATCTGCGACTAATTCTAGAAACTATGTAATTAGAATTTAAAGTGTGGTGGAACACCGGGATGCGGCCTGTCCGGAAGTATTCTTCCAGCAAAGAGCAGAGATGGACATAATTTGCCACTTTCGGTTGCTCTAGACCGGCTTTCCCGTTCCTAGAACTATTTTACATAAACTTTAGTTCCTTCAAAGTGCCATTATTTTTGTCATTGTTGTAATAGTAATTCATTTTTATAAAAGTAAAAAATTTGTTTTTTGAAGAAGAAGGATATTTATTAAAATTTATTAATTTATAGATAATAAAGTATGTGGTCTTAATGTGTACCAACATATCCTATGTGGACTCAACCATATTAATGTTTCTATGCAAAGAACACAACATAAAAATTCCTGATTTCAGCAAAAAAATCTTGCTAATAAATGTAAAAATATTAAGAAGCAATCATATTCGTATGTTTTTTATACAGCAAAATACAAAAAAATTGATATGAGCCAATTCAGCTGAAATCTAAATGGATTTACCACAATTTATAAGAATTAATATTAATAGAGCATATTTTAAATAGAAATACTAAAACCATAAAAATATTTATGTTTTAATATGAATAATTTTCATAAATAATTCTTTTAAATTTCAAAATAACAATAATTTTTCGAATAAATCAAAATATACACATAATAATAGAAAGAAAACGAATTTTTTTATCTTTTTATATATCAAATAATTGATTATATGATAAACATCTACTTATATTAAGATAAATTTTTACGGGATTTTCGTGTGCTTTAATTTTTACTTTTAAGTATTTTTTTTTGATCAAATAAATGTTTTGTTTTTTGCAACTTCAATTAACTTTTTTTCTGGTAGAAGAGGCCTTTTTTTATCCGATAAGTAAATTTTTATATAGTTATAATATAAGAAACTTGATTCTATATCATGAAAGCAATACTAAATTATCTAACATACTATATTATAGAGTAAGTTGAACCATTATATGTAAATCTTATTATTTTTAATATGTAATTTAATAAGAAATATCTGAAGATTACTTCGTAACAATGTAAATAATTATTCTGAGTTTAATCTACCAAAATTTTGTTTTAGTAGCTTCATATTATAATTAATTTTAAAATTTATAATAATCACATTTATGTGCAATCGTTCATTTCATTGTGTTATTATTATTATAATATAGCATTGTCTATAATTATTTTTGTCATTAGACATTAAGACAATAAACTTTATAAATAATAATTAAAAAATATTTTTTTTATAAAAATTATATTGCACGATAAGAACAAACATAAACTAAAATATCTTCTAATGTAATGTAAACTTGAAAATTTTACAATGAATATGACATAATTATTTTCCTTATTGTTGCGAACTAAATTATCTTGCACATATTTTTATCTTACTATGTAAATTTGTCATTTTAATTTTGTCGGATAAAGGCCAAATAGAGGTTTTTATAATAAACCCTTAAAAAACAGCTATAATAATCAGAAATTTCCTTTATTTTGCTTTTTTTATATTTAAAGCATAAATCATGATTAACTATAAAAATATTACAATTGAACCTTATGGTTTTTGATGAAAACAATAAATTAAGGTCCACAAATATATCTAAATATGTTTTACTCTTTTAAAAATAAATACAAGCAACACGAGTTTATTAGTATCTACTGCGCCATGTTGGTTTTTCTAAGCTATTTCATTTTAAGAACAACAAATCAAGTTCTTTGATATAAAAAAATTTAGTATTTATAAATGCACATTCTATTATATGTTGTGAAATGCTTGATAACTAGTAGTATTTAAATTTTTTTAATACGTGAAAAAAAAGTTTATTCCGAATTGGCAGTAAAAAGACTACATATTACAGCTAGTTTCACATAAACGATAAAAAATTTTATAAGTAAAATTTTATAAGAACTTTATCTTTACGTGCGAATACTGAGTTTATTTTCATAAGTTTATATATCTAGCAATGAAAGCATGATCTGAAGGCATGTTAGGAATAAAAAAAAAGTGTATAAGTAGCATAATATGTTACATCAAAGATAAATATATATAAAAAAAGTCAAACATAAACTTAGATTTATTGGTAATTTTTCAAGAGTATAGAAAATCAGAAAAGGTAATATAAGTGGCAAATACAGAGAAAAAAATATTTTTTTAGTAGATAACTAATGAAAAAAATGACAATGCATTAAAATTCTATTTTTGATTGGTTTGATCTATTTGATCATATAAATATCATAAACACAAGTGTTGATTGGATCCATAAGTATAAAATTCCGGTATAAATAGAAAAATAGAAAAATAGGTGTTATTGAGCTCGTAAAATCTTAAAAACTCATTTGGAAAATGGAAACCAAAGTCTTAAATTTTTATAATTCTCATTTGTTTCTAATCCTAAAAATGCCAGATGAGAACCAATAACATACCAAATTTTTATTAGAAGCAATTATAGTTGCCAAAAATAATAATATGATGTAAAACAATATACTTTTTATTTATATTTATGATATTATAAAAAATCAATATTTCAAGAAAAAATGATTATATGTTTAAACTTTAATTGTTAAATTATAGCTTATAAAAGGCAAAGCTTCAGCTAATTTTTCACCTTAAAATCTTCTTGCACACAAAGAGATCTCAAAATCTAACCTTGATACAGTCATATGTTATTTAATTGAATGAAATTAAAAATCTTAATTATGAAAATTGAAATAAAAAGAAATATAATTATGTATTTTATTAAATTTTTAATTTTAAATGAACTTTGATAATTTATTCTCTATTTCAGATGAAAGTCATAACACTTTAGATTTTATATTATTAAAAATTATCTTTGATTAAATGACATTATATCAAATATTTGTTTTACATTTCATGTAAGATCAAATAATATTATTATTTAGAAATCTGATCTACAATATCATATGAAGCTTTATAAAAATATAAAATATTTCCATCGATCGTTAATATTTCTTTATTTTGGTTATTTTCTGCTAGAAGCAGCAATATAATTACATATTCAAAAAAATCGATATTAATTAACAAAATCTGCAATCCAAATATTATAAATCTGCAAAACTAAAAAAAATGTCTTTTTTCTGTTAGATTGTCAAAAAATAATGCAATAAATAAAAATAGAATGTTTTATAATACTGTAACTTGATTCAATATAATATAAAGATGATTCTATTGATAAATTTAAAAATTATACAAACACTTTATACTAAAGTAATAAATGATGCACTTCAAACAAAACTAATTATCAATAATTAACACAATGACTATTTGTGAAAAAGAAAACAAATTAACATAGTGTTGGATATTCAACCAATTAATTAACTTTTTTTATTTATCAAAATTTGTTAATTTTTGATATTCTAGATATTCGGTTTTGAAATATTACTTTTTTTATCAGTAATTAGAAAAGGTTTCTATTGATGGTAAAAAAATTAATTAGTTATGTTTAAGCTATAAAAAGTTTTTTTTAAAAAAATAGATGAGCAAATAAATAATGAAAAATTCTTATAACCTCTATAATAAATATAATAATTAGAATAAACAAGCTTTTATGGTCAATTTACCCCACAATAAATATTTAAATCAATTTCATTACTTGAAAACTATTCCGCTAACAAAAAAGTTAGATACGGACACCGAATATAGGCTGACAAAATGACTTTTTTTAGATGAAAATATATTGTTGCTTGACCACCATATAAATCAAATATCTGTAAAAATCTTCTATTCACATTTTTGCTAATATTAAGGCGATATGTTCTTTTTTATTTTAGAATATATGTTGTATTTATTTAATTTTTTATGGGTACAAAATAAAGGATGTTATTTTATACCATTATTTTAATGTTTAATTTTCTATTTATGAAATATTAAATTTACAACCATAGTAGTCATAATAAAAATGGGGCAATTAAGATCAAACGCTGTGTTACGCAAAAAAAGTCACACATTTTCTCGTTTTTTTTTATATCGAAACATAAAAAGGTTTCATATTTTCTTCATTGCTTTAAAGTTTAAAGGTCATTACAAAACAAATTTAGTACAGTAGATTTTAGGGTGAAAAATATCCTGTGTTGGTATTACTAACGATATAGGAGATTGAGCTAATATAGAAATAGAATATAATACGATTTTATTTATTATGTGTGTTTCGCTATTTCAAATACTACTACAAACAAATTTTTCACCACATCAAAAAAAATTCGGAATATTTGTAATCTGCACGAAAATTTATTTATAAACTGAAAATCTGCTGAGTTACGCAAATTTTGTTTTCAGATGTTACTATTAATAATTCAAGTTGCAGTATTCGCATGCAGGCTAATGCGAATAGCACAAGAAAATATGATAAAAAACAAGGTTAAAGGTTTTTTTCATATTAGAATGATATGGTTTTTTAGGTTGAATCATGTGAATGTACCTATAGATTTCCTAGTTTGCTTTTTTCTTTCCGTGTTGTTTAATCATTGTAACTAATGATTACAACACAACTATTTATTTAAACCAAAAGGCAAATAAAAATTTCTGTAGGGAAACACTGTAAGACTTAACAAGAATATTTTATCACATACAATGTTTTCAGAGATTTTTTCCACCACATTAGTATTAAGCACAAAAGGATTTTTAAATTGACGATGTAAAATTTACATGCTGTTGAAATTTTTTTGTTATAATTACGAAAGAAACAAAATAGAAATGTTCACAGATTTTAATTATTTTTTTAAAAAAAATCAAGCGATCTAATTCACATATTTAAATAAAAAAACCATGTTTAAAATATTCTGAAAAACTGAAATTTAAGCAGAATCTACAAATTCTAGTTTTTAAATATGAGATTAGACATGATAAAAATTTAGTATAAAAATAAACTTGTCAATATAACGTTGGTATAACAAAAAAAACAAAAAAAATCAATGATTTATATCACAAAGGAAATGTATGATCAATATCTGATTTGAAACTTTTAAGACCACCCTCTAGGACATAAGCTGTGCGCTCATTTTCTAAAAGAAAATTGCCAACTTTTGCTGCGGTAACACCTTTTTTGCACAACAATAAAATTTTCTTCTTATCCGACCCGGGAACCTCTATTTTATAATCCTTCATGAAATCTTCAGATGATATATTGATAGAATCTTTTATTTTACAAATGTTAAATAGGCTTTTTGGTCTTACATCCACAAGCACAAAATCATCGGGTTTTTCCAAATATTGCTTCCACGAAATTTTTCTTTCTGGATCGCACTTTACCATTTTTGGTGGTTTTGTGCCTTCAAGAAATACTTTCATTGGGATTTCTTTTCGAACGCAGACTGGGCATTTCTGATTCTTTTTCTTGCTCAAATCAAATGTTTTCATTTCAGACTTAAATGCATCATATGTTAGTAACTTTGGTGTAGCATCGTTACTAATAATCATTTTTATAACTTCTGTAGCTTGAATTGACCCGATTATTCCACAGACTGGACCCAAAACGCCCGCTTCATCACAATTTTGAACAGATAATTTTCTTTCAGGAAATAAACATCTATAACAGGGACCATCAACTGGCAAGATGAAAACTTGTCCCTCAAATTTTAAAACACTGGCTAAAACCATTTTTTTGCCATATTTCTTGCAAAAATCGCTCAATTGATATCTTGCATCAATATTATCCGAGCAATCAACAATAACGTCGTATTTAGAAACCAAATCATCAACAGTATCGCTTGAAAAGAACATATCATGCTCAACAATATTTATAGTACTATTCAATTTTCTTGCAAAATTAGCTGCACTTTCTACTTTACTTGTGTGCAAACCTTCCTCGTTGTGAATTACTTGACGCTGCAAGTTGTGCAATTCAAGCTTATCGTAATCCACAATGCCAATTGTCTGAATTCCGCAGCTTGCTAAATACATAAGAACTGGTGATCCAAGACCACCTAATCCTACAATGAGAACTTTTGCATTCCTCAGATGTATTTGTCCATCAACACCGATCTGTGAGAGAATAATTTGTCGTGAATATCTTTCAATTTCACTGTTGGTTAAACGTGATTCGTACAACATTCTTTTGGGGTTCTTCTTGCTTTCAGCTACAAAAATTTACCAGTTAAGCCCCTTTTAATCAACAAATCAAATTTTTGCAGCTAAATTATTTACTGGATAACGATTATAGACGATAAAAAAAATCCAGCAAGCGAATTTATGATTCAAAAAATTTGTCGTTTAATGAAAAGTAGCAAACTTTTTTAGATGAAAGTTTTGATCTTATATTAATAAACTATAAAGAATTTTTAGAGAACCAAATATTAATTTGTTACAATATTTTTAAGTTATATAAATACTAAAACAAATGTTTTGTTAAAAAATTTTAATTTGTTAAGGAAACATGATAAGATACTTTTTTTATCAAGTGTTCTTTTTGATAATTTAGCATATATACTTTCTAAAGGAACCATATGATGTTCAAAGTGTAATAGATCGAAAGCCAAGAGAAGGAAGATTTGTCTTTACCAAAACATTTTTATATATTGTTCCAGTAAATATCGAGGAATCGGTTCATACAATATTTATTATTTTTGGTATTCATTTTTCGCATCCATTTATAAATTTCTTCTTTTAATATTTTTTTTAATGCGTCATAGACTTTAATTTTTAATTTAATCTATTTTTTTGTTTATTGAATATTTGATTGATAATCAATATTAAAATATATGTTTAATAAAATAAGTATATTGACTATTTAACGTAAATTAGAATTTTCATTAATAAATTGTGTGCCAAATATTGTACTTTGACAATGTGTTTATTTCTTCAAAAAATCTAATCGCTTGAAAAGTAAATTAAATTAACCAATAAATAACTTGATGAAAATAAGCATCGAGAGCAAAACAAACGCTCAAAAGATTAGAAAAAGAGATGTGTTTTACAAAGAAAAGATCGAAATTGAATAACACGAATGTCTTTATTGATATTTTTTGTTCTATAACCAACAAACCTATAATGTAATTATACCATTTGTGTTCATTCTTCTATGCTGTTTTTAATTTATGGTTTTGTTTTGATCTAAGATTAAATCAAAAAAATATAAATATAAGTCAATATACACTAAAATTCACTTATTTAAAGGTTTTCAGGTTTTACAGAACAATAAAAAATCTGTTATGCTTATATCTATCCTACGATATATTAAAAATTTAAATATATTGTGGTATATTTTTTTTATTATGGTGCACACATCCTGACTAGTTATTATTTTCCATATTTTACAACTCAGAAAATCCTTAATTATTTATTTAATTAAAAGTTTAACCCCTTGATATAAATAAACAAGGAAAACAGTGAAGACAGCGAAAAGTTCACAAAAACTAACTAGTTCCATTTTAATAAACCATTTATATACTAACACTGTCTTTTTCTTCGATTTATTAACTACCAAGGGGATTGAGATCACCATAGCTTAATATTCTTATTTTAATAACAACTATACTAACAACAATGCGTATTTGCCTATTAAAAGATGAGATCTTTGTATTCTATTATAAAAACATAAAAAAATTATTAAATTTGCACTGTTTTTATCGCACAAATCTTTCTTTTATTTTAGATCTCATTACATATTTAATTAATTGATTATTTCGCTTTTAGTTATATTTTATATTATGATAGAATATTATGTTAAGAGCGAGAAATAAAATATGCAATAAAATATACATATTTTGGATATCCTTTGGGTCATCTTATATTGATTACTATATTTAAAATACAAACCAGTGCATCAGAGTTTTTAATATATTCAAATGTAATCAAAAAAACCGATTTGGGTCTATTAAAAACAAATAATAGAACAACAAATTAACTAATTAATCTTACTTTTTTCATTTTAATTAAGAAATAATTCATCGGCTCAAACGAAAATCTGAAAAGAATAATTTTTTAATACTGATTTATATAAAATTCTAAAATCAACAAGTATCGTCACAGAATACCTCGACGGATGAGTTCACCACAGATTTGTACATACAAAGTCTTAAATCATACAAACACTTTTTAAATATTAAAATGTAAAAATTACAAAAAATTCAAATTTGATAAAAAAAACTTTTCACTGTATAAGGTTTCGCAGATTCTTAAAACAAATTGAATTATTATATGTTTTACAATTGCGGTAATTCGGAATTCTTTCATGCAAAGAAGTTTAAATAGAAATTGAAAGATTTCGCGAGAACCGATCAAATATTTGAAAATTAATCAGTTGTTGCTAGATCTATAAAAAAAGACCTTTCTTTGCTAAAGACTGATGTGACAAAAGCGAATCAACCTAAGAATATAAAATAATACTAGTCTAAAGAACGGAACAACCATCATGCTTTAAATGATATTAAAAAAAAATATAAATTCTTCTTCTTTCCTCAGATATTCTTTTTATGAATCGAAACTTACCAATTCTTATAAGATATTGAAAACCCGCAGTTTATTTGGATTTGATACAATAACACAGCATAATTCAAAACGCCAAATATTATGTAAAAGATGTAAATATATAATTTTAGTCACAAAGATTAATTAAACACGATTTATTAGAACATAAAAAAATTAGTCTGATCGATATTATTAATCAACCATTTTAAAGTTTGATATGAATTAACTAGAATAGATTGAAAAAAAAATTAACAGATCACGTTTTACAGAACAATTTTTGTAGATATTTTATTTGTCATTTTTTATTAGATTGAATTGAAAAAATGTACAAAAAACGGCATTTATAAAATCTTTATTGATATTAAATATTGCTATTACAGACCTTGAGTTTTTTTTGTTTCTGATATTACCAAATTGACAATATGAATATATTTTTTTATATATAATTATAGGATTTTTAGACAATCGACTATCATTTTTGATGGAAATGTCTTGTTAAAGAAAATATCAATTTAATGATTTATAATTTCGAAAAAAAAGTTACAAAGAAATAAATATCTAAATAAACTTACAATATTCTTTTCAAAGCAACGAAAGAAAAATAATATCTTATTTGATGTTTTTTAGTTAAAATATTTATAAAAATCTACTTACGGATGTTTTAACTCTTTTTTAATCATAAAAATAACTAATAGGATTTAGCATATATCAATGTGTTTTAAATGTTTTATATTTAGGCTATTGATTCGTAAATAATAAAAAGAGTATATTATTGTACAAAAAAAATAATAAAACAAAATAAATTTTCGTATTTACAATTTTCTTATATTTTTTGCTTTTAAAGCATTACCTGTGCGAATCTAGTCAGTAAAAGCAAGCAAAATAGATTGAGAAAGACAATTGTTAAAATAAATTGTTTTTCAAAAAAAACAATTTTTTTTATATTCCAGCCTCGATTTTTTTAGTTCTGATCTTTTGTTTGTACTTATTTTATTTCTTTTACTTGAATTTTTTAAAATATTGATCAAAATGAAAATTTTTTTTAATATGTTCACATAAATTTTTTAATAAGAGGCTTTTATGAATATAAGTTTATAATAACAAAATTTCTAAAAAAACATTTGCGCAATATATATTTACAAATATGTTAAGAATTGTGTATATAAAAACATTTTTTGTGGTTTTTTGAATACATCTATAAAACATATTAATAATTTGTTTTGTTCATAATTTTATAATTATAAAATCTACGTTAGTAATCGTTAGCCTATAGTTTTAACAAAAAACGCAAAAATTGGTGTTTTTCATAAAGTCTGTATATCTTTAGATCTTCTATTCGGCGGATTTGGTACTTTTGTTTAATATCAAAAAGAATCGAATGGATAAGCATGCGAAAATTTTATATAAATTCAAATTCTAACTGTTTTGATTTGAGAAATTAGAGAAATAATCGTTTAAAGCTTTTGAGTTTAGTAAAAACTAAAACCATAGAAATTGAACAACTTACAAAAAATATAAAAAGCATTTTTTTCATGTTTAATTTATATATTTCTTTCAATTTTTTACCACGAAAAATTCAAGAACCTAATCTAAAACAATAGCAATTATAACAAAAATTTTATATTATTTTTATATAAATAATTATAAAATTTTTGAAAAAATATACATTTGATGGCCTTCATTAATTTTTTGATATAAAGAGCATCATCATAAAACATATCATTCGTAAAAAAATTTTTTAATTATATACTAAATTACATTGTCATTTAGTGATCAGTGAATCCGAGTTGTTAAAAATATTCTTATTTCTAATTTATGTAAAACCTAAACCAAAGTAATATAAATAATAAAAAAATATTCCTAAATTTGTTTTGTATTTCAATTTAATTAGAAATTTCTTATAAAATTGAAATACAAAACATTTTTAATGAAAAAAAGTTGTTTTTAGATAAAATAAAATCTGCTGAAAGAAATTCTTTTTCCAACAAATGCATATTAAAATTTATTATTCTTGAAATATATAACATTTTCAATTTAGAATACAATAGATGAATGCAAATAAACCCATTTATATAATATATTTTAGTATTTAATTGTATAGATTCAAGAAATTAAAACAGAAGATGATAAAATCACTATGCTGCGACTAAACGCATTTGAAACCTTTAGTCCCTACTAATGATTAAAAAACAATTATTTATACAAAGTTAGCGAATTCATATATTTGTTATCGGTTTAATATAATGTATTTAGATATTTATACTGTTTTTTTACTATTTATTTTTTCTTTAAAAATCTATGTCCACAAAAATCAAAAAGACTCAGGACCAAAGAAAGTTAAAAGCTTCCATCAATATATCATATATGCTACGTTACATTTTAAACCATATATTAAATTTTTATATAAACTAAAAAATTGCCAAATTTTTGGATGGACGAAGTAATATGGAAAAGGTTATACATTATATCTTTTTAGAAAAGCTGATTTTTATAATGATAAATATTGTTGATAAGAATTTTATAAAAAATTTTATGGTCAAAAAGTATTTTTTTGGTTAAATAATTGTTCTATAAGATATATATCTACCCTAATATACAATTTTATGTTTTTTTTGCAGGCTAATTTGTCTTAAGGCAGTAGAGTTAATAAAAAGACCTTAAAACAGCAATATTTGTAGTTTTAAATATTAAAAAAGACGATTCTTTGACAAAATATACAGAAAGAAAAATCCTTGAAAAAAACACATTAAGTAATAAAAGAGACTTATCGATAAAAATAACTTTTAAAAAACCATAAACACAATAAAAAAAAGCTACAAATATGTTATATTAGTAAAAGAAATGGAGTATTTTACTTTCCACACATTAATCTAATCATTTTATAAAAGAAATAAATTTTTTTATTATATTTTCTCGTTTAATTTTTGTATAATGAAAGAATTTTTTTTACTTATTCAAACAGATTTATATTTTTAAAAAAGAAAGAATAGAATCTTCTAAATTGTTTAAATACAGGATTCATCATATAAAACCTTAATTAATATCTATAGTTCATTTATAATGTCAAACAAGGTGACAAGGGGGGAGTTGGAATTTTTAATTAAAATGTTATCATGGAAATATTATTCTGTACAAAATCTTAACCGTAAAAACCCCGAATTCTTTTGTATTATGTTTAAAGGTGAAATGTTCGGAAATAACAAAAGCAATATTTTATAAAGGTTTGTTTTTCTCAAGAAAAAATATCATAGCTATAAATAAAAAAAATATTATAATTAAATTTAATTTTTACTATCTAGATTTTGTTGTTTAGAATCGCCCAAAAATAATATTAATATGGAAAAAAAATAGAGTTTTTTGCAAAGCTTTCATTATTGATATTTTTATTAACGTTTTTTGTAATTTGGTTTGCCTTTTATAAAAAACATAAGACAAATTATGTTTTTTTTTGATATTACAATGATAATATAAAATTCTTCATAATTTCGCATATTTCAGATTTATCAATAAACATAAAACATTAATTTAAAACCAAAAAAGATTTGCAAAAAATCAATTCAATTAAATATTCGCTTATAAAAAATAATACTGTCGTAATTTTAGTTTCAATTACATTACGAAACATATAAATTTTCAATTGCTAAGTTTTTTTTAAAAATTTTCATAGAACTGTTATATTATATGAATAAAAATTTCTTCTAAGCTATAAAATATTTTTTTCACATGTCTATATACAATTTATCCATATCATAAAAATTAAAACGTTTATTTAATCACATTTGATGTGGATCCAATAAAATTCATAATGGCGATTTGTATAAGTAACTTAGGTTATTTTTTCTTACTTGGCCGCTGTTACAGTTCGAGGTAGAACAGTTAGTTCAAAGAATTTTAAAAATACTTTTTTTTGGCATGCTTTTAAAGCTATTTGTTAGATTTATAGTATAAAATTTTTCTTCCTTAAAAAAGTAGCAAAAAAAATATTTAAATTATAAATATGATAGGAAAACACTACTTAGAGAAAATGTAGTTAAAGAAAGCTATTTATATCGTGTGATTTTTTTTCAAGTTTTGCTTTTTTGTTGTAAGTTTTCTGACGGCGAATCGGCTGACTTTTCTTGTGGAAAGGTATTTGTTTAAGGTAGTTTGAAAAACCTGGAAATTAGTTAATATGTATTAATACAATAAATGAAGTCGATTCGAAAAAAATCAAGTACAATTTTTATTATCTTTTCTTTCTTTTAATTCGTTTTATTTCTTGTTTTATTATTCTTGGCCTTTTTATTATTTTTATACTTCTTCTTCTTTATTTTTATTTTGGTAAAAATTTTGGGTTTTGTGCTTCTTTTTTTATTCTCGCTCATTTATTAAGATTATCATTGCATTCTTATTTTGAATCGCAAAATCTACCATAGATCAAATAATTACAATAATTATATTTAATCTTTCTGGTTTGTGGTCGTCACAATCTTCTATAACAATAATAAGCCTAAATTTGTGAATGGCAAAATTTGTCATCACCTTTTCTTTTGGAAAATAAAAAAATCAAATGCTGAAATACTCGGTTAGTATATATTGAAAATATTTATATCCGCTACACAGAACACCAATAAAAAAAAGGTTGTCATTCTATCTATTGTGAAAATTTTATTTTTATTGTTGATAAATATTCTCTAGCTTTAAAAATAAGCAAAATATTTTAAGTCTATACTTATAATAAAAACAAATGTAATATGGATAACAATTTTAGATAAAATAAGATAAAAAAACTTACATATTGCATAATATATATATAAATTTGTATAACAATTTGCACTATAATATAAGAATAAATACAGGTTTTTCTGTGGTACCATCACAAAAATAAAATTGTTTGAAATTTTCATTCATTTCTGATGTATTTTCTATTTATACATAAGTCATAAAAATGAATAAATTTCATATCGTATATACATATTCTTGTTCATTAAAATTTTTATTTTAATTTATGAAAGAATTACTTTTCTAACCGCATATACCAATGAACTTTCATAGGTCATTATAAGGAAATAAAAAACACAATGAATTAAATTTACATAAATAAGAGTGGACATCTAAAAAAGAAGTGTATAGAATCGATCAGATATACAAAAGTATGTTGATGAAATACACTGCGGATGACAATTTAGTTATATTGATTAACAAACACTGGTTCTTTTCTATTATATAGGCAGACTAAGTTTTTTATTTCTTTTTTTTTTGGTATTCTAATGTAATATTTTATTGCAAATAAAAATTTTCAATAGATTTGTTTACAATCATATAAACGTACTTTACCATAAACTTTGATATAGTTTACACACTGAAATATCGTTGAAAAAATATAAAGATTTAAGTAATATACGTATATGAATATGAATAATTTTAAAATTCAAGTATATATATTTTAAATTTTTACCAACATTTTTTCTGGTATTTTTGTTTACATATCAATTAAAACAAAGATTTTGCTTATGTGTCTGAGCTAACTATCGCATGTTACCAGTTTAAATTAACAAAGCTGACATAAACTAGCATTAAAAAAATTAGATAAATTAATATATCTATATTATTCTAGACAAACATATTAGCTTTTAATTTCCGTACTTAAAAATTTTTGCATATAGTGAATTAATTTTCATATATTTCTTAAAACAAAAATAAAAAAAAGGCATAAAAACATACAATAAAAGTCTGAAACTCGTTAAACAAACTAAAAATAACAAAAACTTTCATAAACGAAAACAAATTAGTTTATTCTGCTTAAAAAAGTATCTTAATATAAAAATTGTATAAATATTAAATATAAAATTGGAATGTTTTTTATAGAAATACATTTTCAATTCACAAAATGCATCAATTCAATATTATTTTGAAAAATTTTACCTATATGAATTACAAAAAAAAATTTAAAAATAGCAACATTTATCAATTTAAACATTCTAACAGTTAGAAAATTTATTGTACAAAAATTTGATGTAAAAAATAGTATATACTTGGTCGTATACGTTTTAAATTTGTTAATAAAACCAGAAAGCTATAAAATTTTTTGATTATGCAAATTTTTTTATCGAAAAGAACTTTTTTATTTTCGAAAGGTTGCTTAAGAAAAAATATTATTTAATATTTACGCAAAATGAATTTTGATTCAAAGAAATTAATATTTTTACTTTTTTTTAAGGAAACCAACATTTCGATATCAGTTTTAATGCTGAAAATACCCAAATAAGGATTTCTGCTAGTGATGCATAAATAAATTAAATTTAATTTAAAAAAAGTTTCAAACCACAAATAGTAATAAAAAAACATAAAGCTGCAAAAAAACAATATTTTTATTTTGAGCAGATAAAAAAGTTTAATTGCTTCGAAGACTGTATTTTTGTTTGAATTTTAGTAATTTTACGGTTATTAATATTTTAGAAATGTGAGCTTTAATATGAATACAAATTTCGTTAATATTTTTATCAATTTATTTTGTTTTAATATCTAATAGGGTGAAAAATTGTGATCATTAACTTGATTACAATATATAAAACTTTTATTAAAAACTAAAAAATGTTTTTTTTCGTTTGAAATGGTGTTTTCATGGTGTTTCACTATTCTGTATGCGAAATATTTAAAGCCCAGTTTATGCATAAATTTAAAAAACATACTTTAGGCACTCGATAAGTTCATTTTTTTTTGATTAAAATTACATATTGTTTACAAATAAAAAATAAATAATTTTTATTGTACTAAGTGGGTTTTATTTGTGCAAGCTTAGTCTGTTTTGAGATATTTCAATTTATATGCGCAAGTACAATTAGAAATATAGCGATCTTTTTGTGGTCTTTCTATGCTAATATGCTTGTGATTGATTTTTTTGGAGAAAAAAACATCTAAATTTACGAACAATAGATTACAGTTTGTTGCGCGCCTGCATTGTTGGTGAAAGTTTTAGAGTTAAAAAATGTTGCTGTATGTTTTATATACTCTTATATATTAAACGTCATATAAATATTACAATTTAATACATATTTGTATCACCAATAATTTTTACAACAGGAACTTAAAATTTACTACACAAATTAAACGAAATTCTTTGTGAATCAGAATTTAAAAATTTACTTTCATCACCAAATTTTCAAACTTCTTTTATTAAGAAAGACACCATGAACCATCATTATGTTCTTCTTCAGTATTTTTATGATTAGACTTGATAAAAACCATAAAGAAAAGTTAAAAAAATGAAAAAAATATTTTAATTCAAAAATATGTAGTATAATACTTTTTAATATATTGTTTCTTTTATTTTTTGGTGCATATATTTTTTTTTATTTAACATATTTCTCGGTCTCTTCTATAGGTAAATAATAACTTCCTAAAATAATTGAATAACAAAAATATGGTTCTGCGGATGCCAAATGTAATTCTTTTAGCCGTTATACCTTTAACATCTACACCGAACTTCTGCGATTGCTTTATTTATCTAATAATAATTATTAAACTAATTGATTTATCTAAAAAATAGGATTTTTTATATGCAGCAAAAGATGTAACCATATTGTATTATTAATTTAAAAATTTATCACAAAAAAAGAGAAAAGCGTAAATGCAAGAAGCAAAACATCATATATTCTAATATTTAAATATTATGAATTAAATTATTTGTTATTTACAAGAAACGGTATTTTTCAATGAGTTTTACACTTATATACAGGAATATATGCGCATTTATTTTGTAAAAATCACAAATTGTAGAATTGAATTGCAATAAAACATATTTTAAACACTTTGAAAGATTATATGCATTAAGTACATGTATTTCTACATGTCCTGTAATCTTTTTTTATAATAAAGATGAAATCTCACCAAAAGAAACAAAACAAACAGTTCTTTAAATAGATTTTTTTTTATTTTAAATAAATAAATATTTTTTTCTATGCAAAATATGCAATAAATGGCGTCGAAGGGGAAACAATATAAGACAAAAACTATTGTACTTTATTTGTATCGATAAATCTAAACAAAAGAAAAAATATAGCACAAAAAAAGTATTTATTTTATCATGTTGTCGACAAATACTTTGTAATATACCGGAATAAAAAATGTTTTCTTTATTTTTTTATAGGAAATGCAACTTTTTACTTGAAAAATATGAAAATGACAATAAAAATCTACTAAATTGTTAACCGAACATAGAACAATAACATCTAACCAGAAATATATCTATAATACTGTGTTATTTTAAAATATTAGTAATGTTAGCAAAAAATATTCATCTTTATGATGGCAAATATGGAAAATCAGAGTTTGGTGAAAATTTGATTTTCTATTTTAATTTCTAATTATATACGAATAGGCTATGTTTATCAATTTTAGTTATTCCGAAAATAGAATACGTTTTCGGTTTATTAAAAGTCGCAAATTGTAAAAAAAAGAAAAAAAGTCGAAAAATATGTAATATTAAAACAGATAGATAGTTTTTTTGTTTTGTTGTTAAAATAATAAAAAAATTTTGTTTCTTTTAAACATAATATTAATACTAATAACAAAAATATTATAGAGTATTATTTTAGGTATAACAAAATACCAAGTGAATACAACAATTACAATATAATATTCAATATATTGATCATATGCATATAAAGAATTTTTATTTGAAGTCTTTTTTTATTAATAAGCATTATTTCTTATTGTGTAATAATTGAAAAGAGTTGAAGCATTAAATTTTTTTTGTCTGTAAAATGGTTTTTCATATAGAATCCTTTGTTATTTCTTTTGTTTTCAGCGCTTTCACAGCATTCAATCTCTATATAGTGATATGTAATATTTTGTAATTGACAATTTAAGGAATAGATGATTAAAGACAATGAATTGTCACTAAAAATTTAGCCGAAGTATCAAATATGACTTCTTCAAGCATATATCACACAGTTTTTACTGTTATTGCTGTGATCTGTTAAGATTATTCGACAATTTCTATTTAATTCCATTTTCAATAAAAAATATTGACGCGCTCACACAATGGAAAATGATAGTTTTGTCCATAAATAAACCAAATTTTAATTATTCGAAAGCAAGTTTTTTTATATTATTTTGAACTATTTGTCACGGCCAGGAAATCATATAAAAATGATTGTTTTGCTTAAACTACATTTTTAGGATTACTTTGATTTAGTTGTTTCTTTATTTATATATGAATAAATATTTAAATCGAATCATTTGAATCTGTATTTTATGTTGTGACAAAAAAATCCAACAAATGCTTTTAATAACCTATTAAATGCGATTTATTTAGTGTTTTAAAGTTTTTATTACACAAAAAAATTATGTTTCTTGCATAGCACATTTTCATATTAAATTTCACATCATTAGAAGTGAAAATTTGTAGATATTTCGGCAGCATTAACTGAAAAAATTAAATCATAAAAAAATGTATTTTTAAAACGAAATGAAACGATAAAAAATATTTAAGTTTACCTCAATGATTATATGGTAAATAAATAAGAAATTTATCATTTTTTCGCAGTGTATTCTAATTAAAAAATTATAAATTTTAACTATGGTAATAGCAGTGTTGTATTTTTATATAATTATATACACGTTTATACTAATATATTTTAATAATCAAATGTTGATTATTTCAAAAAGCATAAAAAATGAACTTTAACTTGTAAAAAGCTTAAAATTTATTTTGATTTAATTGATATGCATTTATTTACGATCATGAGGATTTTAAAATATTTAATTTCTTTTGATAAAAATAAGTGATTTCTAATACTATTTTTTTTCAGATTTTAATGATTGACGAATGGAATTTTCGTATGTATGATTCATGTCCAAATAAAATCGATTATTTTATATTTCGCTATTTTTTTTACGTTTTAGAATATAATGATAAGCCTAAAACGTATAAAGTCTGTCATTTTTATTATAAAAATGAAGTATTTGTTCTTTTTTTTTCTTATAACGAACATTTTTTTGCTTCTTTTGTTGTAATTATCGAAAAAAATCTTTAAATATTATTTTATGTTTTGAATAATTAAATTTTTGAATATTTTTTCCAGAATTGTTTCGTTAAACAATTTTTAAAAAAGAAAGAAAAAAATTAATCTGTAAAGTATTTTATGAATTTAAGCTTTATACAATTTTTCTTTTTTTTTCATAAAAATTTCATATAATAATACAGATTTTGTCTGAAAACACAAATCTACCAATGATTTCATATTACTGCTGTGATTTTAAAGATACTTTAGAAAAAAGGAATTTTTTTATCGTTTGTTAGTTTTACAGGTATATGATACAAACTGTTTTTTTTACACTGTTTTGAAAAATTAGTAAATTGTTTCATTCTTATTATCTAAAACAAAATTAAAAAACCTGTGTTATATACGCATTCCAAATTTTTTATTTTATAAATTTGATTGCAACATAAACCAAATAATGTGTTTTATGTTGCTAAGTCATTTTTTTAAATAATTTTTTTTGGTCAAAATACTATTTTAAAAAATAAAATTGCTATCAATAAGTTATTCTTCAGATGTAATCGATTTTATATCCATGATTGTCACAAGCCAGAAGTTTACACTAAACAGAAAGATATTTAATATATAGATTAATTTTGTAAGGAATCATGCGAATAAGCGCTTTAAGTGCAAAATTGCAAACTTATTCTCACCTACTAATTTAATCACTCATTATCTTTCATTTACTAATGAATTTTTAATTACTAAAATAAGCCCTAAACCAACAAAGAAAAAAGACTGAAGCTATGGATACAATCGAACCGAGATGTATTTAATTATTCAATAAATACAAATCATTCACAAACTTCGTCATTTAATAGTTAGCCTTTTCATAAAATTCCTGTTATTTATTGCGATCTGTCGCTCGGACATAATAACAAATGTAAACAAATAATTAAATTAAATTTTAATTATAAAAAAATAATAGATTAAAGAAATTGAAATTGCGAATTAAAAAGTTTGTTATTGTGGTATTTATTATCTTCATTCCGAGAGGTTTCATCGGAATTCTTCTTTGAAAATTTCCTATCTTCCATTTTTTATTTCTTCTCTTTTGAAATCCACACCTATTTTAAGCTTTATTTGATAAATTAGCAATTTATCAAATCTTACTATTATATTAAAAAGTAAATATTTTTCTTATCATTATATTTATACAATTTAAAAATAATTAAATTTTTTAATTAATAAAATTTTGAATCATAATTAAAATTTAATAAAATTTTAATTTGAATTTCTTTAAATCTGAAATATGAAATTGCATATTTCCGACAAAAAATTATATAAATTGCATTTTAATTTAATTAAGTAAATAAAATTTTATTGTATTAAATTCGAAATAAGATTAAAATGTAATTAAAATTTTAGATTAATCGATCAATTAAAGTTTTTTCAAGACACACGACAGCAATGATCTAAGAGGGATATAGAAAAAAGATAGAAATAATAACATAAGAAAGTCTGTATCGGAAACACTGTAAACACAAAACATCTTACTGTGTATCAACAGAAACTCATAAATAAAACAAATTGCTACAATGATATTTGATACATAACATAACTAACCTATAATACTTTATTGTGTGTGTTGAGTATTCATCTAACAATACTCCTTAAGATTAAATAGGGGAACTATTAAATTTTTGCAATTTAAAAATTTTATCTATTTTTGAGAATTAATTAATTTTTTGTCAATTAATTTACTAAAAAAGTTTTTAGTAAAATTTTTATTGGTAATTTATTTAAAATAGATGTTTTTGAAATAGAATTATTTTATCGAATTAAGGAGATAAAAAGTATTTAAAGAATTTGTATTTTGGATTGATGGAAAGAAATTAAAAGAAAACATTAATAAATAAATCCGTAACATTCAATAGTGTGTATTCATGAAGACTGGTTAAAATAGAGTAGGTAAATATAATAAAGAGGTAGATTGGTTATCTTTACAAATGTATTGCAATGTGAACACGAAATATTACGAATAATACATATAATATCTCTAAATATGACAATCGCTCTTTGTGGTGATCTTATATTTTTACTATATGGAAAATTATTTTATTCTAAAAGGCTAAAAACTGTTTTGTGTGGAGAATATCTAAGATGACACAAAACATAAATGAGATACATACTCTGTGTTTTCAATGATGTGCTGTAGCAAACTATATTTTATGAATAGCTAGAACATCTAGAAAATTTATATTTACATTTTATTTTTTCTAATTCATTGAATTTGTGCTTTTCTTTTTACCTTACTCCTAATTACAATATTTGCACTAATTTATCTTTAAATGTTTGTTATATATGACAGATGTTCGTATTGAAAAAAAACTACAGTTATATTTGTTTCAGTTATGGAAAACACATTATTCTGCTTTTGAGAGAAGATTAACATTCACTTTATAATTTTTTGTATTAAAGTTGTTTTAATGAAAGGCCATATATTGTATAAAAATAAGAAGTGGGTTTTTAATTGAACCAAAAATATAACAAATACAATGAAAGGTTAACAAGAAGTATGTAAATAGTTCTATCTAAGATTCTTTTAGAAATTTTATCTGATTAATATTTTTAGACGAATTGAATATTGTGCGAACAAAAAAAAATTTGTTGTATATTAAAATTAAAGATGAAAGTCACAAAGAAAATTTGAATAAAAACGTTTTCTACAATCAAATAAATGTAAACGTAGATTTGCGGGTTGTTCATCTTTTTATTTTATAAAATTGGCAATAAAATTACCATAAAGCTATTTTTAAACACATAATAGTCGTCATGTGTTTGCAAAATTGTTCTGCATACTAAAAAGAGATTGCATATTACATGAAATAAAGGTTGAGTTTTTTAATGAATCAACTATACATTTGTTATAATAGTACAGTGGGATAAAAATCTGAATACCAAGTAAAATTAGTAAATATACAATTTTTGGATAAATTCAATCGAAATTGTAGAAGGTTATGAGTAAAAGAAATTTATGTTCAATAAATTCATTTTATTGATAAACTCACATTTGAATAGTCCGAATAAAACAAAACATACAGAAACACCAAAAAAAGTAAAAGGAAAAGGTAAAAAAACACCAGGAACGATTAAGATAAAAAGGCTTTAAATACTTGTAGTAGAAAAAAATGTTGTGTTTTCACTACGGTTTCTTTCCTTTTTGTAATGTGGCTTCCTTTTATTACTAATCTTATTTTTCTAAATTGATAGAACTTATATTTATAGCTAAAAGCACGAATTTTTATTTTGCAAATAAAATAATGAAACTAATGAAAAGATTTTAAGCCTTTCCAAAAGAGGCTAAGTTTGACCAAACTTTACAAACAAAAACTTAAATACACTCTTGATTTACAATAGATGGCGAATAAAAGTAGTAAAACAAAATTTAATGATTTTGAATCTCAGAAATTTCAGATAATGAAGTTCACATACTCAGATATAATGTATGTTTAGATATATGCTTAGTGGATATAAGCATATGTTTAAAACAATATCTAAATAAACCAATATCATGTTTTTACTTTTCTAATGTAGCAATTTTAGGTTTTTTAGGTGTTTGAAGCTTGTTTTTTTGTTGTGCTGAACGCTTCTTTTTTCCCTTTTTAACATTAGAGGCCTCATTGTGCGGCTTTGAGTCTTTCTTTACAAAAAAGCATTCGTTGATTGGTGGGAAGTTTAGCAAGTTAGAAGAGTTATGTTTTGATTTATTTAAATTTTGTTTGAATATTGAGCCGAGCAAACTAGAAGATTTTTTGTCATTTTTGCTTTTTTTTGTATTTACCTTTTTTTTTGGTATTCCTTATCCCCCTCTTCTTCTTTCTTATCTTCATCTTCCTTATCTTCTTCTCCCTTATCTTTTTCTTTATTTTCTTGTTCTTCTTCTTTCTTTTCACTTATATTAGATTCACTGGAGAGCTCTGATAACTTCGAAGAGTTATTTAAATTATTCTGTTGAGAATCTGATTTTTCATCACTTTCATTATCTTTGAGTGCTGATACCTTTTTAGATTTAAAAAATAAGACTTTTGTAGAGTGTTTTTTGTTTTTTTTGTGAGACAAAGTGTTTGTTTTTATCGATTTATTGTTTTTTATGTCTACTACACATTCTTGGGCTGTCTTATTTTTTTGTATAGCATTTTGTAAAGATATGTTTTTTGCTTGTGAGCCGATTGTTTGCAAACAGTTTGTTGCGTTTGTAGTTTTTACAGGTGATGTACTTGTAGATTGTGTAGCAATATTTTGTAAATTTTTAGTTGGTCCTTGTAGAATAACAGGTGTTATTGTAGTTTTACCTTGTGTAACTGTATTCGCAACATTATTAGATTGATTATATGCTGCCGATGGATTTGTTGTATAATTTGATGATAACGATCTTGGTCTATTATAAGCATTTCCTGCGTTATAATTGATGTAGCTAACACTGTTTGCGGGCATATTCCATAAATTTAGTTTTTGTATTCCTGATGTTACATTATTAAGGCCACCTTGGTTCTGATTTTGCACAGTATAATTTGCTGACAGACTAGAAGGTGTAGCATTGTACGAAAAATTTGGGTAGCATACATTTCTAGTGTTTTTTGCTGTTGGAAAAGCATTTGTAGATATGTTCAAGTTATCTGAAGGCACTATTTGAGTAGAACTATTTTTCAGAGCCCACTTATATGGAATTGGATCAACAATTGCTTCATTGAACTCTTGTGCCCGTTCTTCAGCAGACAAATCGATGATTGGCCAATTCATTTGCGGTTCAATTTTTTTAGGTTCAATAGCAGATGCCATCAAAGATTTTTCTCTGTCGACATCTTTTTTGTGTGACTTTCGGACTATTTTACATATCTTATTTGGCACACTTGTGGTTTTGACAGCTTTATTTCCACTATATAATGCAATTTTTGGGTCAGATAAAATTTTATTTTTTGTGGCACTGGTTTGCACTTGCAGATTAGTTGCAGGCCAGTTTTTTACATTATCGGCTTGTACAGTTTTGCTTGATGAAGGCGATAATTTACCAATTGATCCCGTTGTGATTATTTGATCTGCTAAATTGTTTAGCTCCGATGTACTTGTCTTGTCAGTAGAACTTGCATGAGAAGATTGAACACTGTTTTGTGGTGATTTAGTTGACCATTTATTATTCTTTTGTGAGGATTTATTTGTACCGCTAATCGGAAATTTAGATGTTGATGCTGCAGAAGAATCTGATTCCGTATCAATTTTTTTATCGGCACTATACGATACAGATGAATTTGATGCTTTGGAAAAATCAGCAGAATCCAAACTAGATGCATTTTCAATTTTTTTATCGGTCAGGGCAGATTTTTCCTTACTCATTGAAGAAGTTTCACTAGATGAAATACTTTTAGAAGACATTTCTGATCCTGTTTTATTAGAAGGCTCAATATTAGAAGCTGTTTTTGTTTCATTATTAGTTTTTTCCGATACTTCTGTCTTTGTATTATCTGCGATAGCTGGTTCGACCACGCTTTTTGTTTCTGTTGACAATTCTGCTGAATCAGAAGCAAGTTTTTCAGAAGTAACAGTCTTAGAATCCTTTGTTGCAGCTTTTTTAGAGTTATCCTTCACTTCTTCTTGCGATTCTGTTGTAGTTTCTATTGGTTTTTCATCTGTAATAGCCGGTTTTGTTGCATCTTTAGAATTTACTTGGATACTTAAATCCTCTTCTTTTCGAGATGAATCATCAGTTTTATTTGTTTCAGAAATTTCTTTTTTAACATCATTTTTTTCTTTGTTATCTGCGGAAGAAAAAATTGCTGAATCCTCTTTAATGAGTTCTTTTTCTGTTTGTTCTGTTGACTTAGCTGAAGTTTCACTCTGTGATTTTGTTATATCTGCATTCTCTTGAACTTCAGGTGTTGCTGTTTTATTTTCACCGCTTATCTCATTATCAACTGATTTTTTTTCCTCGAGTTTATCTTCTGATTTTTCTTGAGATGGTTCTTCATAGATTTCAGGTTTTTTTTCTTGCGATCTTTCTTGAGACGGCTCTTTAGAAATTTCCGGTTTTTTTTCCTGTGTTGGCTCTTCAGAGATTTCTAGTTTTTTTTCTTGTAGTTTTTCTTGTGTTGGTTCTTCAGAGATTTCCGGTTTTTTTTCTTGCGGTTTTTCTTGAGATGGCTCTTCAGAGATTTCTGGTTTTTTTCTTGCGATTTTTCTTGTGATGGTTCTTCAGCGATTTCCGGTTTTTTTCTTGCGGTTTTTCTTGAGATGGCTCTTCAGAGATTTCTGGTTTTTTTCTTGTGTCGGCTCTTCAGCGATTTCTGGTTTTTTTCTTGAGATGGTTCTTCAGATATTTCCGGTTTTTTTCTTGAGATGGTTCTTCAGATATTTCCGGTTTTTTTCTTGAGATGGTTCTTCAGATATTTCCGGTTTTTTTCTTGCGGTTTTTCTTGAGTTGGCTCTTCTGCTATTTCTGGTTTTTTTCTTGAGATGGTTCTTCTGCTATTTCTGGTTTTTTTCTTGCGGTTTTTCTTGTGTTGGCTCCTCTGCTATTTCTGGTTTTTTATCTTCAGTTTTTTTTCATTCTTATCTTTTGGTTCTTCATCGACTTTCTTCTCTTCGCTTATCTTTTCCATAGAAGAAGTAGATTTTTCATTTTCTTTCGGTTCTTTATCATCTTTTTCTTCTTCGTTTGGCTTATCTTCCGGATTAATATCATTTGAAGATTCTTGTGTTTTTGCATCTTCTGATTTTTCATTATTTTCTTTGGGTGTTTCTTCTTCTTCAGGTCTTTTATCATCTTCTTCCGATTTTTCTTTTTCTAAATCCTTTTTAGACTTATCTTTATCATCCCCAGATTTTTCTTTTTCCTCTTCATCAAACTTATCTTTTTCATCCTCAAAGTTTTCTTTTCTTTTTCTTTTTTTCCATCATTTGGATTTTCATTTTCATCTACTTTTTCTTGCTCATCAATTTTTTTCTTATCATCTTGAGTGCTTTGGAGCTCCTTTTTCTCATCAACAGAAACTGATTTTTCTTCTTCTGCTCTTTTATCTTCTTCATTTCCTTTTTTTTCAGATTCTTCCGGTTTGGATGGTTCAGTCTCTTCCCTATCCACTTTTATCATTTTACTATCAGGTGTAATGTCTGATTGTGTTTTTTTACTAATTGATCCTCGATATGGTACTTTTGGATCTGTTTTTTTGGTGTTTAAATCACTAATATTTTCTGCACTTTGATTTTCAAAATCATCTAATAATTGTTGTTTTCCATGATATATTTGATTATCAATTAAAAAATTATTTTCATTTATTTTATCTGAAGAATCAAAAAGCGTAGAAACTGATTGTGCATCAACAACTTTTTTATTCATTTTTATTTGCGGAGATTTTTTATTTGCATTTGCAGTTGGTTGATTTTTACGCGATAATACAAAACAGATAAATGTTGATCCACTTGCTGATTTAGCCACACCCACACCTATATCACGAAAAACAGAATCAACTAACAACCCGCCT
Organism: Edhazardia aedis USNM 41457; assembly: GCA_000230595.3. Taxonomy (NCBI): domain Eukaryota; kingdom Fungi; phylum Microsporidia; family Culicosporidae; genus Edhazardia; species Edhazardia aedis. Next base: position 281,104 of record AFBI03000017.1, on the reverse strand, counting down.
TTCGCATTTTTCTGAATTATCTTTTTAATTTTGACCGATGCTTGCGGTTCAAATTTCTCAACGACAAAATTTACAGTTGTAGGCGAGCCATAGCCCGAATTAACAATTGCTTGTGCTAAAGACGATTGATCTTTAAGATCATAGGTTACAGTTTCCGTTTCTGCCATGTAATCGGCATGGTGTGATGCTACATCGTTCAAGCTTTGGTTGTTTTCAAGTGGTACAAGCTTCTGTGAAGTTCGCATCATATTAATTAATTTAACTATCTCATTAGTAGATGGTGCTACACAAAATATATATGCAATGTGGAGTAGTATCATATTTTTAATTAATAATACTTTTTAATATAAATTTATTATGATGCAAATTATGTTACAGGTCAGACTAATTAATGGTAGTTTAATGTAATTTAATCATTATGTTTCATTAATTACCTAATAAAATCCACTATATGCGATTTTGATTGGTTTTTTTACAATTGATTTATTTTTTGAAATTTACTATTTAGTTTTACTTTTTTGATATTTGCATCGTACAACACTTAATTAATTTTATAAAACAAATATATAATTTTTAATTGATGCTAAATTAAATGAAATCTCAACTTAGAAAAGTTAAATATCATTTCATTTTGTAGGTTTAACGATAATTTTTATATACATTAAAAAAGTTTAATCATGTTAACATAATAAAATTGTTTCTCAAATGACTACATAAAAAGATTAAAATGCATTAAGTTCGATTTTACAAAAAGTTGTTTGAATAAAAGTACTTGTTTGGTGTATATAAAAATTAAAATGTGATATTACAAATAAAGAAAATATTAAAGATTATAACGTACAATATTAATAAATATAGTTTTAAGCAGACAACTTGTCGTATTGGTTTTCGATGCGAAAAATATAAAAATGTTAATCTGTTCATATTATTTAATTTGTATTGTTTTATGTTCATTTCACAAAGAATCTAAAATCGAAATACTACTAGAAATTTTTTTTTCAACTTAAAGTTATTTTTAAAAAGTATTTTTTTGTTTTTTAAGCATGCATATTGTAAAAAGTATGCTTTTATGTTGGTACAATATCGATAAAATTAAGGAATTCTCAATCTAGTCGGGTTTTAAATTTAATCAACAGATTAATATTTTATATAAAAAATTCATAATGTCTGTTATAAATATTACTTTAAAAGAATGAGATAATTCATATAATTCAAAAAAAATCAAAAAATGAAAAGATTATTAATTATTGATTGATAATTTTAAACAATGTGAAGCAGATTTTTTCAAGATATTACCTCTTCATAATGTTTGGACAAATGATCGTGAAGATTCCGTGTAAACTTTTACAATATTCAAGTGTTTTTTTTAAGATTGTCTTTATAATAGCTAGCTCCATATATTTAAGAAAAATTACGATTTTTTCTTATTTCTAATAAAAATATGTAAATCTATTTCAATGAATTGTAATATTGCAAAATTAAAATTAATAATCAGATTTTTTTTGCATTTTTACAAACAAATAAAATGAGCTCATTCATTATATTTAAGTTTTTCATTTTACCATATAAAAAAACTTAAATATTCAATTTTTTGTTTTTTTGAATTATGAAAACATTATTGGATATTTTTCGTACCTACAAATATGATGTTTTCTTACGTTTTTAGCAAAAATGTATATCCAATAGTATTTTGGGTATTCAAGTTATTCCAATCAATGTGTTTCATGTGTACATCAATGATAAATGAAAATAAAAGCCTTTAATGTTAATACTATTGTAGTTACTAGAAAATCCAAGAAATACCAATTAAAATGTTTTTGTATACAAAGAAAAAGATTCTTTTATATGAATTATATTATATATTGAAATTAAAAATATTTAGCAATTTTATTTTACATTAATGAAATAATTCACAAAATTTCTTCCTTTTAAAATGATCTAAGCGCTATTTTCCAAATTTCTTATATGTATAGTCTTATTAATTCAATAAAACACAATTTGTATCTAAATTTTTCTTTTCTGTGCTCTGCTAAACTCTAATTTAAATATTTAATATTTAGAATTTGAGTACGAACGACAAAAAATATAAAATGCTAACAATGGAATAAATAAATTTTAAAATTGTACAATACGCAATACACATTTCACATTTAAAATTTCTTTTAAAGTCTCTATCAAAAGTTGTTTATTATTGTGGATGAAAATCGACCGAAACGGCAACAATGTTTATTCTGTAAGACGATTATCTATAGCGATAATAATTTCTGATATGAACTTACAGTAAGCTTATATTTTAACCCTACGTTTTTTAGAAGGATGATTAAACGTAAAAAGAACATGGCGTCTTTAATAAAAATAAAATATTTGATCACTCTCTATACTTGTTTTTTTCCTGAATATTTTTTTCTTAGCTTCCAAATGTATACCTTTATAATAAATTTATCGATGCGATCGCTTCCATCGATAACCATAGTTATAAATGGTTATAAGTTGAATGTATATTTGCATTGCACTTATATATTGCTTAAATTGCAACAAGTTTTATCAGTGTTTTTTTAAAGTCATATCATCATCAAAAATTTGATAACGAATAAAAATAGTATTCTTAAATTACAATAATATGACAGATTAAAAAATACAGAATTTAGCATTTCTTATGATTAAATCGTTTTTGAAGTAAATAATACAAAAAACATTATATTAAAAAATATATCACAATATATGAAATTTATATGCTAATGTATGTATTTTTTGACTAATTTATGTTGCTGCTTTAAATAGTAAATAATTTTGTTGTGTTGCTCAAAGTCGAGATATTATGAAAATTTGTGTATCGCAGAATTCCTTTAAAAATACATTGTTATTTATACCTTTTTAATACATTTTAGTTACTTCACCCATAACTCCGGCCTTTTATGCAATTCTTTCTTAACTTGATTGCATTTGACACATGTTTTGGCTTTTTTTTTCTTACTGGCATATCGGTCTTTAATATATATTTCCATATTTTATTATTAACGATCTGTTGAATATTTTTCTAAATAAGATACAGAAATATTGTTTCTAAGTTAGTTTGTTCAACGTGAAAAAAGTAGATTTGTTATTTATATCTATTTTAACAACAAGCATTCTTAAAAAAATAAAACTTATTTTCCCGATATAGAATGAACACAAGGGAAAAAAAAGCATAACGCACAGATGAACGGATGGTACAATATAAAGATGTGTCTTCTTTGAATTTAAACCCGAATTAGTGTGTCATATAAATACAAAAATACCCCCAACATATTTACTTCTTGTTTATACCTATTCTATTAACGCTGCTCAGACTTGAAAATCTGTAATTGAATTATTTGCATTCTTTTATTATTTTTTATGTATTTTATTATAGATAAAAAAATTTCTAATTTGTTTTAAACTAATTATAAATACAATCAATTGAGGACAATACTATACGACAACACAAAGAAAAAAATAAGAGGTAAAAAATATTATATCTTTGAGAATTTTGTATATTTGTGTTTATTATTTTTCATGCATTGTTAGAGGATATTTAATCATCTGATTATGATTTTTTTATATGAATCTCTTTTGATATGTCATTTAGACCACTTACCGAGGCAAAGTTATAAGGCCGAACTCGAAACACATATATCTGCGATATAAAACATGTATTAAATAGATATTTATGATGCTTTATTGATATGTAATTTTCTAAAAATGTTTTACAGGATTAAATAACTTTTCAATTATTTAAACATAAATTAGTTCCTATAACTTTTATATTTTCATTTTTTTTATGGTGCAAAATACGTATTAAAATAAAAAGTTTTACAGAAAATATGAATTGATTTTTATTGCAAAGTGTTATTTATAGTCATCTGTTTCTAAAACATGAATAAGCTCCTTAAGAAACAGCAAAAAAGACATTACAATTTTATTGTGTCTATATTTACATATAGAAATTTAATCTTTATGTGTTTTAAATTACTATTTGTAAGTTTTTTGTTATTTTTTCTTTCTTTCTTTCTTTACTATTTGCTTTTTGTTTACTGACATTGTCCTTTTTACAAATTTAATTTAGAGTTTTTAAAAGGATTTTTTGATCATGAAAAATCGATAATAAATGCAAAATAAATATTTGAAAATCGCTATAAATAATATTATTCAATAATTTAAATTTTTTTAGGGTTTGAAAATGCATAGTTGATCCCTGATGTTGGGCATAGCAATAATAAATTTATCATATTCTTTTTTGTAATGCGTAATCAATTCATAATTCACGCCTCTAAATAGATAACTGTAAAGCAAATTGATTGAGATCAAAAATTATAAGTAACAAATTATAAAAAATAAAAATAAATAAACAAACAACCCATATGAATAGATTAAATGATATATTAGTTTTTTGATGTATGATTTTGAATTTTCTCAATTTTACACTCTTTATGATTTCAAAATATTTATCTTAATTTATTTGTTTGTGTTCATAAAAGAATAATAAAAAACAGTAAAAACGACATTATAATGTGAGAAAAAAATTATGAACTAGAAAGTAACAAAATATAAATTTTGTAATTTATTGTTTGATTTTATAATTTATCGGATGTTTCGCTTTACTAATTAATCATTTATTATTAATTCTTATAATGAATTGTCCTTTTTTTCTATAAAATCATCCCGATTCTCGAAATATATACTTTTTATTCTTTAAATTCAGTAATAAATTTATAAAAATACCATCATTTTAGTGTCACTATAATATAATATTTATATACCAAATAATAATTAATTTAAAAAATCAGAATAAAATGTTTAAAAACGTTTTTTTTCACTGGTTTTATTACCATTCTTATAAAAATTTTTTAAAAAAAGTAATTGAGCTATTTTAACCATTGGAGATTAATTTTTAATATATTTTTATTACAATCCTATAAAGTTTAAAAGGTCATTTGCTTAGATACATGTAAGTTTTAAAACAAACACTTTTTATTTATGCACTACTTTGCATTTTTTATATAATTGATTGCATGTGCACAGAAAAAATAACTAAAGTCTTTTTGATTAGACATATAATATTTAAATTTCAATTGAAATTTGTACTAATAAATATATTAAAAAGTAAAATTTTGAAGAGTTAAGTTGTAATTGATGTTTTGTTTTTTTATTTTTTCGGTGTTTTTTTTGCATTAAAAATATACGCCGTCCTAAGTCATCTAAAGGATAACCATTTAATCCTTAAAAATAAGTGAAAATATTACTAATTTCATAAAAAGGTTCATTTTCTTTCTAATATTTCTCCCGATTATGATAATCTATTAAAAATCTAATTTTTTAAACATGCAGAACACTGTTGTTTTAGCTTTTATATTATATATATTATATGAATTAAAAGATGTTTTAATACTTACATATGTAGAATTTTTGAGTGTTTATCATGCTTTTAGTTGCAATTTGATCAATTTATATTTTTCTAAATAGCAGTTACGCATATAAATGTGATAAAAACTTTCACATTTTTTTTATTTATTAAATGTTATTTGTATCTTTTTATATTATGCAATAATTAAAATTGGTTTCCTTTAAAATAGTTATATAATTAGATTTTTATTTTGAAATAAAATTAATTTCAGTATAGAAAAAAATTAATTTGTGAAAGGTTTCTTTTAAAAGAATTGTAATTTTTTAAATAAGAAAAATCAAAAAAGAAATTCATAAGAATAAAAGAGATAAGAACAAAATATATTCATAATAATAACTATCTTATTGATACAAATAGTAATAATATTAGAATAATGGTGATTATTTATGTGAAAAACATATAAAAATTCATGTTATAATAAAATTATCGATAAAAAACACTTAAATGTTTTAGAATTTAATTTTAAAACAAATAATGTTTCTTATATATAAAAGATTTTTTTAGAATATTTGAACACGAGTAATATATCCTTTCTCTGTCTCATTCTAACGTAAAGGCACTGTCGATATTCCTTTTTTATATTAAAAAAATGCACATTGAATAGATTACCTGTATAGAATGAAAAAAGACAATTTTGGATAGAAAACTTGCTAGTCTTGGTAAAACTAGAAACAAATACTTACACAATATATATAAAAAATGTAAATATTTTTTGGTGATTTTCTAATTTGTTTACATATTATGGAAGTTAAATTTTTAAACTTTTGTTCGATTTATATCTGAAATTTCTTAAATATAATTAAGAAAATTTGCAATATCGCACACAGAAAGAAAATTTTTTTATCAAGTTATAGAAAAAATTTATATAGCCAATTATAACTAGAAATGAAATAAGCATCTTATTTCGGTAAAAAAAACAAAATCAAATATTTTATCAAAATCTTTATATTGTAACTATAATATTCTTTACAAACTCAACGAATTGAAAAAAAATTCCTAAAGCTTAAATGTCAAGATAATTAAGATATAACTAGAAAAAGCATTTGTAAAATAAATTAGGAAAAAAATTGTAAAATTTATGTCAAGGATTAAAATCAAGAAGTTTTATAAATAAAAAATGTGTTTGTAAAGTTATTTTTTAAAGTTTAAGAAACAAGGCCGATTTATTATAGGTTAAATTTTTATAGAATGTTTTCTTAAAAAACATAGTATATATTTTGTCATTTTTTTAAGTTCAAAAATAAATAAATAACTAACTCGTTATGTTAAAACATACAAATTATCAACTTTTTTAGTAATATATAGCGATTTAGACAAAATTATATTTCAATTGCCGATATTTTGATGATTTTGGCAAAATAATGTTTGTAAAGCATAAAAAAATTCACAATTTTATTTATGTGTTTTTATAAAATATTAAAAAATATACAATTTTTGTTAATTTGGAAATGTTAATGTCATGTTTCTGATGTACATCTTTTCATAATAAAATTTTTATAAATTTTAATTGTGTTCGAAAAATTATATGAATTCAGAATTTTAATTATTTTTAATTAAAAAATAAAATGATAAATAATTTATTTTATTTTTTAAAATATTAACGAGATTTGAAAAATGATAATTTATCAAATAAAAGTATAAATAGATTATATAATGAGAAGGGAGAGTTAAGAATGGAATTAAAGCAGTTTTCCATGAAACATTTATTTGAAAACAATAGAAATGAAATGAATAACATAATAAAAACATTAAAGTTCATAAATCATGAAATTTTAGTTTTTTGAAATAATAATATTTAGCATTTTAATGGTCAATTTCCTATCTATTTTATCGTTAAAATTACAATATAGATATTCATATAAATTGAAATTCATAAATAACATACATTCGTTTCCAACAGACATTGAATTTCGCGATGCCATTTTATATGGCAAATTTTACAATTTTATCAAGTTTTTTTGTACCTTGAACTTGATTTCAATATGCTAAATAAAATAGTTATACAGTAGTTTTAAGCATAATTTATTACATTTTATTATAGTCTGTTTGAATAGTTTTCTTCGTAATTTTTTAATATATAGCTTTCTTCCAATCTAGGAAGAATTTTTAAAACAATAGAGATATATTATATAGATTTTCGCTTTTAAAAATTGATGAATTTATTTTTTACTAAGTTTCCAGTACGAATTTTAATTTTTATATAAAGATGAGATATGTCAAAACAAAAATTTAAGATTCACGGGTGATGTCTAGTGGTTATGACACAACTCCCTAATGGATGAAACGTGAGTTCGATTCTCTCTCACTCGTATTTTCAGGACTTTAAAATCTATATTTTATATTATTTATTTGATTCCCCTAAATTTCAAAAGTTTTATTTAAATTATTTACAATTTTAAATTGTAGTGAAATACAATAAATTTATAAAAAAAACAATTGATAATTTTTTGAGAAATATAAGACATTAAAATTTGTTTTAAAAGTTTTTTAAAAGAATAAAAACCAAAAAATCAAGAATTTCGTATTAATAAATTACTAACCTTTCTAACATTTAAAATTAACTAAGCCATATAATTTTGTTTCAAATATGAGAATATTAAAGAAATTCAATTTAGAAATTTTATATGCAATGCAACAAAGAATTTAAATTTCAGAATAAATGATTTGTGTTTGTTGAAATATATGAATTTTGATAAATACAGAATTTTTTGTTAATGAAAATCTTTCTGGTCTAAATATATTGTGTTTGATAGTAATCAACAGTTTTTTTGTGTTTATAATTCCTTTAACATATGAAGGAAAGAATTTCAAATGTTTTTTATAGCCGTATTTCCTAATTTAAATACAATAAAATTTTAAATTCAGTTTTAAAATTTAATATATAGTATAATACTGTTTTACCTTTTCGGTCAAATCAATCTAATTAAATTAGTATATTTATGGCAACGCCAAAAATTCGATATTAAGGCATTTATTTAAAACAAGAAAAGCAGCTAAATGTATTTTGCGCTTTTTTCATGTTTTTGGCAAATTATAATTTATAGATAAAAATTGTTACAAATGCTGCTTTGATTCGTAATCCAAAAGGACATCTCTATAAGAAAACATATTAAAATCGGTCTGTATGAGGAATTAAAAAATTAATAATAGTTTTTAATAATATATCTTTATGTATTTAGGAAAAACACATTTTTTACATTTTATGGCCATTTCCAAATTAATATCGATTTTGTATCTCGCTAATTGAGATTATATTATTCATAAGAATGATTTGTTTTATAAAGTCAATGTTAAGATATAAAAATTACAGGTGAATGTGACTGTTAAAAATATTTTGTCATAAAAGACTCAAAAAAGAATTCTTATAAACTGATAGTGTATGAGCCGAATTGTGATACTTCAAACAGAATAATAAAAAAAGCTGTATTTCGTTTACTAAATACAGCAAATACAATAAGATACATTTGAAATCTGGTTTATACATAAAATAAATTAAAACAAAAATGCCATTATCTAAACAATAGAGGACCAACGATCACTAGGGAATTATATTTGATTTATTTGTAAATATTAAATTTAAACATTAGTAAGAACTATATCTATACAAAATACCCAATATGGAAACGTGACGCAAATTGCATAAATCAAAATGAAAAACATTTCAGAGTTTATAGCAAGATAATATTTGATATAATTAATATTTTCAAATAGCGAATGATGTTGCTTACATCTATGTTTATTTATTTTTTTTAGACTATTTATATTAAATTTATTATATAATTGTCATTTAAATTACTGTCAAGAATCGAAAAAATGAATACTCAATGAATGTACAAAAACACTCTTAATGGTTATCGTAGCACAAATAAAATTCAAAATATAATATTAACTAGTAAATTTAAATTTAATATATCGTTTTATCTTTGAAAAATTTTATCTTCATAATTGATGCAACTAGATTAAGACTTTTCAATCCTTGAAAAAACTTTGATACACATAAGCGCATTATTTCCATTCGATTTTATTAGTTTTTATGGGTCTTTAAAACCAGCCTTACCCGCTTTACTGTGTTTGGCTATGGAATCAGTAGGAGAAAAAGAATAATTTTTCTATAAGATGATTTATTTTAAAACATTCCTTAAAATATATAATTGGACGCATAAAAACTTTTATAAAAAAATTTTTTGAAGCTGAATACAAAAAATCTAAACACTTGATCAAAAACTAACACTTTAGATGATATATCATGTAACATGTTTATAAAAAATACGTTTTCTCATTTTTAAAAAAAGCCTATAGTATAATTAAATTATAGAGTTTATACTTTTTATAGGTTTGCATACAAAAATAAATAAAATAGCAATTATCTGTGAAATTACATATTTCATATAAAATACAAACAATGATATGATAACCTATATTTCTTGTTATATTAATTTTTATCTATTCCAATTAATTCTACTGAATTCCAAGTAAAAAAATCTATAATAAAAAAATCATCTTTTCATAAACATTTATTATTATGTCGGTCTGTAAAAAAAATATGATCTATGGTTTATTTTTAAAACTTTCATACAATGAATGTTTTAAAAAGGATCTTTTCAAATAGTCTAACTCAACATATATTATATTAAAAAAACTGGTTGTTTTTGTGAAATAAATGAATTTAGGACACTTTTTTTAATGTTTTTTAATAACTAACAGATGAACATTTATTTCAGAAATTCAAATGACTGATATTTTATAAGTCATCATTACCAACTGGACATAATGTTATGTTATTAAAATTTCATTAATATAGCTTATTTTCTTTTGTCCTTCTTTTATGATTAAAAATGCCACTTTTGTATCAATGTATTGAGAAACAACTGTATTTTTTGGATAGGTTAATTACGAATTTATATAGATATTCTAAAAGCCTTAAATATTGTGTTTATTAAAAGATTAATTGTCTTTTACAGAGCTATAATTTATAAATAACCTTCATTAAAGTTTGAGCAAATGTGCAAGCGGAAATTTATTTACCAAAATATGCTAGAAAAAAAATTGCAACATAAATATTCCAAAATAGAATCTTTTTCATTAATAGTTATTCAATATAAGTGTGTGTTGTCTTTCACCCATTAGATATTTTAATGCTTAACATCGCTGTGTACATCTCTTTTTTTTGTAATAAACAAATTGTGATGTAAACATCATATCTTTTTAATTATACAATGTTTATGATATCTAAATAAATAATGCAAAAATTATAATTAGCTTTCATTAACATATTTATTGTTAGATAATTGAGTATGATCAAAATTGAAAAAAATATTAATATTTTTGTAAGACATTTTATTTCAAAATATTTGTCTATTTATAGACGATATTGTTTTTTCAGAACCAATCGCATTTTCTTTTTCTAGTCAATGAAGTGACTTTCACCAAAACATTAGATCTATCTGCCAAAATTCAAAATTCATATATTTTCAAATCTATATTAAAAATAGAATTATTCTCACAACACGTCAAAGAAATCATATATATATTCAATAAAAAATATCGCGATAATGCATAAAAAACAAATAAACTAATATTAATAAAATTTCAAAACCAAAATATTCCTTTTCGCACTTTCAACCAATAAAATATCAAATTGAATATATGTTACACTGTTAGAGTAGTCTATAACCCAACAGTTATAAAATTAGATTTTTATTTTGATCAAAATAAATTTTGTGTAATAAAAAAATCATCTTAAATCAGTTTATATATTAGGAGAGTTGTGATTTTGTTGAATAAGATAAATCAGAAAAAAATATTCATAAGTTCAAGAATAAAAGTGAAAAGGGGAAAATCCTTATTAAAAATAAGAAATAATAGTATTGATTTTAGCAAAAGGCAAATAAAAGTCAATACTATAATATATTTTTAATTAAAAACACTTAAATATATTAGAATTATAATTTATAACAAATAATCTTCATTTTATACAGAACGCTTAAAAAACAATTTTATTGTTTTTTTTACTGTTGTTTGTTGTCTGGATTTATACTTATGTTTCAAATAAACATCAGATATTGAGGTTTTGTGAAATTGATAAAACCAATCAAATAAAAAAATTTAAAAATTTTTTAGTTATCGTTACTTATAGCCAAATTCTTTACAAAAGCTTGAATACAGATGTAAAAAAACAACAATCCCAAATTGGATCAAAACCTTTATGAAAAGTATGTGTTTTGTTGTGTCCAGCTTTTGTTAGCATGTCACATATAATATCGTTTTTTTATTTTCATTCTATCCATGTTTTTTTACTTTCGGATGTAGAAAGTTTTCTTTATAGAACTCAGAAATATAATATCATTAACCATTTATGGTAAATTACTATTCGTTGAAAAAAACACTTTTTAAATGTTAAATCATTATAAAAAGACTTTTAGTAACAATAAGTTTTCTAAACGTGCCCATTATCTGCAACCAGGATTCTTTTTATCTCTATAAGGCAAATTTAATTTTATAAAACACATATATGTGAATAATATAACAAAGAAAAAAAATTTGATAATATAATCTAAATATTAAAAGTGTAATTCTATGCAAAGAACCTATAAAACAACATTTACGCAGAATATAAATGACATATTATCACTAAGGCTTTCAATAATAGCCATGATAACAATTATATAATTAAATTTTTATCAGTGTTACAATACTATATACAACTAAAAGTTTTAATTCAAAATATATATATATATCTGAAAATGTATTTCAGCAAATATTAATGTGTTCGAATTGTTATCGTATTTACAAGTTTTTTGCATTTTACAGCTATAATTTTAGGGAAAACAAATTTTCTTAATAGATAATCGAGTCATCTGTTATTCTGTTCATTCAAGCAAAGTTTCAGAAAATATGAATAAATTTAGAATAATCAATTAACAGTTACTACAGGACCAATAATACTTTATTTTACCCTATATAACACTGATAAGATACTTAATTACTAATAAAATCTAAATATCCTCTAATATGGCTATTGTAAATACATAAAAAGATGAAATTTAAGCTCTTAAAACGCATCAAACTCAATTGTTGTTGCTTTACAATAATTAAAAAAACATTTTCTTTTATTTTAAATTTAATCTATAAAAACCCCCTAACGTTATATATGAAAAATGAATCTTTATGTGACTTGTTTAATATTTCTTCGTGCAGCTATTCTATGCACTTAAATCCCCAAACATTCACTGTTTTGATTAAACAATTACTTTCAAATACTTATCTTTGGTTGGAAATATGACCAATTGCCCTGGGTTAACAACCAAAAATACCTCACATTGTCTATACATTGCTTAATAATCAAAACAGATATGTGCAGCAGTAAGAAGAAGATGTTAAAGGAGTGGTTTTTTTAAAAAAAGCCGGTTGATGCACATCAGAAGATCAGAAAAGTATACACTAAATGTTATTATAGGCTATTAATTATCTTCTTACAATATTTATAACGTTATTCAAATAAGTCAGCGTTGCAGTAAGTCAAATTTACAAAACTTTTCGCAGGTAATGGTCATTTTTTGTCATATTTCAATCGAGTCATAACCAATATAATTTAAGAAACAGATTAAATTACATATCATTTCAATTTATGATTTATTTTCTTATTTTTAACAGTCTTAGAAATGTTTTTCAAAAATAATCATATTTGTCGATTTTAAAAAATAAATCATTTTTTAAAAAATAAAACACTATAATTTATTTTGCAATAAAAACCTTGCAGATATATTAGGCGTCACACAATCAACAAAAAATTTATCTTATAGTATTGTTAAAACTTATTGTTTTCTTCTAATTACAATTTGAGAAAATTTTAAAAGCTATTTTTCTTCTAAAATATCTAACAGCAGAAGAGAAAATTACTGTAAAAAGTAAAAAAATAGACCAATAATTTTTTTTGTATATTTATTAAGCAAAATAACACAAAAGTTCAATTTTAATAAATATACAATTCTCTAATATTCATTATTTTAAACTTTTAATATTATGATAAATTTTAAAATTTATTTTCTTGTTCTATATTAGATATAAATTTGTGTTAAAAATGCATTAAAAATTGCAATTTAGCAGACATATCTATTAAAAAGTTTATTTTTAGATAAATAACAATATATTGTGTAAAAAAATAAAAAGAATATCGAAAACTTTCTATCTCAAAATTTTTGATCTAATACATCTTTACTACACACTAAAATATTAAAAGATATAATATATTGTAAAAATCAAATATTTTTTATTGCTAAATTTTAATTTTCTTTTTATATAAAATTATATCCAATTTTTAAATCAACAGAAATTATTAAGTTTTTTATTTTTAAGCACCAAAAATCTTTTACTTTGCACGTTTTTGCATCTCCACATAAAAAAAGTCTGTCAAAACAGTTATATTGCCTTTCCTCGCTATTTTTGAACTTAAGCAATTTAAGTATGCGCATTCAAAAAAATGTGTCGAGATATATAATATGAGATTATATATAAGTAACTATATACAATGTTCTAAATTATAATGTAAATTATCGAATGAAGTAAAAAAATAATCCAGGATAATAAATAGATTCGAAATTTGCTTTAAAAACAAAAAAATGTTCAAATTTCATTTTTTTATGATCATATGTTTTTCAATAATTGACATTTAATACACATAGCTTAATTATATCATATTTTCGCAATTTTATTGTATAACTAAACTCTAATTTATTTAATTTTTCATATAAATGAAATTATTATGTTCAAAATTTAAATTAATCATCTTTTTCTAAAAAAAATTAAGCATGCTGAAAATATGTTTAATTGTAAATCTCAAATAAACAATTTTCACTAATATTTAATATAGAAATGCTAATTTATAAATTTCAAGCGTTAATTTTTCACAAATATTCGATCTTTTATGTTTTTAAAAAATCGCCAATGTTTTTACTCGATTAATAATTACGAAAATTGCTTAATTTTTTAAGAATATGGTTATTTCCATCACAATATTTATTTATGTTTTCATTGTGTCGATGCAAATAAAAATGCTAGCCTTGGACAAACAAAAAAGCCTTTTCAAAATCAAAATCACAAATAAGTGACTTATTTTAGGTTGTATAGTAGTTTTTTTCAGATATTTATCATTACATGCGAGAAAATAAAATATATTTCTAAAATTTATAATATTTAAAACAGTTGAAAACATAGAATCTACTAAACATTAAATTTTACTTTATTCTAAGATTTAGTTTCAGCGGCAAAAACGAATGTCCAATATCTATCCTGATCATCTGCTGCTGTTCCAATACCAACATCCTTCAAAACATCGCTTAGAATGTTATTTCGGAAGTTTTTGCTTTCTTGATTAAGAACGTTTACGAATCCTTCAAAATCATTTGGTGATTTCAATAGCAATTCATTATAAACAAAATTATCAGCATAATTTGATTCTCTTATTCTGTCATCTGCTGTTGCATATTTTGGATCATCATTGTCAGTTGTAATATTTTTCACTTTCATCTCATAGAGGGCTTGGATGTTTGCTGCTTGATCAAGATTTGCATTTCTTATCAATGGTGGCAATTTTGATGCTTTACGCATGCCATTAATCTCTTTGAAAGCATCTTCTATTGGGTCTGATTCGGCAAATACTGAAAATATTAGAAAGAAAGCGTTCATTGTATTATATGAACAATATATTTAAATATGCTTTTTAATACAAAATTGACCAATAGAATGAATATTCTGTTTTAATTTATAAAAATTATAAGAAACAATTTATTTTGTTTTTTAATTACTTATTATTTATTATCTAGAAATTTTCATTAAAGTTATGCATAGTAGTATTAATTAAATTCTCCATGTAAGATTCAATATGACAGGTTGCTTTTCTTGCATGGTTCCAAATTCAGAATTTCGTATTTCCATTGGTAAATTTAGTTCTTAATTTTATTGGACTACTAAAAATTTCAAATCATTCATGTGTTATTTTAAATTTTTTTATGTAATTATTATGATCAGCATTGTCGTTTGATAACTATTTTCAAAAAATGGGTGGCGTATTTCATAAAAAATATGCTTTTGCGATTTCATTATCACCGTTATCGAATATTTGCGAGTTTTGGGTGGTAAAATATGAAAAATTGCGACATTAGAATAGAAAAATTCTTGTTTAGAAGCATATAAATTTTGAACTTCAAAGATTAATAAAATTTGTTTTTGTGAATAGTTTTTTTTAGATATGTGATAAAAAAAATTTAAATCTTAAATATGCTCATAAATATTTTTGTAACTACAGAAGAATATGAAAGAGCTCTTAAGAGGTTTAAAATCAATTGTATTTATCCTTTAGACTAAGAACAGAGTTTCTTTATATTCTACAGTGCAGTTATCAATGTTTTATGATTTTTCTAGAAAAATTTAAACTATAAATTTAAATAAATTATTTATACCCATGTCCAATAAATTTTTTTGTTCTAACAAATGTTTAGTGTATTAAAAGGAGCAATGCCAGTACCCCACCGAGTCGTCGGTGGTCACACACGACAATTATGATGCAATTTATTCTACCATGATTTCTACTAAAATTATTAAATTTGACTGCCAAAACCATCAAATCATGTAAATTATTAAATGTTTAATAGAAAATTAGGAACTAATATATCATAAAGTATCATCATTAACAATTATAGATTTTGTATACCTTTACGCTTAACCACTTAAATGATCACAAAAATAAAATAAAAAAATTAGATGTATCTAATAAAAAATTTACTTTATTATTCTTCACATTATAATAATCAGTATTGAAAACACATTATTAACTTGCAAACACATGTAAAATCAAATGATTCAAAAATGTAAAAGTAGAATTTTTTTTATTGGTTCCTTGCAAAAATTTAGATTGTGTTATATAAAACTTGATCAAAATTACAATCTATTTATAAAAAGCTATTTAGTGGTATAAATAGACACAGCTATTAAATATTAAAAAAAATTAAAGTATGTTACATCTGGCAAATACAATGAACTTTATATATGAATACATTGACAATTCAAAGTAAATCTATAATTTTTTTATGCAGATATTAAGAGTAATATGGCTGATTTTAGAAATTTCTAAGTATACAAATGTTTTATAGTTTAAAACACAGGACTTTTACATCTCACATGCCATAGTTATAAAATTGGATAGAAAAATTCGAATATCTGGTTAATAATTTAATCAAAAAGTATTTTTGTCACAGAGCGACAATGTAACATTCATTATTTAGTATCGGTGATAAGATAAAAGAATAATAATAAATTATTTTAATAATTATTACAGTAGAAGAAAATAGTGTAAAAGTGCATTACGATTTCTAATGAAAAATCGATTTGATGTAGACCCAAGTTAATCAAAAAAAATTATTATATTATAAAAATTTACTTACTAAATAATAAATCAAATGTCGATTTGATATTTTTAAATTTAATTAACAATCTATCAAATAATCTATAAATATAGATAACAAATAGAGAAGATGCATTGAAGAACCAATGGAATAATAAATAAACGTTCTCAAGAAAGATCTTTAATCTTTACAATTTTTTTTTATTTTGATTGGTGATTATTTTGTTAAAACTAATTTAAAACGTAAAGAATTTTAAATTCAACAGCATTTGATAAATTTAATTTCATATGCTACTTCAACCAGAAAAAAAACGTATATTGATGCAATTGTGAATATAAAAGAACAAATTAATCGACTTAAAAGCTTTGTTTCATTAATTTGACCAATCAAAAAATATTGGTTTCTTTGAATATTTTGATTTGTTAAGTGTTTAGGTGATGCTTGATGGATGTTTTCGGTTTAAAAAATACAAAATAAACAAAAAATATATTTTAATGCGTTTAGGTTGTTGAAGTTTTCTGATAGGTTGATTTCCAACACAAAGTGTCAAACACGGGTATAAACAAAACTTTAAAACTTGGAAAAATATGTTAATATTATGCTATTTTATTATAACTTTGTGCACTATTCTTCCCGATAACGATTTTACGATCTCAATTATTAATAAATTCAGAGCAGAAAACAATGCAGGTCCTTTGAAAGTAAATAAGTCATTAAGTGAAATTGCATTAGATCGAGCTATTGCTTCAGCTAAAAAGAAATCTGTCGTATATAACTTTGCAGATGGTAAGACATTAGAGGCAAAAGTTGAGGAATCAGGATATGGAAAGCCATCAAAAGCAGATGTTTTTTGTTTTTATTTTTTTGCTAACAACAAGCCTCTCGTTATTGATAATATCATAAAATACGGAAAAAAGAAAAAAACAATTAAAGGATAATGCTTTCACCGATATAGGCGGAGCCAAAGGTATAACAGAAAAGGGAAACAATTTTTTCTGTTATGTTTTTGCTGCACAAAGTGATGGCAAAGAAGTTACACAAGCGGCAGCTGCTGAAAATGCATCTGAAAATGGTGATGCCGCAACCACTGCTGACCAGACAGCTTTGCCGGCGGGATCAAAAACATCCGATGTGGAATCGGCTTCGGTGTCAGGCAACGTAGCAGTCGGTCGGAAATCAGCAGATTCTGAACAAACTGCGAATGCTGAAGCTTTAAATGAAAAAGGTGCTGGCGCAACTGTAACCACACCAGTTGGTACAGAGAAAAGTAATGCAAATAAAGACAGTACTACTGACACAGCCGGGACAAATGCAGGTGCTGAAGAAAAACCTGCATTAAATGATCCATCTACGAATGTACCTGAAGCACAAACAGTGAAAAAACAAGTGTCCGAAACTGTAACAAATCCTGAATTGAAACCCACTGAACCTACTTCCACAATACCAGCGGTTGGATCACAACCAGCCACAGAAAAAACATCATCTGAAACAGCAACTGCAAAACCTGCTACTCAAGAAACACAAACACCTGTTGATAAAGCTTCATCTAAAAAAGTTGCTAGGAAAAATATAAGATTATCAAAAAATCCTAAGCAACAAGCTAAAACGAACAAAACAGATGCTATAAATACAGTAAAACTTAAAGAAAAAGCCGATAATGATTCAAACTACACTACTGATAAATATATAAATTTTCTTGAGCCACATGATGGACTTGACAGAATGCCTTTGCAAGATCATAACTCGTTGTTAAATACAAATGAAGCTTTGCAAAACGAATCATCAGAAATAAAAAATGAAGATGATAAAGGTGAAATCAAATCTGAAACACCCGAAAAAGAGGACGATGATTTTGAAAAACCGGAAACAGAAGAAAGTAATGAAACAAAAGGCTTGAAAAAACCAAAAAAACATCATAAGAGTGATCTTAAAAAAAATCTCAAAAAAGGACACAAAGGAAAAAAAATCATTTGGTCTCCCCAATGATAAAAAATCACCAAAATTCGGTATGAATTTGGTTGAAAAAATACCATATACAGAGTCATTTTTTAAAACATCGGAACTTAAAGATGTAAACTCAAAAGAGAGAAGTTCGAGCATGTTTTTAGGCTTTTCTACTTCAGTTGATAAGAAAGATGAAGAGAAAAATAAAGAAAAAGATGAAGAAAATTCTAAGAAGAATGAGCCATCAAAAAAAAGAAAGACGATGACAAAGAAAATAAACTAGCGGATGATAGCTCAAAGGATAAAGAGATAAGAAAAAAACGACAAGGACAGAAAATCAGAAGAAAAAGATGATAAAGAAGAAAAAGATGATAAAGAAGAAAAAGATGATGAAGAAGAAAAAGATGATGAAGAAGAAAAAGATGATGACGATGACGATGAAGAGTGTGAAGAAAAAAAAAGTGAAGAAATGGATAGTAAAGATGAAGATCGCGAAAAAGATGATGAGGACGATATAATGGATAATGAAGAAAAAGATGATGTCAAAAAGAAAAAGAAAGACAAAAAAGATGATAAAGATGATAAAAAAGACAAAAAGAAAAGCAAATTGACAACAGATGATAAGAAACCAAAGAACATCACAAAGAGAGATAAAGAAATAAATTCAGCACAAAGAAAATTAGATGCAGAGAAAGCTCTCAAGAAAGCAATCGAAAAGTCAAAAAGCAGACCTTCAGGTGCTTTGATTTCCAATGAACCATTCGTGAATCAATAAATTTGTAAAATTCTATTTTTTTTGTTGAATTAGTTATCTAAATTTTGTTCTTTTAAATTCTATCCCTTAATAACTGTATATGAAGCATCATTATAATCACATTTTACAAATATATTATAATTTATAACCTAAATAAAAATTAAGAATCTGTTTTATTTTATAAATATTTGTAGTATTTTTGAAGAGAAAAAGAAAAGTTTTTTGCAAAAAATACAAATTAATGGGAATTTTCAAATAAAATTAATTGTCGAAATATGAATTAAGAAATATATTTTATATTCATTTATAGTCTTTATATAACATAAATAGAAATTTAGCTGACTTAAGTTAAAAAAAAACCTCGATCTATTCATGGTAAATCTTATTATAAAAAACTCAATATTTCAGTGATTATGATTTAGTTATCACAGTACAATAATTATTTTAAAAAGCACCAGTTTCCGGGTATTTACAATTTTAATTCAAATATGAAAGTTGAAATATATAAGTGAATTGAAAAATGTTAGTTAAAAAAAGCGATGTAGATTTTCTCGGATATAAAAAAATATATATAATTAGATATTAGAATAATTTGTGATATGAAAAAACCATCTTATATAAAGATTCATATTTTCGGTTCGCTCATATAAAGAATTATTTCATCTAAATAATTATCACACTTATGATCGAAAACATTTTTTCGGTATAATCACGAATAAATGTCTATATACGATTTAAGAAATTCTTTGGACGCAAAAAACTGCCATTTTTTTGTTTATTTTATATCATCGCCAAATTAACAAATATTTATAATTGAATTATGTATAGAATAAGTAAATTTATTTTTCCTTTCGGGAAATCAAATTCTGTTGCTAAATAAAGATATACAATGTTTTCGAAGTCTAATATATAAAATTGTCTTAGGCTTTTTTTCACATATGTGTTTCAGCGCAACTTCGTTATTCCTTTTTTTGTATATTAAGTGCCCTGATAATTGATAAAGTTATTAAAATATCAATCATTTTATAAGGCATCCATTATTACCAAATAATTCAAATTCCCAGTTTTCGTAATCTGGTTTTCCTTTATAGATGATTATTTTGACATATTAAAATTTGGCGATTTGAAGCTTATCAAAAAAAGATTATATAAATATAATTAAGAACACAAATTTATACTAAAGTCTTCATAATTATATACGAAGTACGTAGACCACTACAAAATGATATAAGTATCAGATATAGTTCCATAAAATATATGTTTTAAACAATGATATAAAAAACACATCAACCATTATAAACAAAAAATTAAAAAGTATATATATTATTAAATTTCTGCCTTTATATCACGTTCAGAATTAATCTGCATATACATGACTTTTTCATTCAATTTAAATCCTTTTTGTTCGGGTTTTGTAATGGTTGATTCGATACTACACGATAAAAAGCTTCTAATCTAACAATTCTTGCTATTATAAGCGAACTGGCTTCAATTTTAAAAATTTGAATATTTTCTCGCTACTAAATATACCAGAAAACACTAAAAATATAAATATATTAAAACTTTGTTATCCAGAAAGAAAATTGGTTTTAATATAATTTGTTTTTTGCTGTTCCATTGAAAACTATAACATTGGAAAGGTAAATGAAAACAATCCAAGTTACATGTTTCATTAAACAATAATATTAACCTTAAATGAAATAAAAATAATGTAAAAGGAAATTTGAATCGATTGAATTTGAAAAAAATATAGGAATATTAATATACAATGAATATCTTTGGATCTTCATCGCACGGAAAATTAGTGCTAATTTTTCGCAAGCGTAAAAAATTTCAATAAAATTATTTATCGAATGCAATCATATTATTCAGATTCAATAACCGCAATACAAAGAGTTCCAAAAATACAAATATTTTACTTCAATGGGATATTTCTTTGTAAGAAATACTGCTCATTTTAATAGATTTGTAAATTATGTACAAAATGTCAATTTTTACAATTAATTTTTTTTAAAATTTTTATCCAATTAAAAATATTAGTATTCGATCAAATTTCATCTTTTTAAAATGTTTATTGTTGTTTTTCAATAAGAAAATTTGATATATGATGTTTTGATTTTTTAATTTTTTTCATAACAAAATGTCGTTTCGCAAATGCTAATGAAAAAGATCAAATAGCTTTTATAAATAATGAATAAAGTGTTATGATGTCTTTTTACAGAACCATTCTTTTTCCAACAAAACTAAGTTCGGTAGGTCACGGGGTTGTCTCCGCCAACACAACCAAATTTATTCGTTTATTTTTTCTTAATATTCTAAATCAAATACATTTTAACCACATAAGAATAAAATATGATTATAAGTTTTCCATCAATATAAGGTTTTCTATGGCTTTTTTTATCAAATTATTCATTATCAAATGTTTGTAAAATAAATCAAATTTTAAAAAGTCTGTGATACAATGTATTTGCGCCAATTTTGCACATTTTATTCCATTCTAAAAATAATTATGCTTCTATGTCATTTTTTTCATTAGGTTTTAAAAAAAAATAACTGTAAAAAAGTAAAAATTTACTATTCTATTTTCTTACATATAATGTTTTGTAATAAAATTGTCTTTTTGTGACTCTTAGCACCTAAAAAAGATTTTGAGTTAAACAAGCAATATCTTACTAAATATTTCTATATTTTTGCAATATTTGCTTCAGGTTAGCTTAAAAAAATATTAGAATTGTACTTGTTCTTTTTTTACAGCATTATCATAATGTTAGAATTAATTACAAACAGTATTCAACAATAAAGTTCGACGAAAACAAAAATATATTATTTTTTAACAACAATATTGTCATATATTGAATATTTATATTTTATTATGATATTGATAAGTAACATACATTTTTCTAAAATTTAAAAGTGATATGTGTAAAATTGCCAATTAATATAAAAAAATTATGAAGGAATAGCTGAAAAAACACTTTTATTTTGTATTTTATAAAAACTAGTCTTGATAATATATTTTCGAATAAAAAATAATAAGAGACATCAATGACATTTTATCATCACAAACAAATTAGCACAATATAAAAGAAAGGCTGAATGTAAATAATAAACAAAAAAATAGAATAAAAAAATTATAAAACAATTTTGTACATTAAACTCATAAAAAATGTTTTTTTAAAATATTTTATTGGCCTCTTAATATTTATTTTTTCAAAATACATATTATTAATAAAACCTTTTAACACCTTTACTAATAAAGTAAAATTAGTAGCCTTTATACCGCTACAAAAAAATTTCTTTTTTAAGATATAAAAAAGTATTCTAAATAACATTTGTCACACCACATACTAGAAAAAAGATCTTGTAAATTATTTTTATTTACAAAAAAAACAAAAAACATGGGTACGCAATATTTAATAAATACTAAATATACATAGGATATTTTTTAATTATGGAAATTTTGCAAACAAAACGTTTTTTATATACATTAAAATTTTATGAAATTTAACATCAATAAGAAAAAGAGTTAACTGTGCTTTTGAATTAATAATTTACAGTCAAGAAATTTTTTATTTTTGGTTTTTTATATGCTGTTTACATTTTTTAATGCAACTTAAATATTTTTAAGTTACTATTTTCTTTCTACTATTATATTTTTATAGACTTTATAAGTCCAAATTTTGCAATTTCTCGTTTTTTTATATGTTATTCTTGTTTTACTTACACATGCACTTCATACATACTATTAACACAACAGTATTTATTTAATGTGTATTTTTGTTGCGTGTTTATTTTATTTAAATATGAGATTGGGCAAAAAAAGTATTTTCAACAACATTTACTAAACTAACTGTCTAAATTTTTTTTTAAATGTTTTAAACATTTTGTAATCGTTAAGATCGGAAAAAACCGTGTGTGGAGGTTACTGAGTGCTTCAAAATGCTGTTGATGTACGTTTATAACCTTTAATTTTTTATAAAATTGTTTTTAGATATAGTTGTTGCACTATGTATTGTGTTTTTTAAATTTTTAAATGTACAGAAAGTAAAACACCTAGCCCAAAAAATTAAACAAATCTTTACAATTTTCTTTTATTTATATTTTATATGCAATTTAATGCTATTCAAGTGCGTAAAATTTGTTTTTTATCACATAAAACTATAATTGTGTTTTTTAATCTTTAATAATAACACTACTGATTTTAAGTTAAATCACTAATTACCAGTAATTCAAACAAATTTGAGAGTTTAAAAAAAGTTTTGCATAATATATGATTTGTATTTAATGAAGCTAGGGCATCTTTTAAATAGTTTTAGTTTTTTTGTATATTTCTAGTAAAAAAAATTATTTAACTTATTCATTACAATAATAATTTGCATTGCGAAATGCCTTTTGGTTTTATTTATAGCTTATAGTTTTTTTCTAATATATTGCTTATTCATATATTATGAACATTTTTAATAAAAACGATTTATACATGTTTTTTTTTGCATAAGAACCCATTCTGATGAAGCTAAAAAACATATATAATTACAAAATGGTATAATTTTCATCTTTGTAAGCTTATTTTCTTTGTAAAAAACACGCAGATACATCAAATACATATTTTTGTGTATCACGGATAATGTAATTAGCGTAAAACACATTAGGTTAAATCACTTTTGTTCAAAATATATTTTCTTTGTAATACAATTTTTTGCATCAAATTAAACCACCTTTTTAGTATTTACCTTTATGAAAAACTGTTCTTTATTTTTTTTAATGGTCTATTATAAACTGTAAAAAAAATTTAAAGAGATTTTTAATGACTTTCTCATGAGCCACAACCCGAAAAATACCTTTCAAGCTATTCTGAGACAACCAAAGTCATTGTTTAATATTATAATCATTAATATGTCTTTCCAGTAACTAATACATTTTATTTTATTGAATAAATAACAAATGAAAGAAAAAAATGTAGAATATTGTGCCGTACTAAACTACACCCCATATTTTTTTATTCTTCTAAGTAACAAAAATAATTAATGTTGTAAAATATACAAAAAAATAATAATTTTTAAATGCCATTTACAAATTTAAACCAGCCTTTCAATTCTAGTAGAGACCGAGAGGTACGCCCTATCCACGATGGATTTCCTAGTGTACAGTATTTGTTTTACATATACCAAAATCATTTTTTTGAGGGAACTGGGACAGGACAAATGTTATCATTATTTTTAATTTAATAAAAAGTATGTAGAAACTAGAATATGTTGTTGAGATATTCAAAAAAAATGCATGTCTATTCGGATTCAGTCAGCTGATGGCGAGTTGCCTGACTTTTCCTGTGAAAATGTATCTGTATAATGTAGTTGGCAAAACATGGAAATTAATAAGATTGTATTAATCTAAAAAATGTATGTTGGTTTAACGAAAATTAATTTAAGTTTTATTTTTATTTATTTACTTTCTTTCTTTTATTGATATCTCTACTTATCTATTATTCTTTTCTTTTTTTATTAATCCGCGTTTTCTTCAATCTGAGTTTTTTTGTGATAGGTCGGGTGTTTTTTCCTTTTTCTCTTGTTCATTTTAATTTATTGGGATTGACCTTGCATTCGTA
Source organism: Edhazardia aedis USNM 41457 (assembly GCA_000230595.3). Classification (NCBI taxonomy): domain Eukaryota; kingdom Fungi; phylum Microsporidia; family Culicosporidae; genus Edhazardia; species Edhazardia aedis. The sequence continues at coordinate 255,983 of AFBI03000017.1, read as the reverse complement.
TGTTAGATCGCAATTTCTAATATAGAACAAGCAATTACAATGATTACATTTTAATCTTTTTAGTTTTTGATGTCACAATCTTCCACTGTCTCAAAATTGAATATAATTATTGCTTTCTCGTATATAATATAAAATTAGATGTGAAGTTATGTTAAAAATCACATTTTCTAATGTTAAAAATGTTTTTTTTATATAAATATGCGTGCAATTTAGATATTGCATAAGATTTATTTTTTACTTTTTTACTAATAAAGAGGGATAGTTTATATTTATTTTTGATAACTTAAGAAAAAAATTTAACACCATGATCATCTGAACTTTATACAAATATATGATATATTATTTGTGAATTTTTTTGTAAATTTTTTTACATGTTATCTAATTTTATTTTTCTTAACTTTTTTATCTTTCTTAAAGCGCAATGAATTTTAAAATAGTTGTTACAAAAACCGTATTTTCAGCCAACTTTTAGCAATTTTTACGGTTTTATTAATATTTATCTAGAATAAAATTTATCACAACCATTTTATAATTTTTGAAATTATTAAAAATAATAATTGAAGAAAGAGTTAATTTAAATAAAAACTAAAAACTTATAAATGTATACAAAAGATTATATTTTTTATATTTTTTATCAAATAATTTAATAAAAAATATATCGCTAAGAATTAAATGTACTGTTTTAGGGGTTTTGTATTTTCTTATAAAAAAATAAGATATGATTTTTTTGAAAATCCCATATTCATAATAAATATTTACCATTAAAACATTTTTTTATCACTAATAGAACTACAGTTAACATTTTTTTGGATCAAAAGAATCAATTTAACATGTTAATTCTTAAAAAGAAGCAGCATTTATATAAAAAAAACATTAAACTGCTAAAAGATGTTTTGGTAGCAATCGTGCTCTAAAAAAGTAAATTTAAAAAGTTTTAACAATATTTGTGTTTTACGGATTATAGAAATGATATCAAAAAGAGCTGTATTTATAAAACAAATTTTTAGATTCGTCATACATTTTTACAAAAATACTAAGCAAGAATTTCTAAACGCCATATTTAAATAAAAGTACACGCATGTTTTTAATAAACACTCAAACGAACTAAATATATTTTTTGCGAATTTACTATAATACTAATAATCGTTTTCACAAGAATCAAGTCCTCTTTCATATATACTATACGAAGAATTTGATTTTGATATCGTATTTTAACATTTTATACCAATATATTTCGTTTAAATTTTTAATTTTTTTATATACAATATAATTTGCTGTTCGAATTTATGTAATTTAATAGATATATAAAGTTTACAAAAACGTTCTCCAATAAAAATCTTATACTTTATGTTTAAATGAACTTTTTAATTGTTACTCTAAACAAAAAATTGGTATAAATACTAAGCAAAAAACTTTCTATGTGTAACACACACGGATTTGAACTTCATTGATTTAATTTTTATTTTTTTCAACTGTACAGGCATGCTAAGTTTTATAAGTCGAGATGTTATTTATAGATTAATGGTATGAAAAAGTTCTTTTATGAGTTTTAGTGGCATAAATAAGTAATGCCAAGCTTTTCAGGATCACGAACATTTGCTTTCTAATTTCTTGATTTTTCTAGGTAATTTTTTTTCTTATTATAAACCTTTGAATTACAATTAGCTTATATTAAAACCATTTGCTGTTAGCTTACATGATCTTTGTACTAAAAAACATAAAATTTTTTTAATTTGGAATAGTTGTGATCAATATTTTTCGTTAATGCATTAATTTTTGCAAAACGCGAAAAAATATTTTTTATAAATTAAAATAAATTATAATACCCAAAAATATTAAAATGCAGTACTACTAGTCTAAAAGCCATTAGAAGGCAAAAAAACATAATTATAGATTTCAAATATATATACACGTGTTTTCTTATAATAAAAGTGTTTATTTATCTTACATAAATAATTCAGCGGGAATTTTCTACAACAATAAGATACTATATAACGAGAAATTATAGATATATACTTAATGATTAATAGTTTTTTGGATATTTTTAAAAGTTTAATTTTTCATTAGAAAACAATTATCAGTAAAAATAAAGTTTCTCAGAAAAAAATGTGGACGAAAAAACACAAATTCTTATCATTTTTGTCTATTAAAAACAATTCATATTAATTAGAAGATTTTCGAAAACTAAAAAGATGCGATATATAAAAAATTTGCGTTGATTTTTATCTCTCTGCAATCACTCGATTATAAACACTTGGTTTTTAAGGTTACATATATTTTGAAAACACTTTTCAGAACTTTTTCGACATAATGGACTTCAATTCGATTGACTCTAGACGGAGCAAGTTAAAAAATCTGTAGAAAAATTTTTATCATTAGAACGGATATTTTTTTACCACACAATTCCCAATATGGGCAGCGTATCTTATTAAAATTAAATATGCGATAATGTGCATCCATAATAACGGTACATGTTATATTTAAAACATCAGCATGTCACTTGCTTCGTCAGCAATAATTTCTTAAACAATGCCACTGTATCCAATAGCGAATTTAATAGACCAACTAATTATAAGAATTATAGAGGTACTATCAATCAATTATCATATCTCAACCTTTCTAACCTTAAATACGGTTTCTAACAATAAATTTAAGCGTTATAATGAATCTAATCAAAAAGATTTAGCTACTATGGGTGTAAAATTAAAATTTTACAATTTTCATCTGTATCACATTTTTTAATTGTTTCTTTTGTATATTGCTTATCCATGGTTTATCGCATTATGTAAAAATTCTTGTATCCTATGTATAATTCAATACATACAGCAAATTAATTTTTTTCATATGAATATCAATTACACGTTTTTGGATAACCTTGGTCAACATAGCTTCATCCCAATTTATTACCATCTGATGAATATAAAATAAACAAAGAGACATTTTCACGATCATGATTATTTAAAAAAAATTAAAATCTATTTGGTGAAAGAAATACAATAAAAATTATAATCAAAAATATTCTATATATCAACTTAATTGATTGTCTATTTAATTCGACTTTCAGACAGATACAGTATAGGCTATAAATTTTTGAATAAAAAAGCAATCAAACATCAGAACCTTTAAAAACCGTCAAATCTTAAATATTTTAGATAAAAATTGCAATGAAAAAATACTTGGCTTTCAGTCATTCGAAACAATGATTACAAATCATATAATACGCATCAAACAAAATAGAAAATTTTAAAAATGTTTATTTGTTAATAACATTTTTTTGATTGCATTTGACTTCATAAATTTTTAAAAAGGCTTTTTCCCAAAAAGTTATATATATCGTTATAAAGTAACTAAAATAATCGTAAAAGAATCAAATGATATATTTATTAATGTATGTTCTGCTAGTTTTGTATATTTTTTTAACGTATTTTGAATAAAAATGTAATTAACATGAAAAACACTTACATAAAAACGTATGTTTTGTGTTAGTATTCTATCTTCTTATGTTTTAAAATATGTTCAAAAATGATAAATGTATATCAAATTTTTTTTTGAAAAAAAACTTTTATAGTTTATTAAAAGAATTTTTTTTGTCATCGCCAGCATTTATAAAAAAAGATAATGATGCTACATTGTTATTTGAATGTATTTAGAGGTATATAATTAATAAGTTTATAATGAAATAGCACATGTTTTAGATTTTTGCATATATAGAAAATTATAATTCCTATGTACTATATTTTGCAACATAAGTGACAAATATAATACAAAAGTAATTAAAAATGCAAAAAAAATCATTCGTCGCTACACAATACTTATATAGATTGAATTTTTTTACCCATATTATGTGCTCAACGATATAGAAATTTTCTTGATTTCGTGAAAAACTCTATTCAATAAATAAAACAACACTTGTAGATGTTTTTTGCAACAACTGCGTTATCTAAAAAAAGAAGTATAATTCATCATTAATTTCTGCATATAAAAAACATATTATGTTACTCTTTAAACAATTATATAATATAATCCATAATAATTTTATCGGATTCTCAAAAATCAGAAATTATGAAGAAAAAAGGTTTTAATTTGCGTATTGTAAATTTATCGTTATTGTTGTGTTTTCGTTTGAGTTCTATCCAGCGGAGACTTTTCCAAGGTATCGGTTGTTGCGGATTCTATTGAACTGTTTTTTTTTGTACGCGAGATAAATAATTAAGAATTAATAATTCTTTGTAGTTTTTTAGCTCGATTTTTTACGATCGTAACAACATGTTCACTCATCGATTATCCTTAAAGACCAGTTTTATTAGAAAAAGGTTTTTTGACTTTCGAAAAAACAGGCAAAATTATGAAAATTCGCAACTAGTAATTCATATTAACTAAGATCTTTTTTTTCAAAATTTACATAATTATAAACTTTTTATTTTATTAGGTTATTGTAGGCAATGCCTTTATAGAGCAGAAAAAAAATTCTTAATAGTCGGTTCAGGAGAATGTAGAGAGTAATTATTATATTTAACTATATCATTTTTTTATAAGGCTTGTAGCAAAAAGCATAAATTATTTTTTGTCGATCAATATTTTTATTTTGATAATTTTTGAAAAGGATGAGTATACTTTTGGCACTTTAACAGATTTCATCGTTGTAGTATGAACATGATTTGCTTTTAATTTCATTAAAAGTCTGTCACCAATAATAACAATTCAATATACATTTATCTTTTAGTTTTTTTAATATAATTTCTAATGACGATTATAATTGCGCATTATGCATAGAAAAAATATTTAAGTGTCAAGTAATAAAAAAACAATTTTAAATGTTTAGTATATAATAAAAACTGTATGAGAAAAAATAATAGTTAATGTTGTGTTTTTTGTTTAGATTACACATCTTTTACATTTTTTTCTTAGTTTATGTTATGCACACGTTTTAGTCCAACTAAATATTTTTTAACGCTAACTGTTCCCTTATATTCATTTATTGACTATTTGTTCAGAAATGATCTTACTTTCATCAATTTTATATTTTTATTTTTTTCATATATTGTTTTGCAAAATCTATTAAAGATCTTATTTTATCCATTGTATTCTAAAAGTTTGAGGTATGATCATACAACTGCTCTAGAGTTTATAACAATATAAAACGCGTAAAGATTTCCTCTAATTTATCCCGCTTTACTTCATTAAAACCAAAGGTAAGGTAAATGTTAAGCAAGGAATGGGTATTCAAAAGTCTGGTCAGCATTTCTAAGCATTATTACTCTGTTTTTCTTGAGACTGAGAATTCGCACTAAAATTAAAGTGTTGTTTCCTTTAAAAAAGAATTTAGGTGTATAATATTACATATAAAATGGTATATTTATACCAAGTTAAAACTAGAGTAAACTGTTTGCATTCTAATTTTGGCATCTTGCAATACTATGTTTGCATTTTTTGTAACCTATTAATAATTTTCAAAACAAATGAGATACATGAATGATTTAAAAACAAAACATTAAGAACGTTTTAAAATGGCGCTCATGTTTAGTATTGTACGGTACAGATATATATTTTTACAAAATATTAGCATTAAATTTATAATTTTAAATAATTTAACAAAGTAATAAATTTCAAATTATAAAATATTTATATATAAAAATTAAATTTGCAGAAATGAAAAGTTTTTTTTGTTTGTAATTTTTTTATAATGATCCAAGATTTTCTTTTCTTTTGTTTCATCTATATTTCAAAAATTATTTTCTTGTTTTTTTATCTATTCGTATTTTTATTTCATACTTTTGAAAATTTTGGCTTGTATTCTAATTGAAATCTTAAATCTGATTACAATTGAATTCGTATTATCTAATGCGTCTATATATTGTAATTTAAAATATGCGAGAATAATTTTTTTAGATATTTAAAGTACTTAAAATAGTATAAAATTATACATATACAAGTGCGAAATTTGTTATTTTTTCTTTTGAAAGAAAACGAATAAAACTGTATTCTCTGCACAACCAAAAAAAATAAAAAAAAATCAATATTAGAATTTCTGTTTTAATATCTGAAAAAAATATTTAAGATTGATATTAAATTTTCTTAGCTAAAATATATGAATACAAAAAATAGATACCATTCATTTAACCTTTTTTTACGATTATTTTTTGAATTAAATATCATCGATAGAACATAAAAAATTTTTTTGTGGCAAAATTCACAACTGAGAACACGAAAAAATATTCTTACATTAGATCGTTTAAAAATTAAGAAAGTATAATTGTGGCAATATTTCATTATATTTTCTTGTTTTAGCCATATAAAACACATAGAATGTAAAATTAATAATGTAAAGTAATTTTCTTTAATAAAGTTGGTTTATAAATAATAGTTTTATAATATAAAAATACAACAAAATTTTTATCTTTCTATTAATTGTTTATTATTAAATTTATAGGTATTATAATTCCAACTCTTAAATGTAAAAATCCTATAATTTTATTATCTTAATTTATAATATAATTGATCGACTACTCAAATAGTAAAAATACATTTTTTTTCGCGCCAATAAAGGTGTGAAATTATGATCATGAAATTTTTAATTATATTTTTGACAAATTTAAAGTTAAAGTTGGTTGAATCATAATTAACAGACAGTAATTAGAGTAAAAAACATTAATATATGATGCACTATTATATATATTAAATTTAAAATATGAAATCAATATTGTAAATACCAAAAAATATCCGATAATAAAATTTAAATTATGGCACTAAAAAAGTATTTTTATCATTAAAATTTTCATAATTTATAATTTCCCTGTTTTGACGATACATAATTTTTTTAGTAAAATTATCAAATAAAATTATATAAATTTCCTATATGAGTTTTAAGTTTAAATGATACTTGTTTAGATAATATTTTCATTACTATCGGTTAGTTTACTAAAACCACATATGTTTTTAATTTTATCATCATTTTTTATATTACTAAAATTTCAGAAAGAAAAAATTAATATTTTCTTTTTTTTTCTTAGTCATCTTAAAGGGTTTTTTACGATCTTTCTCGGCTATAGATAATCGCATAAAAAAATTACAATTAAAAAAATAATCTTTTTTACTAAAAATCATTATTTTATATCTAAGACATTCTATATCAAAATTTCAAAAAGATACATTTAAGAACATTTTTTTGTATATAATAATAAATTTGCCTACTTATCAAATAATATCTAATTTTTATCACAAAAATACCGTCAATATATTATGATTTAGGCATATATTTTGCCCTATATGAAAAAGAATGATCAACGGTTTCTATACTGCTGGTAAAGCAACTATTCGTAGAAATAAAACAATGTATTGTACTTTTTTTGATTATAAAATTAACATATAAAAACTATCAAGAATGTTACATCCACCTCTATCAAGTTCGACTTAATATATAATATATTCTATTCACAAGAAAACAATTTTTTTGTTTCTAAATAAATCTATAGAAATTTGTCAATTTTTTTTGCTTTTTTGTTTTAGAAACTAGTTACTAGATAACGTGAAATTTCATTTTCGACGATATTTGTCTATTTCACTTTTTTTCATCTTTTCATTGTAGAATAGTCTTTCAATATCTTTTGTGACTATTAGATCACTTTATAATTAAAAAATAACAATTTAAATAATCATTTAAAGTCTGTTTTGTTTTTAATCAGCATACTGTATTTATTTCTTTTCACTAAAATTATCTTTATAGATTAGTGATATATTGAAAAAAACGAGTCTTAAGAGAATAGGTAAAATTTAAAATGAATCAAGTTTTAAGAATAAGTATTACAGAATAAAGAATGCACTTTTTTGAATTATAAGTCCATCTAATCCTTAAATTTACTGAAAAACTTAAGATATACATATATTCTTATGGATATATTACACCTTTAATATTTTTTAATAATGATAAATTATAACTAATGGCTTTTTTTTATGTTTTTCAAATTTTGTGTGCAACAAACAATGAAACATGATAATTTTATGTTTGTTATTATAATAGAATTTACATATTTGTTAAATTTTGATTTTTTATTTCCAATATCATACTAGTGAATTGTGAAAAATTGTTAGTGTAGATTCTTTTTTTATTTTTGCTAACTAGAATATGCGTGAGCTTTTTCGCTCTGAGACAATATGTTTTACTAGGAAAAAAATAATTTAAATATAAAAAAGCAAATATTTATCATTTTATTTGTGAATTATTGAGAATTTATATACTAGAAATAAATCACACATGACTACAATTTACATTATTTATTCATCGTAAATCTTATAGTATTAATTTGAATTACGAAAAAAATTTTAAGTAGTTTTGAATGTTTTACTCTAAAAAATTCGTAAAAATAGCGTTGCTCTGTCTTAAAAATTTTTTTTTCCATATTGAAATAGAAATATTCTAGTTATATGGTTTGTGTTCAATAAAAAACATTTTCTTAATTACAAAAATCTTTGTTTAAAAATTAAATAAGTTTATTACTTGTTCATACGATCTTTTTATTTTCTGTTTTATCAATTAATTACTATTTATATAAAAATATTGCGAAATAAATGAATTTTTATGTTTTAAATTTTATCACAATATGATGAAAACTATAGATATTCTAAATTTCGTTATGTTTTTTTTATTAGATATCTAAACGTTGAGAAAACGATAAAAAAATATTGCATTTAAATTCTCTTCGTACGTACGTGTTTAAGTTGCACATTTTTTAGAGTCGATTTAAAACAAAAATAAAAAAACGCAAAAATATAGAAAACATCTTTAGTAACTCTTTGATATTTCTTTTGTATTATGCAAAAAAGTTATAAATAAAATTAAGAGTATTGTAAAAAAAATATGAGATGCTAAATCACGATATTAGAACACATTCTGTTATTATTTTTCACGTCATATATATATATATATATATTTATGTATGTATATTTTTTACATGCTGAATTAATCCATTTGAACTATAAATGATATTTTACTGTTATTGGGGCATAATTTTTCATAATTATCTATACTGAAATGACAATTGTTAGATATCATAAATCAAATAAAAATGCAGCAATCTTATTGATTAATATTAAAGTCCATATTGTATTGTGTATCTATCATTCTAATCTAGTTGGAGTTTGTTGTGTAATTAAAAAATATTATTTTTTTTAATAAATTTTAAATATACATTCTTTCTATCAATATTAGTTAAATGCTAGTTTTTTATCTAGTACGAAACGTTTACTCTTAAAGATGCTAGCAATAATGATATTGAGCCCTTAAAACGCATCAAACACAATTTTTGTCGTTTTAACAATAATAAGAGAAACCAATCAATTTATAATAAATTTAATAAAAAAATCTACCACTATATATAAATGAAAAAACGAATATTTATGTGAATTTTGTAATATGTCTCTTTGAAGCTGTTTTGTGTATTGAATGTGCTCAAAACTGACAATTTTATATACTTTTTTATATCTATGTCAAATAATTGCTTACAGAAGTAGAAAAAAAACGGTAAGAAAAAATTTTATATAACGAAAAAAATAAAATATTTAAAATTATTGAAAAATAGTTATCGTCTATATAAATGTATTTTGCATACGTATTTGTTGAATATTAAAAGCATTAAGAATTTAATGTACATTATTTCATCAAAATTCTATATATGCAGGAAAAATTAATGTTTATTTATAGAAATTAAATCATTAAGTTGTGAAAATCTAAAAATTCTATTCAACAAATATATCTTGTCAAAAATTGTTAAAAATTTGAAATTAAAAATTGTCATGTGTTAATTTAAGCATTACAAATGTAAATTAGTTTTTTTTTACGAAAATTGACATAAAATGATTTAAGATGTTTTACTGGAAATTAAGTGGTTTTAAAAATAATGATTTTGATGATTGATGATTAGTTTAAAAAACCAAAAAGAAATTATATAAAGAAATTCATTTTAAATAAACATGCATAAAAACAATCTTTAGTTTTATCTTGTTTGTTCCGCAGTTCTAGTGTATATCCATCCTACAGTATTATTCTTTTTCTATAAAAAATAAGTTTTTTAATGCAGTAAGTTTGCAGATTTCAATTGCACTTTAACACACAGCGGGATAAATAACAGGTGAAAAAAAAATTTCCGTATAAAAGTATCTATTTTTATGTTCTTTTTTCTTCGTGTCTTGTTTCTTTTCGTTAGTATAAATCTTGACTTGTTTAATTTTTTGTATTTCTTGTGGTTAATTGAATTATGCAATTTAAAGGAAAAAATAAAAATTAAGAAAATTTATCAATATCGTGTATCGCTTTTAGAATTAGTAAGATTTTCAGAATGGAATCTTCCTTTCATTAATCTTAACGTCTTGAAAACAATCGCTACTCCATAGCGGACGACAAATTTAATTTAGAAAAAAATTTTTTATTTCGATAAATTTGAATTTTAATAATAAGTGAAAGTGTTTTTAAAAAATATCAGTGAAAAAAATAGAGAATGGTTTCATATATAATCATGTTGTATAATGCATTGTTATCATCTAAAACACATGCCTTAATGAGTGAATTTAGATTTCCAGATGATAATGAATAATAACTTCTAAACAATATTATTGCTCAAGATGATATAAATGTGTTTTAGCTATTATTTAATTTTGAAACATAATTCTATTGTTGTTTAATTTTTTGAAACAGTTGTTTCATGTAAGCTATATAAAGCTTACTTTAAAATAAATATTGTCTTATAAAAAAGTTTCTTTATGTTTCAAAAGTCTACAGTTAGGCTACCGCACATCCCAACCTGTAAAAAAAATCGAACTTATATATAAAAAATGAACATAGACGTTTCCTCTTAAATATTTTGTTAGACACAGAAGATTTTAAAAAGATATTTATTGCATAAAAAAATCAATATAAGCTCGAATTGAGACGAATTAAAAAATTAAGAGGCTCTTAGAGTTGAGAATGCTCAAGAGCTTGTTTAAGTAAACTCTTTTTTTATAAAAAAATATTGTCTTCGAAGTTTATATTTTAAAAAAAATGACAGTTTAACTAATTATGGTTAATATATGTTAGATTAAGGGTTAATACAATAGAAAATAAGATTAAAAAAAATTATTTCGTTTAAAAAATTTTTTTGATATTAAATTAGTGTTATAGCGTATCGTTGTGTTTTTTGGTGTTAATATTTAATCAAGTTTTTATAAAAAAATTGAAATTTTTACATATAAAAATGACAAAATTCATATGAAAGCACCTTTTTTCTTTCAATATGTGCTATGAGGAATTATGTAAGTTTTTATTGTAAGATCCTTTATATTTTTTAGTATTTTCGCGCATTATATTAAATTATAAATATTTATGAACAAACTATTGTTATAGTTTATGTCCTAAACTATAGTATAAAGAAAAACTCAATATATTAAAATATCATATTCTGGGGTTTAGTTTCATATAGATAAGAAAAATAAGTTATAACATTTTTTTTGAAGACGAAAAGTTATAAAAATGTGAAATCTTCAGAAATATAAATAACAGTAGTGATAATAATGTAAGATAAAAAATAAAGTAACAGTAATATGGGTATCATTTATAGTATAAAGTTAGTTAAACCTTCTATTTTTTGCCTCAATAAATGCTTTTTATAATTTAGGGTTTGTTTAAAAATGGATATCTCCCCTTATTATTTGACAGATCCACTAGAAATCTAAAGAACCTATTGAAGAAATATAAAGGAAATAGAGGAAACTGAAAAAAAAATTTGAATGATAGCGATATTGTCATAAAACAATAAAAAATGAACGATTCATATATTAGAACAGAACGAGCACACCATAAAATCTCATAAAAAACGTTTTTGTATAAAATATTAAGAATATAACATTATAAAAAAAGAATTTAAGCAAAATGTGACTTTGATATTAATTAAAGCCCTAAATTTCATTATGTTTTAAATGCAAGAAGAAAATTTTCGATATGTCTATTTTTTTTTATACTGTGCAAGAGAAAATTTTTCTAGTAAGAATATTGCAAAGAAAAAAGTAGTCTACCATTTAAAAATTAGCGATATTAATTTATATAGGCTTTAATTAAAGATGTAAATTTAACAAAAAAAACGTGTTTTTTTAACAATAAGTCTTAATTTTAGACTTTTTTTTATATGGTTACAATTTAATAGTGAAACATAGATTTTAAAAGTAGAATTTTCAATTTATTTACTGATATCATTTAAATTTTTAAAAAACCTCGGATTTTTCTATCATTTCGATTTTCTTTAAAACTTAAAATCTATAAGAAGAAAAAGGTATGTTGGTGCAGAAAAAAAGAATGCAAGTTACAGATATTATTGTAAAAGGTATTTGATTTTCTAAAATATATAGGAATTAAACAATAAAAAAGGTATTAATGTGACAATCCAATATTGTAAAAATTAACAAATACTCAAACCTTTTGTTTTGCTTGATTTAAAATATTATAATAAATAAATTTGGTTAGTTAATTGATTAAGACTGAACATTTTCTATATCGACAAATTTTTATGGAAAGTTACGTTTAAAAAAAATCTAGGGAAATCATTATATGCAAGATTTTTTATGAAATAAAATAATTAAGATAAATAGAAAAATATATATTGAAAACCGGTAATTTTTAGATCAAAAAAATATGTAATTGAGGAGAGTTCATTATGTTCAGAATTTTTTTTTAATAAATATTAAATAAAAAAACATGATATTTGTATTGATGATACTTGATTTATGATGAATTAAATTGTCACAATCAAACAAAAAAAAATAATTAACGCATTAATAGCATAATTGTCAGAAAAATAGCTAAAAGTGTTTTTTTAATAATAAAAGATTTTTATATATCGAGTTCATTAAAAAATCACTAAATTCATAAAAAACTAAGATCAATGCTTATAGTATTAGATTATTGTTTAGTCAAAAACTGTGATAAAAATTATCACATCAAAAAATAGATGCAGTTAAAGAATTTTTGGATTAAAAAAGTTTAAAAAATTTTTTTGCATAAAATTAAATAATGAAATGCAATTTTTTATTATTTGTTTAAGTTTAAAAGTAAATTTCTATATAATGATGAAGTAGTGTCGAAAATAATGAGTATTGTATATGAATTAAAACGTAATTCGAAACCATAAATGATTATTTCATAAGGAATTAAAGTTAGATACTGATTATTTATATTAGAAATTAGTTTGGCTTTATAAATATATAAAACTTATCATTTTTATAAAATCTTTATTCATCAAAAAAATATTTATTAATAAACAGCCGGAAGTTATGAATATATTCAAAATTTAAAAAATTATATTCTTTTCTGTATTTGCTCGTTGAAACTAAAAACTATTGTAAAGAACAAAAAAATCAATAATAAATATTCTATGGCTTATTTTTTTGGTTTAAAAATTTACAACACCATTAAGAATATAATTAAAACCAGGAAAATTGCAAACAGATAGTAATATCCAAGTCAGACTGAGATGAAACTTGAAATATACATTAAAATATAATTTTGAAGAAACCTAATGTAAAATCTTTAACATTTCTTCTATTTAATATTTTTCATTATAAGAAGAGTTATATTTCTTCAAAAGACCACAATAAATAACAAGGTGTTCTTTCCTTAGCACAAAAATTCCTTTATGAGATAAGTCGCAGTCTATTTGCAATTTTTATAAAAGAAATTTTTTAAATCTTTTATTATTTATGCCTATCAAAAACTATTCGATCAACCTGACTTGACTTTATCTTTTCGATGCACTATGGTTGCTTCTGAAAAAAGTAAAGTTATGAAAAATGCAAAAACATAATTTGTATTGTAAAAACAGATGAGATATAATATCATGGTATAATTTTTTTCTCTCGATCACAAAAAAGTTAGGTAATATTAAAATAAAAATTTGTTGTCGAATACATGAAAGTCAAAATGCAAATAAAAATATAGGGCCTTTTAAAAATATCCTAAAGTGAAAAATTTGAAAAAAATGAAGAGCGAATTCCCAAACTAATGTAGAACGGGTATATAATGCATATTCTAATTCCACTCATTTTTACAAAAAAATTTGCGTTTTTCAAATTATGGTTGTATACCAGTCTATGGTTTGTACCTCTATTGATTAAGTGATGGACGAGAGAGACTAGAAATATGTTATATTTGGAGTTAAAGTGCATTAATCTGTGTAGAAAATTTGTATTAAATGAAATATTATATTTAATAATGTTTTTTATCTGTTTGTGTATGTTTGTTTGTACATATATATTTAATCTAAACTTTTTCTCAAAAAACATCGATTATACGAGTGGATCATGGGGATCCAACGGGATAACAAAAAATTCAATATATTAATTGTGTGTGGAAGTCCAAATGAAGTTTTTTATGAATTCGATTTGGAATTTTTTTTCGAATTCAGATATCATAATGGTTGCAAATAAAGCTATAGAATTTTCGTGATTTTAAGTGATATTGTAATATTATTTACACATTAAAGGTTAATTAGAGTAAATTTTTATTTAGGTGATAAAAGAATATTTTTGTATTATTTGTTTGAAAAATTTTTTATGGAATAATCATTATAAAAAAAAATCAAGAAAAAATTGTCAAATATTGGTCATAAGAAAATTGATAAAATATGTTAGTTTATAATATTAATAGATCGTTAGTTTCAAACATTGGTAGAAAAATGTGATAAATGTAATATTATAGATATTTTTTTATTGTTATCGACATAAATTTTATGATTATAAAAATCACAATCTTACTTGGTGATCATAGTCGTAAATTTGATTTTTCAAATCAATATAATTATTATATCTACAATACCAGATCAAATTAAGATTATGGTAGGCATGATTATGATATAGAAATGTGTGCAGACCTATTAAAATTATATAAAGAACATAGTAGACTTTAAAAAAGCTCAATTATTAATTTATACGCGTCCATACAATAGATATAATTTTTTGAATTAGGCTTTAAAAAAAGTAAATATTAAGATTTATATTCTCTGTAAAATCTTTATAAAATAAAAAAAATTACCTGAATTAAGAATTTAAATTTATAATTATCATACAAATTTATTTTAAAAGTGCTTAAATGTTCATATATTCATGTTCAGTTAAATGTAAAGTAAATTCTGACAAATATTTTCTGCAAATTAAGACAATAAAAATATGGTTAATGCTTTAAATAAGAAAGCGATTTCTCTTTTGCAAGAAATAAATATGTTTTTTATCTAACTATCTAATTTTTGTTATCGGTTATTTAAATGTAGCAACAAAAAGTATTTTTGATTCTTCAAAGTGCCAGAAATTTATATTTATTTGACTCAAATACTTACTCTCAAAAAGTTTTTTATCCATATTAGTGGTTATATTTATTGTAGATATTTAAATTTTGTAAAATACCAATTAAATTTGCAGAAAGATTTTTTGTTTATTTAAAAATTCTAGCCATCTAAAATCTAAACCCGCATTGTTTTTATAAAATGCATCGAAAATAGATAAAATGTTTGGTAAAATAATAGTAAACACAATAAATAAACAAAAACCATCTATAAAAATAAATCGTATTGATTATGCGGTATATCGCGGATATCTATTTCTGCTATGTAAAATTAAATTATAGAATCCGTTTTCTTTAAAATTCTATAAGCATAATATGTGTTATTGATAAAATTATTGTTATTTATAAAATGAAAATAATAATTATAGTTCATTTTTTTAAAAAATATAAATGACTTTATATTCTTGGCATGAACTTTTATGCTGTATTTTACAAATGGTACTCCCTTCAAATTGTGTCAAAATTTTCAAATTATAGTTAAACTGGTTCAATCTGAGATTTTATCATTTACCTCAAAACAACATATTCGGCTATTTTTTGTCATTCATAATGCTGGCACACAACAGTTTTTCTGTGATTTAAAATCTATTGTTAATAGTTTGAAGTCAAATTTTTCAAATTTTTTTTTCTTGTTTCTTCCCCTTTAAAATTCCCGAATAAAACATATCTAAAATAACCAATTCTTTTTTAAAAAAAGCATAATTTGGTTTTTTTCAAGAATGATATTGTCGTATTACTACCACATTATAATATAAATATAATATATTTTTATTATTATTTCTATGTTTGTATATAACCTTTATATTGATACAAGTAAAATATATTAATTTATTATGATTCAATATTGTTTTATGTTTATTATAGCAATTTGATGATAATGTAATTGATTTGAGATTTTGATTGTAAATAAATAGAGAATAACTACATAAGAATATTGAAATATGAAACACATCTTTATAAAACTGTTCTATTTGTGGATGTGAAAGAAGATCATCTTACATAACGGTTTAATGCATTCTTTATCAAGCTAGAATATTATACTTCAACGTTCAGGAAAAAGACGGAAAAGAACAGAAATAAAGCGAGCCCAGGGATAAAAAAAGATTAAGATGAAGAATAAAGTAAAAAGTAAAAAGGAGAAAAAAAACTATATTCGAAAAGATTTTTAATAAAAACATATTTAATAAATAAAAATCAACCTAAATTTTTTCTGTTTAGTGCAAATACTCTCTTTTCAGATCATTTTATGTCACCAATACTTAATCCATTCTCTTCAACATCAACGAAAGCCTTAATACTGCGTAAGACACGCCGTTAAACGTAATTTTTCACACTATTACTTTTAAAATATATGATCTTAATTTTTAATCAAAAAATTCTGCATTAATTGCGATATTATCTAGAATATTGTCAGACAACAAGCCGGTTTTCAAAATATCATGACAAATGTTTTTAAAAACACTGATTATTTTTTGAAAAAATGCCCAAAGCACTATCTTAGATCAAGTAACAACATACTTTGTTACTAAAACATTTTAAATTAACAAATATGAACAGTAATTAGAAAAATTAAAAATTTTTTAAGTCGATTACATTTGTTTTATAAAAAAGAAATATAACTAAAAATTTTTAAAAGTTTCTAAGAAGCAACATGGAAGTGAATAAAAAAACGATATCATTGTAATAAGCATAAGTTATAAGAAAAAAACTTCAAAAATCTGTAAAAATTAAATATATTCTTTTCATTTGTCAAAAATTTGTTTCTAACTCTTACACCGATAATAATATACCAAAAAAGGCAAATCTAAAAAACTAAATCTTAAAAATCCTCTAAGTTTTATATTAAAAGCGCTTGTAATTTATTTTTAATAATCAATGCTTTTTTGTTAAGTAAAAAATAAGCTTTCTAATTATGTAATTTAATTTTGAATCAAAACATTCATTTTATCTTATAGATCAACAGTTATTATTGAATATAAAAAATCAAAACACACAAAATAATGGCAATAGTGACGTTTACGTCAGATTGTACCAGATTCTTTCCTTTTGAGGAAAATTGCATTTTTCATGAATTAACTTAAAAAAAATATCTTTCATCTTTATTTCTTAAATATAAATTTTTTTCATTAGCCATATTTTATTAGAAATTTTCTAAAAATTAGCTACATATAACAGCTAATTTTTTGCATTGATAAATTTTAAGATTGAATATCTTAATAAATTTGTTAATGTGCTATGAAATTACGTATATTATTGGTCAGAACAGTACGAAAATACAAATTTAATCAGCATGCGCAAAAATGACGCAAAAACGTGTTTTTTTTCATTTTATACACATTTAAGCCGGAAATTTTTATTTATTTAATTTTTATTTTATTCTAAAATTCTTTTCGCAAGTAAATATTACTTGCTAAAAACATTTATTTCACTATGAATTTCAAATATTAAACTTGCTATCAACTAATTGAAAAACAGAAACACTATCAATTGTTTTATTTTTGATTTAAGTAAAGTTATATAAGTTATTTTGTACATAAACCCTTTAAAACCGTTTATAAATTTATCATGCTATTTTTTTTGCAAAAACTGTAAATTTTTAATGGAATTTATTTTATGAAATGAAAAATAATAACAAATTAATATAAATATAATTTAAAAATAAATTAAATGAAAATATAAATAAGCGATGATTAACATTAATTACATTAACTTTGTTCTAAAAATAAGTTAGCCCCTTAAAATGCGTTTTATGTCATTGATACTCGTAATTTTAGGTTTAGTAACAGCCTTTATTGCTATCATTTTTGAAAAAAATACTTTTGAATCAATATACAAAACTAGAAAATCTGAAAATATGAAAAAGGATGAAATCTTCATAAAATACAAAAACAATCATTTTATATATAAAGCTAACCCCACTATACCTGACGAATACACTCTTGACTTGAACAGGTTTTCCGACAGTGTAAAATATTACAATAAAAAAAATGCGAATGAAAACTCGGACTTTAATGAGCTTCTAAAAACATTAGAAAGATCGAGAGAAATGAATTATTGGGAAAATAGCAAACCGAGCGATTTTTTTCAGCTTAGGTTAAGGTTAAAAAATGAAAAATATAACAAAATAACAAGAGGATATTTCCATAAATCAAACGATAAAAAAGCACGGTCTGATATTTTTATCCATAAAAAAATGAATTCTGATGAGCTAAATGATTATATACAAGAAATGAGATTGCTATCACCATTCGAATTCATTGAAAATTTTATTTATGCAATACTCATCAATGAAAATGATCCCAAAAACTCAAAAGATAATCCTGATGCATTTAAAGGTTTTTTTGATATGTTAGATCCTTTAGGTTACAATTATATCCCTGACTTGGGTTTTGATCCACTTCCGTTCGATATGAAGCCACCACTTTGTGCGAATAGTACCCTTGATCACCATATTTTAATTGCAGCATATCATTTCAAGGATATAGGTCTATTCCTCGATAATCATGTAAATTTTTTATCAACTAGTTTTTTTCATTCTTATCCGAAATATGAAATAATAATGATACTTCAAGGTTTACTTAGAAAAAAAAAGGTTGAAAATTGTGACTTGATGATGGATTCACACGATAAAAATGTTTCTGTTCAGAATGATAAACATTTAATAAAAGAAGAAGTTGAAATTTGCAAAAAAATCGTTCAAAAAGTAGTCGATAGTAAAATTTCTAACTGCAAAAATTTACAGTTTTTGAAGCAAAAATCAATTTATCCTATAAAAAATTGTATAGAAAGTATTTTGGATGATATGGGATTCTATTCAATTGATTTTTACGATTACACAAAAAAATATATTGAAGCGAAAAACTCATAAAAATAAAAAAATAAATATTTTTGACTTTTTGAATGTATTTTCATTTTAGAAATTATTGATTTCTAAGTTTCTATATATGTTCCATTCTAAATTAAAAAGCACAAAAAACATCCGACTTTTACTTTTGAATGTATTTGATTTTCTTTCAAAGGAACATCCGTAGATTTTTGTTTTCTGCTTAATAAATTAATTTAACTTAAGCACTATCTGAATTTGAATGATGTATCAAAATTTTATAACATTTTATGCCCATTAAAAAAAACTTTAACCACATAAGTTTTTGTATATTTAGCAAAAAAAACTGAAAAGATCGAAAATTTACACAAAATCGAGATATATTTGTAATATGTACATCATATCTAGTTGGTATAGTGCATTAACGAATTCAAATATTATTAAAAAAATTCAGTCAATTATGATTATAATGCACAAAGGTTTTAACATATCTTTAAAATGTTTTAAAATAAATTTTTTGTTTAATAGAATTTATTATTCTTCTATTAGATTTTTGTTTTTTATTTATTAACATGTATGGAAACTACATTTATTTTTCTTTTCACGAAATCGAATAATAATGTTGGACTTTAATATTTTTTTCTAAAAAGTAAACAACATCAAATGAAAAATAAAATCTAACTTTTAAAAACCAAAGGAAGAAGTATTCTGCTATTCATATGAATTTGATATTATGGTACATCAAAAAAAAACAATTTTAATCAAAATTATAATCTTAATATTTATGGTTTTTTTTGTTATAATATAATAAATTTGTATTTTTCTATCATTGTTTTTTGTGCTTGCCTCACTAGAGAATCATTTAATAGCCAATTTTGTTTAATTCAATGTCTATTATTAAATATAATTACTATATTGAAGAAATTTTGTGAGGTACTTAGTATCAATAAGCGCGATATTAATAGATAATACAGTTTTATTTACCTATAAGGTGATTTATTTTAAAATGTAAATTATCAAAAAACAAATCTCTTTAAAAATTTTTATATTCGTGAAAGAACTCATCAATTTAGTATATATTGTCTTATTACAATTGAAAAAAAATTAAAAAAAGAGTTGATAAAAACATTTTTCTCTTTATGGGACCAATATATTTAATTTAAAATATTTTTATATAACTTTATTTTGTGATGTGCTATATGTTCTTTTCTGATTAGTTATCAAAAACTATTAAAATATATACAAAAACAAAAATTTTATAATTTTTAATCTGCAAACTTACAAAAACTTTAAATCTTCAAAAAAAACTTAAAAATCAAAGCAATGAATTAATACTGTTAGTTATGTTGTCTGCTGCCTTCTAGCTAATAGAAAAATGATGTAATTTAGTAAAAAAGGTGTTTTTAATCATAGTTTAAATAATTTATGGTATAAGAATTTATATAATGATTTTTATAAAATTTAATTTAAAATTTTCATTTATGAATAAAATATTGGCATTTGATAAATAAAATAATTTTTCAAATTAAGATGAAATAGATGTGCAATGTTAAAAGAATTAAAAACGAATTCAGTTAAAAGGCAAATATATATGCTTGATTGAATGAAAATTCGTGTTTATGATTTATAAAAACATAAAACATCCTATAATTGTAAATTTATTCGTTTTATTGTTATCAATATAGGCTAAATAAGTTAAATGGTTTTGGTTTAATATAGATGTATGTCCATTATATGTTTCTGATTTTAAAAGCCTGTTTTATGGTTATTTCTGATCGGTTTTGTAAATACTAGACTGAAATAAGATATGTTTTTATTTATCAAAAGTAAAGGGATTTATTAAAAAAATTAAGATCTATTAATTAATGATTGATAGTATCACAGTTATTTGAATTATTTAGATATAAGTACCAGGTATATATGTATTTTATATTTTTTATATCCAAAATTTCATTATTATTGTGTTTTTTGACAATAGAATACATGATATTTGGGAGGTTGGGTTGCACTTGTAATATATTTCTGCATATAATTTCTAAAAAACGTACAAATAAATATAATTTTAGATTAGAATCGCAAAATAGGAAAAACATTTAAATAAATTTTTTAGTTGAATATATATTTTGAAATTACAAAACTCTTTATTTGATTATTCAGTAAAGAATAAATGGACTCATATAACTTTTCAACTTGCTTCTTAAATATTCTCTTGTTCTATGATTAAACATATTAGACTTAATTTCGCTACATTTTTATAAAAAACTTGTTTTTAATGAGATTTTTTTTCTAGAATGATAAGCTAAAATAGATACTTTATAGACAGATAGATAAAGAAATAACATGATAATTAACAAGCATTTCTTGTATTTTTCAATTTGGCGTATAGTTTTTAACATAATCTAATCTTATTACAAAGAAAATGATAAAAATAATTTTGAAAGGTTTTCTATTCCCAAACATATATTCTAATTCCAATAAATCCAAAACATTACAAAAAAACATTATATATGTTTAAAGTATGATTTTGATCTAAAAAAAAATTATAATTCGTTTCAAAAAAGATTTTTTTGATGATTTATATTCTGTAATCTTAAACACCTCATTTCAAAATTTAGGAACAACATATAATAATTTTTTGCATTTCGCCAAAACAGATATCAGAAGAATTAATCAAAAAGAGAAAATACATAGAGAAAAACTCATAAAGAGAGAATTTCACAATTTTAAACTATATGAACATAGTTTAATTAACATTTTGATTTGATTTATTTTATATGAAATATAATTGTAAATTTAATATACTGAAAAAAAATCTGATCAAGCATAAAATTAATCTGTATTTATTGAAAAAAACAGTAATTGCTTATCTATCTTACTAAATAATATTTAATTATAAATTTCTTATTAAAATGTTTGCACTTTATTATATCTAAGAACTCTAATTTACACTTCACAAGCCATACATTACTAGAGTAAGATAAAAAAAATATATGGCAGAAACATTAATAGAAAATACAATATTATAAAAATATAAAAACGAAAAAATCTCTTTTTTTTGTCGGCTTGGTGTTTCGGACTAAAAATTTCAACAGGTTGTTTATATATTCGCGTGTTAACACAAGTCAATTTTACTTTGATTCTTGTTTCTTGCCTTTATCCCATCATTTAATAGATTTTATATAGATCCGAAAGTGTTAAATATATCCAAGCTACAAAAAAAAAGTTAACAAAGAAAGCACGAGATCCTAAGATCTTACTTTTTGATTTTACAAATGTTTTTAAATTGTATAACAACGTTTTCATTACCCATTTTTTCACTAAACATTTTTTTTAATGTCATTTCAAAAAATATATTTCTATGACCATTATAACCAAGTTGGTAAATTTTTTTTAAACAAAGAAGTCAATTTTTATGAATTAATATGATAAGAGCAAAAAATCTTTAGCTTAGAACTATATCTCTCTCTATACAATCTTAAACCAATATATTCATGATTTTTATGGTGTTCTTGATAACATCTACATTTAATATCGACTAAACAATGTGACTATCTGTTATTTATTATGATAGATAGAAAAAAGAACAGAATTTAGAAGATTTGTTATGGTTTTTATTTCTATAACTCTATTTTTCGCTTTTATATTTTTCGATTCAATTCTGCATGTTATGAAGCATACGTTCATTTTGGAATTTGTATTTTTTCTTATATAGATGATAAAAATATTGTTAAGGTTATGTACTGACAATTTATATCATTAAATCAAGTTAAACTGAATATAAATCGATATCACAAAATTTTTGTCTTTAATATATTATTTTTACGATTCTATTTATTATGCACTAAAGTGAATCCTTTAATAATATTTTTTTTTAATGTTTAAATTGACTTAAAGCCTTGAATGTTTTATAACTCTAAAAGAAAATAAAACAAAATATTTTACACAATAAGTTATTCTAAATTATTGTAAATTGCGTTACATTGTTTATATATATTTGCCTTTTTCTATAAAAACATAAAATTATATTTATTTTTTTATCGTTTAATAATCATGATAGTTGAATATTTATAGACATTTACATTTCATGAAAATATTAATTAAAAATATAAGAAATTTGTTTTTTTAGATTCTTTATGTGGTAGTGTATAAAATATTGAAAATTTGTTAAAAAAATATTCTTCTTAATGAGAACAAATATGGATAATTAGAATTTGATTAAATATGGAATTTTGTATTTCAATTTCTAATTGAATACGAATTTATCATGTTTATCAATTTTAGTTGTTCCGAAAATAGAATGTGCTTTTGGTTTATCAAAAGTTTCAAATTGCTATAAAAAAAGAAGAATAAAAAAACGTTGAAAAATATGTGATATTTTAAATTATAAATAATTTACATTTATAAATAAAATATAATGATGAACAAAAATAATATTTCTTTTTCTTTAAATTATAATAACAATACTTTTAACAAAAACATTTTAGAATATTATTTTAGGTATAACAAAATACATTGTGAAGACAACACTTTATCATATATTTCAGCGATTTCCGATATGATTTAAAATCCTCTTTGTTTTGTAAATTGTTTGAATTTAATCACAACGGTTTATGAATAAAGTAGAGGAAAGTAAAGAAATAAAATAGGAAAAAATTAAAAATACATTTTAATTTGTTCATAACCCTTTTTTTATCTTATCTTACCCACTTCGAAGACTTCGGCAATCTTGAACCTTAAAAAAGATATCTGATGTTTTATTGTTTCCATTCAAAATTCAATGATATCTTTGAGCTTACGTAAAACACATAATTTTTTTTATTATTCACTAGAATAAAATAAATTTACTATAGATATTTTGATATAAACAGAAACCTGTTTGTTTTAGATTTTGTAAAGAAAAACTTCAGATTTAAATCAATATGAAGTTCATTACGACAGAATGAGGTAAATTTGAAGTGTTTTTCCATAATATCAATGAAAATATAATGTTTATTGTATCTTACATTGCAAAAACAAACTTTAATAATTTTCGAATGCTGGCCACATTGTTTAGTATACAAAATAATAAGATCTAAAATAACGTGTTTACAGTTTTATGATAAATAATACGAAACGAACAGTAAAATATAGTTCTCATAATAATCATTTTTTGTTTTCTAATGTGTTACACAAAAAAAAGCTATATATTTATGTTATTTGCACATATATTGCTAACTTTTCTTTAATCTTAAAAATGTAAAAATAAGCAAAACATAAAACTTAATATAAATTTTTTATAATCAAAATAAATATTAATTGATAATTTTTAAGTATCCAGCAAAAAAAGGTTGTTTTTTTAGTGATATTAATCAATATTGTGTATCGGCTGGATTTTTAAAATACCTAGAGATGTTATTTTAATTCGTTCAAATTTATGTGTATCTTAACAAAGTATTATTCTTTTTGAATTAAATTTTAATCCAAAAATTTTGTTTAGCAAACATTATTGATGATAATAAATTGCAATTTCTGAAAATTTTAAACATTAAAAAAATATATTTTTTTTGCAAAAAACAAGTTTTTAAACTCTCAAGAACAAGAAAAATACTATAGGTTTTTACAATATTAATTATAAAATTTTGGATGATTATGATTATTAAATGTTTAAATATTGAAAATATACACATTTTTGATATAACAATTATTACAGCTAAATTTATAAAAAAACCCTAGTTTCTTATTTAATTGACCTATAATAAAATTTTTCTTCAAATATAATTTTTTTTGTAGAAAAGTTTAGATATACTTTTCTCAGTAACTGCCTGTGCATTTTAAAATAAACAAATTTGAATATATAGATTTATAAATAACAGAATGTTTGTATCGCTCTATACTCGTTGGAATAGAAGGAATTGTTTATACCCATTCGCCATCCACTTTGGTGGGTCTTCATGTTAATATTGATCTTCTTGGAAAAATAAATTTCTATCTCCTTATGTTTTATTAGACTTCTTATATAAATTAATATTCTTTCTGTAATACATGTTTCTTGTAAACATCATTTCTTGTTTGTTTCATGTTATAAAACTAAAATTGTATTGATTTAACGATTTTTTTTGTGGTCAAAAGATGAGAATTGTACAAAAGTAGCAAATATTTATGAAGAAATTATGATAATTATGATCAAAGGCATTTAGAAATTTACTATTGTTGCATCGCTAAAAAACATTTATGGATAGTATAGTTTTTTTTATTGATTAAGTTGCATATACGGGTAACGATAAAAATACCGTTTAATATATGAGGTATTTATAAAAAATAATTATATTTGTGCGATTCGTAAGATCTTGTTGACATTTTTAGCTGTGAAATTATTGAATAAAATGTTTATCAGCTTAGATTGATAGTTTTGACATTGTGATCAATTGATATGATTTGTTCAAATAAATAAGTAAACGGTTATAATAAGATCTTATAAAAAAATATAACGAGATTAAAATTATCTCTTTTTTTAAACAATAATAATAACTGCAAAAAGTCTGGACTACCCAGATCATCCAACTGATTAAAATATTATATATGATATTACAATTTGAAAACCTAAAATTTTGCATACTGAGTGTTTTTTTTTTGTTTACAAACTAAGCTTCTTAAATTTATACTTATAAATAAAAATTTAATAGCAAAAGATGCAGATTTTTATCGTTTTCATCTATTAATTCTTTAAATTATCATTAACAACAAAAAATCAGATAAAATATTAATAAAAACAAGATAATACGGCATGTATTTTCTTTTTTCTACAAAAAAGCGATCAAATATTATATCAATTGTATAAAATCAAAAAAAGAACATTTTGTAATAAAATTCTAAAGCATATAAATTTATATTTTTATAACTTTCATTATAATATTCAGTTTATCATAATCCCAATTTGATAGATTTACAAGATACAAATAGTAATTCTGCTATCTGCTACAGGTTTTTTCTTGCTATAAGAGGGCTAATAACAAATGTCATTTTTCAAATATTTTTAAAGGAAAAAGGTAATTTTTATAGATCCGAAGCTACTAATGCACATATTTATATAGATAAATCTATATAAACAAATGAAAATATTACCTTTCATTGCTGTATTTGATAATTCGATACACTTTTATGTTCAAAAGATATTTATAATATATATAATCGTACTATCGGAATATCATATATATGTTAAGATAAATATATTTATTATATTTATTGTAGATTTTATAATGGTTATAGCGCAATTTATGCATTCAATTTATATATAAAGCGACTTCTAACTGATAAATGACTGTTATATTGAAACTTATTTTAAAGGAACGAATGATTATATATGTTAAGAAATTTTTCGTTCAATTTTTAGTATTTAAAACGTCTATAGTTTTTTAAGTATGCGAAAAGGCAAAAATAAAAACCTATATCGTCCAATTTTTTTATTTAATATATATTGCTTCTGTTTTGTAACAAAATATATAATCATAATAAACAATAGAAATTTGGTTATAAAAGACAAATATGTTTGTTTTGTAAATAAAAATTTCTTATAATACCAAATCATCAATTAGAGTTCGATGGCAAGAATAATGTATTTTAAAATTTGAAACAATGTAAAAATATAGCCATATATAATGTTAAAAATACTATATTAGCATAAAAAAAATATAATTAGTTTAAAATGTTATTTTACCGATATAGATATTCTGTATGATATCCTTTGATTATTTTACCTGTAAAAAACTTTTTTTAGACATACCAAACTATTACATGAAATTAAATATTTAAGTACCAGACGTGTAAATATTAGAATTTTTTTGTGTAGAACATTCTTAGTCTGTGTTTTTAAGGCGTAAAAGAATAAACAGTTATACTAAATAAACTGAATAAAGATAAATAATTTTTTGATGTTTCAAAAAATAAAGTTTTTTAAAATACGATTATTTTTCATTTTTTTCTTAATCTGTAGTTTTCTCCCTTAAATTATATTACAAATAAATCAAAAGTTACATTAAAAAAAATATGCTGTTTTTTAAATAAGCTGTTATAAATTTTGTCTTGTTTTTTTTAAATTTTTACAAATTTTTATATGATTTAGAATTTTACGATGATTAACATTTTTTTTATTAATTTTACGGGTTTATATTTTTTTATTCAAGCACTTTCTTTCCCCTCTATCAAAAATTAATTAATATTTTTATTTTTAGAATCGTGGTTTTATTGCTCAATTTATAAACATTGATCGTGTGATTTGTTTAATCAAATTTATATTATTAGTGTATAAAATAGTTAATATTACAAGATATCAAGTTAGAGCAATTTAATCATCAACTAATTTCATTCAGACATTTTTTTTGAAGTAAAAAATGATGATATGAAAAACAAATTGTATTTAGTACTTTAAATATCCTTAATTTCTGATTTTTAAAAATTCGAGAGGCATGATATTTTAGTTTATAAAAATATTTGTAAGTTTCTTTTGTGTTAATATCCTTAAAAAACTAAATCAAATTTTAACCAATAGAGCTTCAAGAATAATTTTATTTATCAGTCAGTTTAGAAGATTTAATTGAAGTTTTATTTTATTTGATAAATTATATATTTTTTTCTTATCCAATGATGCTTGATATTCTGAAACAAAATGTTTAATAGATTAAAATTAGCACAATATATTTAATTTGAATATTATAAATAATGAAATTATGCTATATTCTCGTATTAATCACACAAATAATAAGTAAATTAGTAGATGATGTGATGGAAACTATTAATAAAAAGAGAGAAGCAAATGGTCTGAAGCCACTTGTGAGAAACAAACATTTAGATTGGGCAGCAAAATTACAAGCAAAATATATGAAGAAAGTCAAAAAAGCAACCGCTGAACAGGAAAAAGAGAAATATGCAGATCCGCCAAAAAGAATCGACGCTACAAAATACGGTTCATGGTATCGTTTGACTGAAATTGTAGGATTGGCCTCAGCTAACAATGTAGACAGTGTTATGGATATTTTTGTAGGAGATATGAATAAAAACGGTGGTAAGCAAACAATAATAAGCCCTGTTTTCGAAGATGCAGGTATTGGTTATGCTGAGGATAAGAAAGGCGGTTCTTACTGGTCTCTTTTACTATTGCGTAAAACACCATTAGAAGACAAAAAGGATGAAAATTCCAATGCAGAGAACAAAAAAGAGAAAAAAGAAAAGGATTCTTCTGATTCATCTAAAGATTAAGAAAGCCAAATTTTATATAAAATTTTATTTTCTAATGATTCTTGTTCTAAAAAGTTTGACGATATAAAATTTATTTTATATATTTTTAAAGCAAGAATTCTTATTTTTTCATACAATCTTATTCATTAAAAAGAACTTCAACAACTTATTCTTGCATAAATTATACTTTCCGAAATTCATTTTAATAAGCATTATTTTATAACAATAAAAAACATCTGCTTTAAATTTGACCAATTAAGGTCATAATGAAAATTGAAATTAATTTAATTTTTTTTAAAAAGATACTGAAATGTTTTATTTTAGTATTCATATAAATTATTTATTCATTCATTACAATTGTGGGATAATCAACAATATTAAGATAAGTATTGGAAATTGTTCTCAAATGATGCTAAATATAGTCCTAATTAGAAAAGCGTAAAATTTGAAATTTGTGTTTCTTTTTTAAATGAAACGAACTGACAATGTTTATCAATTCTAGCTGTACCATAATTGAAATTAGTTACGGGTTTATCAAAAGTTTTACAATTGGTTATAAAGAAAACATTAAAAAAAAATATGCCTAAAGTTATCGAATTTAAATAGTTCCCATTTTATAAATAAAAAATAGAATAGTAAAAAAAATAATTTTTTTCTCTCCTATATTCAAATTTTAATAATTAAAATTTACTTACAGTCAAAATATTTAGAATATTCTTATACAGATAAAAAAACTGCTTAAATAAGAAAAATCGTGTTATATGTGGTTTTAAAATCTGTGCTCTATTCTAACTGATTTATATGATATATGCAAATCAAAAATTTCAAAAAAATTTTTTTTAAAAAAATTAAAAAGCAAGAATAGATAAAAACAATAAAACCTAACCTTTTAGTAAAGATTTCTTGATTAAATTGAAGTTACATGCTAATATTAGCAAAACTATATCTGAGTATTGTTTCTGATATCTGTTTTTTGCTTGTTTTTGGTTAATATTATCAGTAAAAAAAATTGGACAAAAACCTATGTATAATAAAACGTTATTTCGTAGGTTTTTTACCATGATTGAAAGTTTATAAAATGTACATGTCTTGTAACACAGGGACACTGTTATTTTTAAAATAAAATTCTAAAATACTAAAACATTTTTTATTATAAAATTTATTTACATATTTATCATTATAATTCAATTTATAACTATCATTACTATTACTATTACTATTATTTATACTTCTACTATCATGACTATTATTCCTATTATTTTTACTATTACTATTATTTCTACTACTATGGCTGTACATATTCTCCTTCTCTCTCTTTTTTTTTTTTATTCTACAACTTAAATAGTTTTTTGTGATCTGTGTTATATCTTGATAATCATATTGCCTTATAAGGTAATCACAATATTAGAAATTATATTGTAAAAAAAATAATTCTCTTTTTTTATAATAAGCAATTTAAATGAATTATATTTTCTAAATATTATATTATTTCATTAAAAACTATAAACGATAACACATCAATCAATTTAATAATATTTATGTGGTATGTTATACCACAGTACATGTGATGAAAATAAATTATTTAAAAGAATACATCATCTTGATGGAATATAAATTTTCTAAAATTTTTTAATAAAAATATATCATCTTCTTAAGATTTAAAGCACATATAATCTTCTGATAGATACAAAACATGCAGTTTATCATATTTTATTAAATATTTTAGAATAAAAATTTAGCGAATGCTATAAATGGAAGAAGTATAATTTTTTACTGCTACTTATACCTATGATTAACGCATATTAGTATAGTAAAAATCCCTCAAAGATAAAGAGAGAAAAGGGATAGTTTATGAAAATGAACATTGAGAATAAACATTTACATAGATTATAGTATTCAAAATAGTAAATATTACAACAAATCAGGTCAAATATGACAAAATTATTTTTTTATTGAGTTTTTTCATATTATTTCAATACATTTCTATGCAAAATCTCGATCTAGAAGACAAGGTACTCTTACATATAATGAAAAATAAATTAATAAAATAATTCGAAAATATCAATCCATTCCAAGCAAAAAACTCTTAAATTTATATTATTCGCGTGTAAATTTATTATTTTTACACCAATATTGAAGTAATGGGTTTTTTTCATTTAACTGTATCCCATAAAATGTTTATTATCAAAAATATGCAATGTGATTCTTTTAATTGTTTTTTATATTCATTTCCTATTATTTTTTAAGAGAATGCAATTTAATTTGTATTTATTATAATAAACATATTCAATGGCATAGTCTTATAATTCTATGCACATAAATAGACAGAAAAACAAGTACTAAAGAGATTTATAGAATGTGAATATATAAATGCTAGTATTAAAAGTCAAAAATAGATATTTTCGCATTTATTTTTTGTTTTATTCGTAAATTGTTAATAATTTTTTAACTTGCTCATGTTGTTTTTATATTTTCTTTTCATTTTTCTTCTAGTTTTTTCTCTCAATGCTCTTTTATAATAGTACATTGCTAAATGCATTCACACAAAAAAAAACAAATAAAATTTGAAGATTATGGTAACATGTTCTATAAAAATTATTTCGCATTATATTCTTTCTAATATATTTTATATATGAATAATAAAGGTTTTTATGTGATTTTATTCGTTAAAATATATTTTAATTTTATTTTTATAATTGAATTGAAACTTGATGATACAGAAAAAAAGATATCAAATCGTGTATTTCCGTTTTTTTCAATGAAAATTTCTTATGAATCGGTAAAAAAAACAATGTGGTAATAATCCACAAAAGTAACAAGAAAAAAAATCTGCACCATTATTATCATTTAGAATGTACAATGGGTTTTAATATTATTTATCTATAGTTATTCTTGTTTTAAAGTACATTATTAATCATGTTTTTTTAATTATTCGATTTGTTGTGCTAAAATTTTTTAGATTTTTTAATTTTTAGATCTTTTTATGCATAACTTTGAGCTTATCTCATCTATATATAATGCACAAACAATATTTTGTGTTTTCATTTCGATGTGTAAAATATTTAAGCAAATTTAATTGAAAAGACGGTTTTATATAGTTTAATATTTTTCCTCATGCTGAAAATTTTTTAAATACTAAGTTATGTAAATTTTTTCATATGCGTGCATTACAAATCTTTTATGCTTCGAAAACATTTTTTAAAATTCTAAGACTTTTTTGAACTGCAAAAAAATAGAAGAAGACAGATCGTTTATAAATTTGTATATTTATCATAAAAAATTGCACATTTCTCTTCATTATCATTTTCGTGTTTTTGATGCATGCTCCCATTTGCATTTGTCTTAAGCTATGATGAAAAAATTTTTAAACCGAAAATTAAAGGAATTAATTTTTCGATTTTTTCCTATTACTAAGAATATTTTTCTGTTGAAAATATGCCTTTTTCGTATTCTTATTACTTCCATAATTATCAATGAGATAAGTTACAATAATATTGTATATATGTTTAAACATATGAATTAGTGTGTTTTTGTTTGAATAATTTTATAAAGTTATTTACATCTTAATTCAAGTCTATTTAAAAATGCACTGTTTCTTCTAATATTTTTTGTATAAAGAATAAACTTTATTATTTGCTGTGGGTTAGTATAAGTTTATATTTTATTGTTTAAAATTATTCATGGATAAAATATAACTTAGAAACAGGAAGATTTTCTAATTATATTTATATAGAAACAAATAAGTTTTATTACAAATCCTTGACATATAAAATTACATTTTAATTTCTTACTAATCTGGCAACCATCAGATATCTATACATATAAAAAGAAAAACAAAAAAATTACATCTTTGATTAGATGATCTATCACTAAATACATGTTTTTAGACCATTATTTTAAAAATTCTCATATTTTTAAAATAGTATTTAAAAACCTAAATAAATATCTTTAAAAATAAAAAAAACGAGGAATATTAACACAACTGTTTATTTTATATAATTTCTGTAAAAAATGTATTATTAGTGTTATTTATCTTAAAAATATATTATAGGCAATTTTTTGGAACTAAAAGATTATAATTTTCAAAGTGTTACACGTCAGAAATGTTTTCTACTTAGATTTTCTATTTCTAAAAATAAACGAATTTTTTTAATGTCAATTTTTTAAATTTGATGAAGTTGTAATAAAAATTTTTTATCCAAAAATTAAATTGAATTATAATAATAATATATTATATGTTTATTTTTTATAAAAATAAAAATTGAAATGAAATTAAAGCATTTCATTTAATCTATAATTGAAAAGTATCTAAAACTTTGCAATTTTATTTACAGAAAAAAATGTGCAATTATAAAAGATATAAATTTATTAAAAAAACGGAATCGAAATCATCCAGATTGAAAAGTAAACACCCAGTGGAATATAAAAATATAAATATATGATATTTTTATGTAAAATATTATAATATTTGAATTTACACTTTTCTCGATATATATATGCGTTAGATAACAAAATTTAAAAATAAAATCTTCAAAACTGTTTTATTAAATATTTCTTTTTAATATGTACTAATAATCGTTGAAAAACAAATAATAGAAAAATATTAGTTTTCTTTTAGAAATTAGAAAAATTTTGCAAATAACTATGTAAAAATTTCTTGCTACACAATTTGAAAATTAACGATTTATTTAATTAAAGTAAATAATTATCCACAAATAGAATGATTTGTAAAAATTTTATGATTTAAATTTCTTTTCAACCGACTTATTAGAAAAATTGATAAATTGATAGTCATCTTTTTAATATTCGAATTTTAGCGACAAATTACGGACATTTTTTTATAAATTTTAATTAACTAAATATGTATTTAATAAAAATTTAGTACTTTTTTAAAAAATGACCAATTGTCATCATTATATTTGCATACGAAACATATTGTTTTATTAAAATTAGATTTGTTAATTCTATGAAGTTCATTAATTAAATATAAATCAAAAACTATTGATTTATCAAATACACATTTTCTAGGATTTTCAATGAAGGAAAACAGACCAATAGAAAAAATTAAATGAGTACATTGTGTTATGAAACACATAATAATGAATATTTTCAAGTTATTTGATTAAAAATACATGAATATCCTTTTAATAAGCATTCTTTTATCGATACGCTGTGATGTCAAAAAAAAAATATTGAAACTTGTAAATAAACACAGAAAAAAGGGTGATTTAGCTATATTAAACAATGATAGAAACTTGAACAAAGCTGCACAAATACAAGCTGAATATGTTATGAAAAAGGGCGCTATAACACATGAAAATAAAAATGTGCAATATAAAAATCCTGTTGCAAGAGTTATAGCATCAAATTATAGCAAAAATTTTGCTGTAACAGAAAATATTATGTATTTTCCCGAGGATAATTATAAGCTTATTATCGATGAATATAGGCATAAAAAAGAAATGGCGATGGAATCGTTATTCAATGAAAAATACAAGGACATAGGAATAGGATTATCTACAGATGCGACAGGAAGAACCTACTATACTTTGGTTTATTGTGTAAATCTTGATGCAACTGTGAAAGAACCCAAGAAGGCTTTAAGCGAAGTAGACGAAGAAGGGCCTATAGGACCACCGCCCGAGTAAAGTGTATGTGTTTTTTAATAGCTTTTTCGATATTTTGAAAAATTTTTACTATTTCTTTAAAATTATAAATAATCAAAAAAAATTTCTATTTCGTGTAAGTTTTATCAGTTTTTATGGTTGTAACATGACAACAAATGTGTTTTTAAATCCAAAAAAAATTTATCTTTGATAATATTAAATTTATATTCACTCTTATATTTGAAGAAAAAAGCTAATCAATAATGTTTTATGATAAATACTAGCATAAATTTTTTTTATATATTATGAATATTTTTTAAAAAAATATATTAAGATTTTTCTCGTATTTATTTTCTTCTACTCTCTATTTAAATCCGATTATTGATGATATTTACAATTATGTATGACCACAATGATGAAAAAATAAGAAATTTGTATACTTGTTAATTAAATCTTTTTGAAAAAAATACAATTTCTGCGCGTTATTTTCATGATTTTGGGTTTATTTACGAGCTCACGTTTGTATAATTATATTTATCTTATTATCATCCTTTTTGATTTTAATTTAGAAAAAAAAATTATTTTTAAATGAATGCACTATCTTTGGGTATTTACATGATAAAATCAATTTTTCAATGCTTAATATCTTTTTTATTTTCCTTCATTATTTACCAACGCAAGTAAAAAAATTTGAAGCAGAAAGAATCTGAAATTTCTATCAATGTATTTTAAAACAAAAAAATTATCTGAATTGCATATTTCTTAAGTATTTAGAAATAAAAAATTTTTAAAAAATCAGCATTATTTATCAAATATTATTTTCGAAATTTTTTTATTTATATGCTATCTTCTGTGATAAGCTTAGAATCAGGATCTTTTTGATTTTCTTTTCTTGCCATAATGACGTCCCAATATTTTCTTTGGTTATATTTATCTACAATCATTGCAATGCCAACGTCAATGTAATCTTTCAACATCGGATCCATCAATGTTGACTTCGATTTTAGCTCAGTAAAAACATTGGTGAAACTCTCATGCTCAAAGCTGTGCATCAGACTTAAGTTTTCACATATTTTTATCATATCATTGTAACCGTTATTTTTTACCGCTGTTTTAATATCATTTACAGCCGATTTCATTTTTGATAGATCCATGTTGTTTTCCTGAACGAATTTCAACCTTTCTTTAGCTGTTTTATCGAGTTCAAATGATCTTTGGAACAGATATAGACCATTTTGCCTTCTGTATTGATTTATCATTTTGTAAAGTTCTTCTTCTTCATCTAAACCGAGTGCAAAAGCAACAAAAAAATACATAAGCATCTGTGTGTAAACTATTATTGAAACTTGATTTATTTTGGTTGAGCTATATTTATATAATTAATTGAATATATTAAGCATAAATCAAAATATCATTAGTTTTTAATTATGTATTATGATTGACCAATAAGTGTTTCTTATTTTACTTCTTTGATATTTTCGTAACAAAAAGATACCACTGTTATTGCTAATCATTTTCTTTATTTTTATGATATTTGAAATATGTATTATTACTGTATTTTATTCATTTAGATACTTTTCGTGATAAATTTATTTAAACGCACCGAATCATGATGAATTAAATAAATCAATGATAAATACAGTTTTTTTGCGGGTTGTAGAGCAATAATTTTCATAAAATTTATATTTTTTAAAGCATATGATATTTTTGTTTTTCGTTTATAAAATCGAAAAAAAAACTCTTGATTTTTATCTAACGCGATAAATTTAAACCAGTATTAGAGTTTTAGGCTTAAGTTTATGTAATACAAATATTCTTGATCAAATATACTTGAAAAATTTAAAAATAACCACATTTTTCATTTTTAAAAATATTTATTATGAGAATACTAAATTACTTTATAATTTCATACAATATTTTTAGAATGAATATAGAATCCGTGATTTAGTTAGCGTCACTGTCTTCTTTATCCTCCGAACTATTCGTTTTATTCTCATTATCTTTCTCTTTTGATGAATCAGTGTCTTGCGATGTATTAACAAAAATCAAGGCCCAATATCTTCTATCTTTGCCTTCGACTGAAGCTACTCCAAGACCAATACGATCATATCCAGGATTAAAAAGCGGGTTTTTATCCTCTTCAATCGCTTTAATATCAGTAAATGCAGCTGAATAACCTGGAGATTCTTCACGTAGCTCAAGTTCATTTAACTCAGACACAAATCCGTACCCACATTTATTCAATTTTTCTTGAACATCTCTGTTTTGCTCTTCAGGATCTGTCGGCATGACTTCAGTGTTCGCTATTTTTTTGATGTTTTCGTCTGCTATTGAACTTAGAAAATCATCCTCTAGCAATTTGTTAAGTCCGTTTTCTTCACGTAATGTGTTGATTGCATCAATGAATTCTTTGATCTCTTCTGTCTTTATATATGATATAATCAGCGTTATTATAGTAAAAATGTTTCCTCTTGTGCTCTTCATTTTTTTTATTGAAATTCTATCTATTCTCGCAATATTATTTTTTTTGAAACTATTTGCACTATAAACCTATCAAATGTTTAAGATGTAATACATTTTGTTTCCACCAATTTTCTTTGCTAAAACAAATTAATTAAAAAGATCTGTATGTTGTTTTTAATCAAGCAGAAAATAAGAAATATTTAGTTTTATACTATTTATATTGAAAATATTTTTTAGTTTTTCTAATGTTTCGATTAATAATTTATTATTAAATAATAATCAATATCATTTTAAAATAAGTCTAAAAGTATTCATGAATACTATATAAAATCATAAACAGAAGAAAATTTACAGAAAATTCATAAAATCATATTTTTCGTAAGCTTCAGAAAATCAGATAAAATTAAAAAAAACTTTGATTCAAAATTAGTGATTGTAAATAGTTCTAATATATTAAACAATTTTTTGAATTTACCATTTATACATGATATGAAATAATCAAATAAGTTATATAAAAACTTACAAACAAATTAAAAAATTTACTAAACAAAAATTTCTTTAGAAATATAAGTCTAATTTATGTGCACTCTTTTGTTATATTCTCCACATAAATAAAAAGTTTTTTTATCTTGAATTATTTTTTTCAAGTACAGTAAAAAATAAAGAATTTTTGGATTTATAAGTAAATTTTCATTCAATTATCTACAAATTCTATCAAAATTATTAGATAAATGTTTTGTTTAAAAAATGTCTTTTTTACTATATTTAAGTTTGAATAAGTATATTTTAAAGAATTTTATAAATTTCAATTAATATCGGCATAATTATAAAAAAATTTTATCTTTATTTTTTTTATTAATGATATTGCACCATTTTTTCTAGAGCTGTTTATTTTTTATAATAAAAGGTAATTGGGAATAATATCTCGCAAAATTATTCATTAAATGACATCTTCTTTGAAGATATGATCATTAATTTTTTTTTATTTGTTATATTTATTATTATATCATCAAGATATTTATTTGAATTGCGCTAATTTTTATTTCATTCTAAAATATTTTTGAACCCACTAAAAGAACTCAAATATTTCTATAATATAATAAAGAAGAACATGTGTTATTGTTTAATTTTTTATGTGAAATTACTTTTTTCATGAAAAAAAAGTATTAGGCATTTTCTTTATGCATACTACTATTATAATATCATTTGACTGAATTTTTTCTTGTGTTTTTCTGGCTTAAAAGTTTTGCTTGAAACAAATAAAGTCTTCTTTTTTGTAGCAGACATTTCAAATTATATAATAGATCTTTTTTTATTATAAGAAAAATTTTTAAATATTATGTCTAAATTAAACGTTCTTAATTTATATGAGCATAAATTTTGGGTTATAACGAGGTTTGTTAAAGATTTTTACGATATATATCAAATTTTTATTCCATTGATTGCATAATATGCTCGTTTTTTTACTCTGTAATTTTCATTTACGCAAAATTTAAAGTTTTAAAGTAATTTATATAATCCGATCATGTTTTGAGCAAAAATTATTAGTTAGTCAAAACTTAAGATTTCAAGTATAAATAAAAAACTTACATTTGACTGTAAATTATATTAAAAAAAGACCAAAAATCTAGTAAATAGATTTATAATTAAAATTTTTGAACCTGATAGATAAAGAATTTTCATCTAAATAGTTGTTTTTTATATTATAGGTACTCTATGATGACGAATTTATAACACATTTTTTTTGTTTGGTAATATTTTTTTACAAATTTTTTTTAAATCTTTCTATCACAACAATAAAAAGATTGAAAAAAAACATGTTTTATTTTAGTTTATGTCTGCTTTGTTAATAAAATAATATAAAATTTATGTTTTTATATTATATATAAACTATAAAGAAAGTCTAATTATAATTAAACGATCAAATTTTATCCAAAGTTACTTTTGTGTGGGTTCGATTCGAGCATAGAAATCTATAATTCTCTTTAACATAACAATAAAAATCTATGATAATATCCATACACGCATATTTAAAAATTTTTAAAGAATACTTTGACCGATAAAACCATAAGAAAAGTTGCCATAACCGTAAAAGACCTGCTCAATAAACATCAAATCTCACGATATGGTATATTTTATTAATTATTGCTTTATCTTATTGTGGTAAACCACATACTTTAAGGGGGTACTTATATGTATAAATTCGATAGAACAAGTTCACTCCTAAAATTCCCTCCTTCCTGCCTATTTAAATTGTACCAACAATGAACCCATGGTGGAAATTAATAGGTATTATGAAAGTGCT
Organism: Edhazardia aedis USNM 41457; assembly: GCA_000230595.3. Lineage (NCBI taxonomy): Eukaryota > Fungi > Microsporidia > Culicosporidae > Edhazardia > Edhazardia aedis. Next base: position 217,221 of record AFBI03000017.1, on the reverse strand, counting down.
CCCACTTCAGCCTCAGACCAAGTCCGCAGGCATTACCCCGGTGCAGGTCTTCCACCAAATTTAAATAAATCATATAAAGCAAATAACCAAGCGATATTCAGCATTTTCTTGCGCCATGCACACTTGCCACCAAGTGTGTACGGCACTTATATTTGAAATAAGTCATTCCCATACGTAATGCAAAAAAACAATTTCAAAGAATGCTGTTGAAACCATAAAAATTATGCATTTTTTTATGTATATTCCTTGAAAAACATTAGTTTTTCTATTATATTAATCTTTGTACTTAAAAAACCTATAATAAGATAAATTGTGCTCTATTTATATATTTTGTTGTAGTATATCCGAAATTTAGGTCGTTTTTATAATATCTTGCGTTAAGATTTTTAAAAAAATTTTTCTATTCCTTTTATTAAAATTAAAGAATTTTTGTAATCTTTATCTTTTGATGAACTTTATTATTGAAAAATATATTAATAAATGAAAACTTTATATGAATTAAAAAAATTCAAATTATTAAATCTCGGAAATAAATTCATACCCGAAAAACATATTTTGTTAAAGTTGCGTAACTTTTTATTTTTTTGAATATCTTCTGTCGTTATATCGAACGTCTGAAATCAAATCCATCAAATAGTAATACTTTTATATATATATATGTATTGAATACAAAAAACTAATATTTGGAAATAGTGATTTCTAACGAGAAAATGTTTGACATTTTAATTGGACAAAGTTTATCTCTTGATCTCTAAAAAAATAGTAGAAATGTAGTTTTTGATATTATCTATGTTGAGTTCTTGTATTTGTGATGTTTGAAGTTTGATCAATTTTATGATTTTAATTTATTGATCGTTAATGATATTTAGTACGTAGCTTAGAAAAAATCAAAAAAAAATGAAATTTTGTTTTTCGATCTTTTTTGAATAGAAGAAGATTGGTCACATTTGATCGAAATAAAGCTTAAAAGGAGCTTTGAAAATAAATTTATCCGGAAAATGTCATTTATATTTTTTTTACCAAATTAAGCAACAATAAGAAATCGAACGGACCGCGAAGTCGAACCAGATTATCCAAACCATGTATAATTGATTCAAAATTAAATAAATAAAACATAATACAAATTTTAGTTTTATAAACGACAAACTTTCAATACATGATAATAAAACTTTTAATACGATTGTTGTAAAGTTTTTTCAATGCATAAAATACATTATAAAGTTATAAAAACGCTTCCAATTACCATTGAATTCACTTCTTAAAGAAATTATTTTCAGAATATCCATAGGTTTATTTCATTTTATTTTACGGTCAGCAGAAGCAAAAAAAGTTTTTTCATTTATAAATTGTTTTTGCATGTTGATAAACAAGTTTAGTTATTACATTTTAAATTGCATGTTTTTAGTCATTTGAGCGATTTTTTTACCCATTTCATGAGAATGTAATGTTTATAATAATTTCATTTGTTTTTTTTTATTAATTTTCGTGCTAAATTGTAAGTTAAATGTGTCATATATCTTTACCACTTATTGTAAACAAACAATATTGAATATTTACACAATAGAATTTTCTTTACACTATAAAAAAATCTTTATTGTTGGAAAAAAATTGATTTAAATAACCAAAAAACTTTTTTTATTCGAAAAAATATATTAAATTACCATTTATTGGTATTTTGAACATGTGATAAAATTTACGCATATATAAGATTTGACATTAATTTTAATAATATCACATTTAAATATAAAACTAAAACCGAATTATTTCATTTTGAGTTTCACAAACTAGATTTTTAGTTAATTATATTATGAAAGAATATACTTTTGAAGAAATTTTAATTATTTGTGTAATTTAAATGATAAAATTCATATCTTGTTATAATAAATAAAATTTAATAAAAATATTTTAAGGATTTAAATCTAAATGAAAAAGAAGATTTTTTTTAATGAATATATATCATACAAACGTTATTTACATTATTTATTTATTTTTTCTATAATTTGTGAGGAAGAAGTTGTTAAACTGACAAAATTTTTCAGAAATATAATTTTCTTTACTCAAACATCTTAGAAGTGTCTTAAGAAAACTAAAATTTTTTTTTTATAATTTATATTTTTCAATCGATATATGTATATAACTTTTTTTTATTTAGTGATCAATTTTAGGCATATTCGCATAACAATCTTTTTGTTATATATTGAGAGTGGGAAATTTTGCTTCTTTTTACGAGATTTTTGTACATTGAATAAACATTTCTACTAATTGTATCAAATTTTTCACCAAATGCGATGATCAAGCATAATATTGTTATGCAGATATAAAAATTATTGTATGCTAGCCACAAAAGGGGTTAAGACTCAATATTAGTTAAAACATTTCTTGTTGACTTGGTTTTTTTTAATATTGAATAAGAATCCATATCATAAAAAAAGTTAATAATGAAATTTTTTACATAAAATGATGGTTTCTCATAATATATGGTTTTTTGAAAGAAGTTTCAAAATCCATATACTATTTCTTCTCTAATTTTTTATAGACATTTCTCCTGCCATAAGTTTACTTTACCTGAGGCAGATAATTCCTGAACAGGGACATTAATTTGCCCAAACCTCACTAGGGAAGCGGTTTTGATGGTTCTTTTGATTAATGATAATGTTGTAAAAGAAAGTATTTAGCTGAACTGAAGGAAATACTCTACAATATGTAGAACACGTCTCAAATTAACTGAGCTCGATTTGTTCTGGTTTCCTTTTCATCAATTTTTTGGTGGCTGTAAAACGGTTCCAATTAAAATAATAGAAATATGTTTTAAGGCATGGCTCATTTGAAATTTTTCTTTATATGATTCATTTCTTCTGGATTTTTCTTACCATTATAAAAGTGATTTTTAAAAAATGATCCAAGAATTATAGTTAAGTAAAGTGAATTGCGGAATTCTGAATTAAATTAACATTTTGACATTCTGGTTCATCTATTGTGCCATATATATGCACATAATTAAATATATTTAGAATAGAAAGTTATGAAAATAAATGTTAGATTTTAGAAGAGTATATTTTATTTTAAAATAATTTAAGCGTTTGACTTTCTTATAGAAATTTTATTAATAAAAAGGGCATGGAACATCTACAGAACGCAAATATTTTAATTGGATTTGCGTTATAATACAATTCAAATATCAAAAAAAGTTCTAAAGAAAAAAAGAAGAAGGTAAAAGGTGGTGAAGTGTCCTTTATATAATGTGATTACATAAAATGTATGCGACAGCATAACATCATAAATATGATATTTTTTATAAATAAACAACTCTTTCTAAAGTTTCTTCTCTATTTTTCATTTTTTGATCTTACTAAAGATTTTTGAAAAACATAAAATAATTTTTATATAATTTAAGACAGCATATCGACAATGTTTAATGTTTAATTAGGTTCATCAATTGTATATAAGTCTTATAATTTTCTTTATTTTTAAGGTTAAATTTGTAAATTTTCTTTTAATATATATATAACGGTAATGCGATCTGCATTAGAGTCTTTATTATATCCACTGTTACTTAATACTTGAGTTATTTTATTATACCCTTTTGATTTAAAAAAGGTTTCTAGTCTTACGTTTCAATTATTAATTATAATACTGCGACATGTTTTACACAATTTATGTTCCTATAATAAAACCAATGTTACCAAAACTAGTGTATTACACATGCCACGAATCATTTTTCCATTATTACTGCTTTTAATTTCTACAAAAGTTTAAATGTATTACATAAACCATCATTCAGAAACTTCGTAAACATATTCGCAGCAGTTTTTTGTTGTTTTCAATTAAATACTTATCTTTTATCGTAATATAATTTTTTTTGCCTGAAAAAAACACACTTACAAATTTTCTAAAATCACTATTAGAATCTTAAGTGGAGATTTTTACTTCTTAAAATTGTAGCTTTTTGTTTTATACAGAAAAAATGTTACAAGAAACTAATAATTATAAAAATAAAACAAATATTGTGAATTAACGCAAAAAAAAACAAATTGTATTGATAATATACTGATTTATTCCGTCTACTAAATACTATGTTTTAAATATTTGGTTTCAAAGTATAATTAGCTTTTTTTATATTTGAATTTTTAAACAATAACTAAAAGAAAAATTTTTTTTTTATTACTATTGTCGTATCTTTGAGTAGAAAGATGTCAACTTTTCAACAAACTATTGTAAATGTTTTATGGGATTTTCGTGAGAAAATTGTTGCAAATAGTTGTAGATGTATTGCATTTTATCTAATATTAATAGTTTACAGTATGTTTCCGCTAATGCACTCTAAAATCAATTATAAAGAATATATAAAGTAATTACAAAAGAAATTCTTAAATAATATTTTTTCAAACAATTTTTTGAAAGAATGAAAAAATGAACAAGCTGTAATATCTGTATTTAATGATAAATTTCTGGTCTTTTGTAGTGATATTGCGATACCTTTCATTAAAACAGAGAGAATTCTAATAAAATACTTCTTTTTTATGTTTTTAAAAACACATTTCATAAAAATTCTGTTTTTTTTCACATAAGAAAATGATTTTTTTTCTTTCTGTTGTTCTTTAGCCGTCACAACCTATTTTTTACTAAATCTTGATGTTCTAATTCTTCCTTTTCTATTTTTCTTCATTTTTCTATTATGTTTATGTTTTTTTATATGTTGTTTCATTGTGTGGTAACATATCACTTTCAAACGATTGACACACTAAAATTTTAACCTCTTCACATTATGATGAGTGTTCTCACCGAAATTATGTATATTAACCATGTATATATTTTTGTTCTGAGCATGAAAATTAAAAATTATTTTAGAAGTCTTTATATATTATTTATCAAAAAATTGTAATGGCAATTATAATTACAGTTAGGAGCGTTTTTTTCAAGGATTTATTGGGGTTTTTCTGTGGGTTGTGTTAAAAAGTATTTTTTTCAAAGCATTTTTCTAAAAGAAATAGAAATATAATGGAGAAAACGTGTAAATATAAGCAATAATTCTTAAATTATCGTCGTTAACGATATACATCTAAATCAGTAACAAAAATCTTTCTTCATCCATAATATATTTAGTTTACAAAATTTACAAGAACCTTATTAAACTTTAGGTGAATATTTTGTTCTGACTGTGGATAAAGACATAGTTAAAAATATGTGTTCATGTTCAATATGTCATATTCTTTACTCTCATCTTTTTTTCTAAAGATCGCTGCATTTGATATAATGTGATTTAAAAAAACCATATTGCACTTTCAATGTCTATTTCTAAATTATCGTTCATGATAGCAAACTATATTTCTAAATAGATAAAACTTGTTCTTTCCGTCTTTTTTTGTTAGATCTTGTGAAATGTGCCAATTTCTGTATATTGTATGTAGCATTGTTTTAGTGTTTGTTTATTAGATGTAGAAATACACTGAAATTATATTTATACTAAAAAACCACAATATAAATTAGTAAAAACATAAAAAAGCATTATTGAAATTCTGATTAAAATCTATCGCAAACTATAAATCAAAGTCACATTCTGGTTATTTATCAATAAAACAACATGAAAATAATATATAATATAAACTCATATTTTAGACATATATATAATCAAAATATAAGAAAAATTTTGAAAAAAGAGATGAGATTTAGATTCTTGTAAAAATTTAGTTAATTTCATATATAACCAAAATACTTATTTTGCTTAAATATTTTATTATAATAATATAAAAAACACATAAAAATTACTAAAGCAAAAATTATTACTCTGTAAAAGTTTTTTTCCATAAAAAAATTATGTATTTTTTTTCATTTCAGTTAACATATAAAAATAAAATACAACTTCATATTAATTTTAGCTCTATATACATATAAATGCTCAAAAGAGAAAGAATATAATTGTGAATTTTTATGATGAAAAAATTACAAAAAAATAATAAAGAAAACTATTACGTATGCTATTTTTGCTAGATATCGATTTTTTTGGTTGAAAATTATTTCTACATCATAATCTATGATCTTAAAAGAATCGAATATATCAAGCGAAGATTATATATATATACTTATTAATATATTTTAATGTAACAAATTTGTTCATACTTAACGCGAATAATTGCAAAACTCTTTTTTTTTTCATTCGTGATTGATTTATAATAATATAATATTTTTATAAGGTAAACAACATAGTAAGTAGTTGATTTCAAAGGAATAGAGTTTAAGAAGTTTTATTCTTACAGAAAACTCTATTAGTGTGTTATTATTTTAAATGTTAACTAAAATTAAAAAATCATTACGTTTTAATACAAAAAAAATCTAAGTGCAATGAGGGCAACCTGACAGCATTTTATCCCAATAAATGTTCTTTTCATGCTCATATAATAGTTTTTCAAAAATAAAAAAAATATAATTAACGCATTATACCTTTTACATCCGAAAAAAAAAGTGTTCCTGTTAAATACATAAATTATGTTGCTAATAATGCAAATATCGATTATTATTGTATATTTATGTTATAATAAAAACTTTATATACAATTCTATGGCTTTTTGGAAAAATAATAAATACAATTATTAACTTTTATATTTTTTTAAAAAATAATAAATAAACTATAAATTTACAATACCACTAACTAAGTTTTCTGGTTTTATGATATATTTTATCAAAATTTTTTTAATATGTATTTATATTTGTAAAAGAAAAAAGTTAAAAATATAAATTTGTTAATTTCATATGAAATATTTGACAATTAATTATTATAAATTAGAAATGTGCCTTAACGGTGAGTAATGAAAAAGAAAATTGCAGAAAAAGTATTTAAATGGTCTTATATGCCGTTAGTAGATTCTTTTAGTGATACAAGATACTTTATTTCTGTAAATTCTAAAATATTTTATCCGTTTTACCTCAACATTTCTTTGTTTGCTTTTTTTATGTTTTTCCATATTTTTTATTAATGTGGGTTAAAACTATTCCACTCAAATGCACAACAAAAGTGTTCCATTTAAACATTTTTCGTGAATTATTTACCACATTGGAAATAGATAAATTGGACATTTATATTATATTATCAATATGTGTAAAACATCCAAAAAAAACATCCAAAAAATATAAATCATTTCAAAATAACTACAAATATAACATTTTTAAATCTTAAATTCAAAAAATATTTAAAAGATTATACTTGATTCAATTTAAGTGTGATATAAAACATCCTACCTTAACTATGCAAGAAGTTATACAATTCTAAAATATAGCGATGCACATGATTAAATAAGATAAAAAAACAGCGAAAAATACAATAAACCAAAAAAATACGTGCTAAGATATCAAAACTAATAATTTTTATTCTTCTCACGTTTTTCAAGGCAATTTAATATCTTTATCTCTAATTTTTGAAAAAAAATTCTACTGCAGATATTCTAACATTTCCACTAAATTTAATACTTGGCTGAAATCCTCATGTTTGTATAAATATTTAAAGGTTATTATAGATTTTGAAGGTGATTTAAACTCACAAATTCGGACAATATAAATATGGCATTACTTTAAGGATCTAAATATAATTAAAATGAATAATTTGTATCAATGCAATATCTTAAAACATATGTAGATCCGTAGAAAAAGTAAAATCAGAAATTAATTTTAGTTTGGAATATAAATAATCATAAACAAATTTCACAGCCACGGTTGTTTTAAACCTTGAATTATAAGTTATTGATGGTTTATATTTGAATAAATAATTATACATATCTATAAAGTATCAAATATCTGAAGATTATATTGATTTGAATACGCATAAATACAAAAAATTTCTTGATGATGTTCAAAATGAAATTTGTCAAAATAATATATAGATTTGTTAGAATGTAAATAATGAAATAAATTTGTTCAATTTTTCTTTATTATTTTCAAAAATAAAATTTTTATATATTTGTTTTTATTCATTTAAAAAAATTAGGAAAGTATCATCACTTTTGAAATTTTAAATATATTCGCAACTAAAAAATTTTATATCAATTTTATGCCAGAATTTTAATATAATTGGTTCTTCAAAAATATCTAATTTTGAAATTATAATATGTTTAATAATATAAGAGTTAAAAATTAAGATAAAGCTGGTTTTTTTTAATTCGGAATTCACAGTAACCAGTATAAATTGTTTTGATTTGCTTTTTTGCAAGTTTTCCTTAGTAATTTTATTTTTTGACAAATATCTTAGCACATTTTAATCATGACATAATTCATACAACAAATAACAGACTTAAAAAATTTAAATGTATTTTTAAGAGCTTGATTGCTTCTTACTTATTGTTTATTACCAATACTTTAGTGTTTGATCTACAGTTTCTGAAAAATTCAACCGTATTTTTTTTGATTTATTGTATACTGATTGTTTATTTTAGAAAATATGGAAAATTTAAAATGATTTTTTTAGAAACAAAACTGTAAATCTATCTTTTAGTGAATTCTTTTTGGTTTTCTGTTTGTTTTTTTTTTTAATTATGGCATGTAAAAATTTTATGTATGCGTTTTTATTTATATGCATAAAATTCCTTATAAAGATCAATATTGTCCATTTTTAGTATTTCATACATTTTTATTATTATTTAAATTCTCTGTACAATTAAATTTCAATTATTGTTTTTTGATTATTAACGAATTCGAAAGATGTTTTTGGCAAAACGATCTCAAGCATACTATCTATATAGATTTGTGAAGATTAATAAATTTGATATCAGAAAATTAAACTTTTGGTTCATAATGACATTTTCCTTTTTCGTGTTTAAAGTATGAAAAAATCGATTTTTTGATTAGAATAATATGATAACCAAAATGTTTTATATTAAAATTTTTTAAAATATAAACTTATAACTGTTATAAATTTTTCGTTCGACCAATTTTTTCAATTTGCTACTTTTTACGAATAACGATATTAATAAGGGCACATATAATATTTTTTACCATTTTTGCGGTTCTCAAACTAAAAATTACCTTGATAACATCTTAACCTTTAAGAAATAAACATTTAACAACCACAAATTCGCTATTCTACAAATAAAAATAAAAAATAAACAAATTTAAAACAAGGAGCTAAGTATTATAAAAATTCAGGAAAAACTTAAAATGTATAGTATATAATAAATGATATCTCGAACTTTTACATTTTTTATCATTGTGTTTTTATTTGATCAGATGGGTGGTCATCTTTTTCATGATCAGAATCTTTTTTATTATCATCATCATCACTTTCAGATTCTGGTTCAGCTACGACACACGCTGTTCTTTTACCAAAGAAAACCTCCCTGTAACTTTTACTAAGGGAATTCATCCTATCTAAAGCAGCTTTTCGGACAGGACCTTGTCTTTTATCGCTGCTACCTATAAAACATAAAAAGATAGAAACTGCTATTAATTTATTCATACTTATCATCTTAATTTTTAATCTTTAAATAGCTCTTAAATTTAAATTTACCAGAATTGAAAAATTTTTGGCCGTCATATATATCTATATTATAAATAGTTTATTAATTATGTAATGTACCACATGTTTAGATATATAAAAAAAACTTAGTGATTCGATTTTTTTACTTATTAAAACATTATTTCAAACCTAGATCTAAATTTTCTGGCTATTTCCTAAAATATAGATTTTCCTGAATATAATTGCTTCTTGATCGAAATTTATTTCTCAATTTTTTTTTAAAAAAGAATATAATAATTTACTTGTACAAAAAATACATTTCTGAGATTGTGTTATCATATATTAGTTTTTTTCTTATAAAGAATTATCGAAAAATGTGTGAAATTGTTTCAATTAAAAATAAAACGCATTTTATTGTTTTTTTTGTTATCATATTCTTTAAGGCATACGTTTACATTGGATTTATTTGGTTTATTCTTTTGTAATTTACCAAATTGAACAGTCGAAAAATTGGAAAAATGAACTATGCATTTCTAATCAATTAAGATGTTTTTTAAAAATCAAGAAAATAAAAATTTCCTTTAAAAAAAACTAATTAAGAACTAAGAATTTTACGAATTTTCATTTCTATTTGTAGATAATTTAGCCAATTTTAAGTATAATGGTATTAGTTACACTTGTTGCTTGAAATTTCTCGTATTAAATTTTATTCTGATATGAAGTTTCCTTAAACCTTTATTTATCAACTATTGGAGGTAAATGGTTTATGAATCTAAAATTCGAAGTAAGACGCAACAATATACTACACAATATACTACACATATTTTTTTATATATTAATTTATCGAAAAATCATAATGATATGTTTCATTTTAAAATTTATTAGAAGGTTTAAAGCAAAAAAAAACAATGAAAAGAAAAAAAAACCATTCTAATGCGTTACTCTATGAATTTTTGGAATTTTGTGAAATTTGTGATTTTTTTACACAAAAATTGTATGCCGAGTTATATAACGTATCAACAACATAAAATTAAATATCAAGTTATAAGTAAAAGCAATAAAAAAACGATAGATTTTGAAGAATGCAAATTATCTCAAAATATTTTAAAATTTTACTTCTTCTTATGCAATAAAATAATTTTGATTATAACTGGAGCTATAGCTTCTGATCATTTAAATCATTTTAATAAGTTCAAAATTTTAAAAATGCTACATTTTTCACCTATTAAATTCCTTGAATTCGAAAAACAACATAAAAATACAAAAAAAATCAAATTTTTTCAAAAATCGAACTATAATTTGATTTATATGCAAAAAACAGCAATTTTTGATTCTTGTGTCAGAGAATGGTTTGTTTTGAAGCATTTTATTTCGAATAATTTATATGTATAAATTTTTAATAACATTGTAATAATTCAAAAACTACAATGGTACTAGAAATATTAGTAAGCTATGGATAAAATATTTTATAATCGCCAGAAAAAAAAATAAAATGGTATGTGTAGGCTTTTTTTATAATCATCATCAAATCGCTATCGATAATTAGAGATTGATGAAATGCAAAATTAATGTTTTTATGCAAAATAATAAGTGTTTTTTTCGAAACTGATATTTTAAAGTAAATATAAAAAAATTCATAATTTATTTTTTGTCTTCTTTTCATTTAAAATAGTCTGTTTATCATATCAGTTTTGATATTTTTATATTAGAACGTTATTTCTAAACAAAATATGCAGCTTTTATGAATATTAGCTTATAAATAATTTTAAATCTGATTTTTTAGTACTTCGTAAAAGTATTTGTTATACAGTAAATAATAAAACAACGTGAAATAATAAAAAGTAAACACTATTATTTTATTATGATTTTCTAGTTTGTTCAAAATATACTTTGAACAAGCAAAAAAACTGTTTTTCTTCAAAAAACTTTTATTATATATAATTTTTATATCTTTTTATCATTTGATTACCGTAATCAAGCAAAATTATAAACTTTATATTATTTTTTAAATCCATTGAAATGAAAAATTAATATATAAAATCACAAAAATATGAAAAAAAAATTAAAAATGACAAAATTAAAAACATAAAAAATATTCAGAATGATGAATATAAAATTTTCTGTCTAATCTTAAAAAAATTAAAATGAAATTTGCTAGAAGATCTTTAATAATTATATTTATATGCCAATATTTCCTTTCTTATTATAATGAATAAAAAATAAAATGTTATATGAAAATTTTAGAAATGTAGCAAAAATTGAAAATTTATTATTTGTATGAGAAAATTTTTATATTCTTCGATAGTCATACGCGAAATATAAATATCCTGATATCAAAAATATAATTAAATCAAGTTATGCGATTTTCTTATCATTCCGTTAATTATACATGAGATTTAACACGACAATAAAGGTAAAATACAAAAATAAAAAAATAAAGTCTATCTATGATGGGAATAATATTATTCGGTCTTTATATTGTAATATTCTAGATCTATTAATTTTTTTGAAATGTTTACGTATCCTACTGATTTTAAATGATCAACAAAATATTGATCGATCTTTGCTTGGTTAGTTTATTAAGCAACAAATTATATAAAAAAATTCTTTTAATCGTTTTTTTCTTTATCTGTTTAAATTTTCGATCGGCTTTAGATTTTGTAAAGATTTGATTACAACTATCAATATGAAAATATAAATAATGCTAGTTTTTGCAAATCTATCTAAATTTAAGAAAGGAAAAAAGTAAGCATTGCAATCTACTCAAAAGATTTGAGAGTAATATAAAAACAATATTTATTAATACAGCGTCTTGTCTTAAATCTTGCTTCGGGAAATCAGCAAAATGGGAAACGGAAAAAAGGTAATGTCAACGCTGACTAAAGAATTTCATAGTTTAAAAAAATGTAGTAAAAATTGTTGATGAAAATTGATAAAGATAGAAATTAAAAAATCCAGGATAATGTATATTCAAAAAACAAACCTGATGTTTTATTACTTATTTTGATTTTTTACATTTAAAAATACCTGAAAAGCACTTGCATCATCGTTTTTCATGAGCACCTGCAACCTTTTCATGTTTAGAGTCATCAGGATGTCTTTTATCACGATTACTATCCGTTTGAGTATTCATCTTACCATCATTACTGCCACCTTCTTTCATGCTATTCAAAAAATCTGTCCTTTGACTTTGGCTGCACAAATTTCGCCTTGCCCTAATTTCGCAACATAATTTTTCAAAATAACCATCACTGCAATTTAAAATACCCAAAAACATACAAATAGTTGCCATCTTTTTCATCTTAGAAGTTTTGTTCTCAACTCTTAAATAGTTTTTTTAAAAGCAATATACCATACTAATGTGATTATTTGTCGTCAATAAATATTAATATTAAAAATTATTTTACATGAATTTTGTTTTGACGACTAATTATATAATTGTATTTTTATTTTTTCTACGTGTATTTATTTTAGACTGTAAGTTGTTGTTTTAATCTATAGGAATGATCAGAATTCATTTATTTGCAATTTTAACCTAAAATTCTAAATATACGATTAAATTTTTTAAAGAGATTTGCATTTCCGCGAGAATCTTTATTATTATCGGTTTGAATTACTTAAAAGATTATGAAGAAATAGTCAGTAAATGCAAAAGACGTGTCTTATTTAGAAGAAAGCATAATTGAATGTGGTTTTATTAAATAATCGAAAAATTACCAATGAAACACCCCTTAAAAAATTGTTTTTATAATGATTTTCAATTAAATAAATCATTTTATCTGTAAATTATATTCTTTAAAATATAACCACATGAAATGTAATCTTTGCGCATTATATACAAAAAATTAAGTTTATTCATTTATTTTTTAAGTTATGTAGAAAACAACTTTTTTAAATAAGAAAACATTATTTAATCCTGATTGTTCTTGCAATGATTGCAGTGAAGCATTTTTTATGAAAAAATATCATTTAATTTCATGCAGCGAAGATTTTCTCATGTTAAAGTATAATTTATTTATAAATTAGTTAACATGAAAAACACGTTTATATTTTGATTGATTTCTATATAAATACATGTTTTATACTAATCTGTTTTTTGAATTTGATGACTTTTGTACAATTATAAACCACTATTTATTATTAATTCATATAGAATGATCTAGTTAAACAAATTTAAGATTTTTGTAATTCCAATATCAAGGTTTTTTTTGGATAATAAAAAATATTTTTGGTTAAAATAAACATCAGAAAAAATAATTAAATAAGGGAATAATATGTGCTAGCTTATAAAAAATCCTTTGTATTTTTTTTCTATAATAGTATATGTGTAACAATACATTATAACTTTAATATGTCTCACGGATTTTAGCGGAATTATTATAATTTGTTATATAATTAAAAAACTAAATTATTTTATTTTCTGTTGTTAATTTATATGATTGAAAATTAAAAACGAAGAAATCGAGTTATTCAAAACCATGCTTTAACTTTAGATATACAAAAATTGAATTAAATAATACTGTTTGGTCTGAAATCAACTTTTAAACATCAAAATTGATTGCTTCCACTTTTTTTACTTATATTATTGGTTTAGTTAATTCCAAATAATTTAACAAATCATTTTCATTATTTTGAATTTTTTAAACTGCATATTAATCATTTTATTACGATTCGTTGGCAAAGATAACTAGTTTGACTTTGAAAGAATAATTAGTGTTTTATTGTTGGTTATGTCTATAAATTAGCTGAAAAGTTAATAAAAATGTTTTGATAGAAAAATATTTTTAGTTTAATATTAATCGTTTTACTTTATTGAACAATGTCTGCAAAGTAATGAATTTATTCGTACAAAAAAACTGTAAATTCAAAGAATATTTACATTTATCAAATGATTCAAATTTTTTCAATCAGCGATTTTAAAAAAAAGTGAACGTGTTGTTTAGCTTTGATTTTTATAAAAATTTTAAAACAAAATGTTTTATTTTAATTTTTTTAACATAGAATTTCGCGATTTATAGATTTGTTTTATGTTTTTGTGTAAAGTTTTAATCTGTCCAAAACGCAGAAAAATGACGTTTTTTTCTTTTTAAAAAACTGTATGTTGAATCGTTCATGAGAAATTACATGTTCCTTTGTGTATTAATTTTTCCCATAAATGAAAAAAACATTATTATGAAATGTGAAATTGATTTTAAATAAAAAGACAGTAAACCACAAAAAATGCATTGCTTGATATATAAGTTTGTGAATATTTTTTTCGTTATATATCAACTTCTTATAAGATCTGAAACTCCTAAACAGACTTATCTTGCACAATAAAATTTCACTAATTTGTAAATTTTAATAAAAATTTACATCTAAAATAAGTATTTTTTTTAACAGTGTAACTATAATATGTCAAATAATAAAAATAATATAATCTGATAATGATTGTCGATTTAGTTGAAATCATAGCTAATGAATTTGAAAAATAATTACTAATTTAATTTTTAATAGTATATAGATTTTTTATTATGTCAAAATATTTTTTCGATCAAACTGCTGACATACAAGATCAAGTTATATGTCTTTTGAGAATAAACGACAAATTTTGTAGACAAAAGCATAGTTGTGAAAAACATAAGTTTTAATGAGGAAATAAATTTATTGTTTTTTATTACTACAATATAAAGTTTAATGTTTTGAAAGTTTTAAAGTGAGTTATTATATTTATTTTACAATTCACAAGTAAAATGTTGATAAACTGAAATTTATTTGCAGACTAACTTACTCACTGGGTGTCCGAGACGTGTAGCATAAATAGTAGGCGTAAAGACATTATGGTAAAATTGAGAATTTATTTATAAAGGTGTTGGGGTCTTTCATGCGATCACCGGTTCTATAAAGCGGCGTAGTTTCTTTACTCTGCAAACTCATTTCCATTCGTGTATAGGTAACATGTAATAACTTTTATCGCCTCTTCAGAAGAAACTTTGAGAAGTAAGTTTAGGAGGGAAGGCGTTTTTATGGGAAAGTAACTGTGTTGTCATCAACACCAGAATGTCGTAGACATTTCATTTTACAGAAATACACTGAAACAACCTGTATTTTAAAAATATCAATAACAAAATAGAATAGATGTTATAAATTTTTTTATGCTGCAAGCGTTTCCAAAAATAATTTTTTTATTTTTCAAATATTTTATTTTATTGATGGGAAACGTTGTTTCATTTCTTTAGAACGATTTTTCCACATAAAATACCTTTTTAACATTCATGTAACCTCTAATAAAGCAAAC
Organism: Edhazardia aedis USNM 41457; assembly: GCA_000230595.3. Taxonomy (NCBI): domain Eukaryota; kingdom Fungi; phylum Microsporidia; family Culicosporidae; genus Edhazardia; species Edhazardia aedis. The sequence continues at coordinate 201,505 of AFBI03000017.1, read as the reverse complement.
CAATATATTTTCAAATGAACAAACAGTTGTAATTAATTAATGGAAAATATAAAAAATGGCAAATAATTGTATTTAAAGAGTATCAGTATACAAAGGTGCACATTTTTATATAGCACACTAGAATATAAGAGAAACGGTTTTTTTTTTTGATTATAGATCAATAAATAGTTTACAATAAACTTAAAATATTTTTCACTGAATTTTTTTATATGAAATTTGCTTTGATTGATTTTTTCCCACGCTTATAAATAAATTTAATTCTTAAAAATTATTTTTTGTTTACAATTTTTTGTTGATTTAAGTATTAATAAATGCATGATATAAAAGACGTGCTAGAGAAAAAAATAACTAATAATGCGTGAGAATAAAAAAAATTCTAAGACGTGATATTAATTTTGTATGATGAGATTGAACTCAATAAGAAGACTAAATTATAAAAGTGTTTTTAGAATACATAATTATTTAAAAAACTGCTTTATATAGACGGTATATCTTGGAATATGTAACAACACTATATACTGAACAAAAATTTACTTATTGGGATGCATAATTATCGGTATTTGAACACTTAAACATCAATCATATCTTGAGAATAAGATTTCATTCCTTTAGAAAAAAAGTAACAACAATTGATAACGAGTGGCTTTGTACTTATCAATAATTAGCTACTATAGAAGAACTATTAATTGCACATTTTAAAACGAAATCTGTTTGATTTGGTTAAGGTATCCAATAAATTTATTAATTTTTATAGGTATATCAATACTTCATAAAGCCCGTTTTCTTTCTCTATGTTTCTTTTTAGATGTTTTTTTTAGTTAATTTGATGTTATAAAGGCTGATTAGTGTTTTTTCAATCTAACTACCGCAATGAAATAATATTGGCTTGCACAGCATTTAAAAATAATACTTTTTACGTTTTTCAGTATTTATTAAATTTTGAAGTTCAAGAAAAATTAAAAAAGTTTAAATTAATTTTGTTAAGATGTATTAATGTCCTTTAATAGTAAAGCAATTTATCATAATATTTCAGGTCGTTAAAACCTAAATGTAGACAACCTTAATCAATAAATTACTGCTTGCATTGATCTTTTTTTCATGTGCAAATCATTAATATCGTCTTGATTACATATTACACACTAATAATAGAAAAAAATAAAAGAAAAAATTTTTTGATTGGCGATTATAAATTTTTAGCACCTAAAATTTTATCACTAAAAGTTATTTACATATGATCTTATATATAATTGAAATTTGTATTGTATAATGCAAACAAAAAAACTAAACTATGTATATTCATTGAATATTGCACCAAAGACACGGTCAACCATATAAATTATAAATATAATTTTATAACTAAAACGGACTAAAAACCAAAACTATTTTACACCATAAGCATTGCTTACAAAGAGCAACTAAGTTTTCGAATTTTAATAATAGGGTTTGTTGGATGATAAATGTGCTGACTGAAGACCAAGTATTTTTTACATTCATTACTTCACTGTTTTTATGATTTTTATAATGTGTTTTCTTATCATGAAGCGCTTTTGCTAAATATTTTCAATTATTTGTGTTTTAAAAAATGAACTTAATTAAGCGAAAGAGCTTGTTAAATAAGAAATAAATTTTAGCTAAAATTACTCTCTAAGCAAATTTCATTGTATATCATTAATTTACTACCAATTTGACGTCACTCCCACATAATGTAAATTGAAGGTGATTAAGATTTTTTGCTAATAAATGACTACAATTTTAATTCTCACTAAAACAATATATGGATAAGATTTTTATCGATGAAGAATGTAAATTTAAGAATTAATTTATTGAACATCAAAATATATACAGTTAAATAAAAAAAGAAAAATAGAAAATTATTGCATAATTTATATACGAAATGTCAGTATTCATGTACATATTTTTATTAATAACTTTTTTATAACTAATAATGAAAAGATTTTTGTAATGGTAATAAATGCATACATTAGTAAAAAAATCTATATAAATAAATTTTAATATATTAAATTTTAAAAATTAGCATGCAAGAATAAAAACATAAAATTATGAATTCTTTGTGATATAAAAGTTTGACATTTAATTATTATAAACTTATAAGTATACTTTAAACAACTTTTTTTCTTCTTATAAATTTTTATCAAATTATTAATATTTATTCATATGCTCTTACTATTAATTTTGCGAAAAATTTTTTAAGTGAAGAAAAACTGCTTTTGCAGAGATTTTGGAAGGTACATTATATTAAAAATAAGTACTTAAAAAACTCAAATAATTTTATCACAACGAAAATTCGAAAATCTCCAGTTTTTAAATTTATTTGCATATGATGATAAATTAAAATCTTAAAACCAATAAGCTTGATCATATAACGTTAAAATTTATCAAATGAAATTGAATTTAACTATATGGATTTAACAATCGAAATTTATACTTAAAACCATTAATGTTTTTATGATTTTTTCTACTTTTTATTTTTTTAATAAAGTACTGTTATCATCAGTAGAATACCAAAATGCGTAGCTTACTAGAAGTTTTTATCTAATGAGCTTTAAGCATAATATCAATAATAAAAAATAAATTATACAAAAACCAAGCAACCTAAAAAAGGTTTTTTTGCAATATTTCTCTGTGTTTATTACAAAATTTCTTTCTTTATTCTGATTCACAGTTGTTTTTTAATATATAATCTTTCTACTTGTTTTCATAGTATTAACTTTTGTATACTGAATTTTTTTTCTATTATTTGAAATTTTAATTATTATCATGCAATAGTTAAAATAAATTTCATCAAATTCGGGCCCTCTAAAAAATTTGAAGATTTGAAATATATATATATATATTTGAGCATAAAATATCGCTTATTTCTGTGAATTTTGAATCATTTATTGCTTTGTTGATTCTTTAGTTTTTCATCAAATTTTTCTTGTTTTTTTACTGATTTTCATGGTTAATTGATTACAAACATCAAGTTCCAATGATTTATTATATTGTTTATTGCATTCTTAGAAGTATACAATTCTTTATCTTAATTTATTTGTGAAATACTAACTATTTTGATTAATAAAATTTTTAATAATCCACCAACTAAACATATTTTAATTAAATAACATGATTATGTCAATAAAATGTATTACAAACAAAAAATAACTATCAATTTGACAATATTGGTAACTTTTTTATTTCATTTATAAATAATTAAGAAATACTTATAAGACTTTATTAGCTTTCATGTCTAATAAAATAATTTTTTATTGTTTTTTTAACATAAAAAGTATTTAAAAAATATATTAAACAATCTGAACTAACTGACTTCAATAATTTTCTAAGTAGAGATTTTATTTTTCATACTCTTTTTTTTACAAGAAAAAATTGTAAAATATATTCATAATGTAAAGATGTTTATAAAAATCTGTCAACAGATACATTATAATAAATTTCGATGTTATAGTTCTTTCCCTAAAAATTATGAATTTTTTATAAAAAAATGATATATAGTTTTGTTATTCTTATACTTGATCTATTTCTTTATAATTAAATTTATAATTTATTAGATTTTGTGTTCTATATTCATAAAATATGGGCAAAAATCTAAATTTAATTTGTCGGTGAATAATATAAATCTTAAATTTAATAAAAAATAAAATGAAAAAATATTTAATACAGACAAAAAAAATTGAAACCTACAAGTTTAAGCTCTTCCTAATAAATATTTTATAAGAGAAAAATTTTATATTATTATCTTTTCATTTCAAAAATTGAAATTTTAAAAATTATTAAGATAATCTTGTTTCACTTTTTTTTTATTTTAAATTTCATAAAAAGTAATATTGAATAAAATTTTACTATATATAATATAATGTTGTTTTATTTTTTGTTTTAGTTATATTTGCAATATTAATTTTTAATTGAAATTTTATTTGATACTTATAAATTACGCATAATATTTATATTCTATTTTGATCGATTATGTATATGTAATGTCATAAGATTAAAATTTCTTAATTTTGACCTTAAAATATCTGCTGTACTAAAATAATGTATCTTAATATGGCATAGTTATAATTATATGTGCACATATTATAATTCCTGATTTTTTAGGGTTTTGAATCTGTTTATTAATGTACAATATTGGACCCTGATAATTCTTTTTTGAAATAAAAGTGTTCTCAATGATTCAGATCTGTACAAATACAATTGTTTGGCATTGATCTTTTCAATACAGCAAAATGGCTATTATTTTTTAATTTCCCTGATTTGTTATATTAATGATATCAATAGCATATTTTTACGAACAACAAAAATTTTCATTGGTCATAATTTTTTTACAATTAAATTTAATATGAGTGCATCGCAAAAAAAAGTTATAATTTATATTTTTTACCCGGGATAACAAAAATTGATAAGCAAATGTAGTTGTCATATTTCCTCAAGCAATGTCGTTTTTATAAAAATTTTTTTTACAATCTAAAAAACTTTAAATGAATCTTTATAGAGTATTTTTTACATGAAATTTTGCATCAATTCGTTAAAAATGTTTTTTTTTTGCTAAGTGGTTCTCGAGAAATGATTAAATACTGATTTGCTATATATATTGAAGTTAATTTAAATAAATATTAATATTAGGATATAAATAAATTTTAATCATTTATATTTATAATTCAATAGATTATAAAACTGGTTTTATAGATGAAGCATGTCTGAATTACCACATTTCTGTTTGGTTAATTTTCTGGACTTCAAAAAATCACTAAAAAAACATTTCTAAAAATGTCAAAACTAAAATTTAGCCGTTATCTATATATAGATAACCTAAAAAGCTCAGAGAGAAAAAAAATTCATCTTCTTGTAGCCAATGAAACAAAAAACTTATATATAATCTGTATCTCTGTCATTTTGTGAAGGATTATCCGATAATTTGAGGAAAAGTAATTTTTATAATTAAAATTTTACTCTAACTATTATATCTTTACAAAAATAATTTTTAGTGAATTTTATGGCTAAAAAACGCTACAAATTTTTTTTACATTTTCAATTTTTTATTCATTCGTGTTTTTTGACTAAAAATAAATAAAACAATGAAATTGAATATGTACACTTTGATTATTTTGGCTTTTCTCAACAAGCGAAAAGTGAAACCTGCTGTATAGTATGATCAACTTAATTTAAGAAAAAGGTTAAAGTTTATCATTATTAGCGAAAAGATAACTTTTATAAGAATTGTATTTTTTAGCAAATTCATAACTTGTAATGATTATTTAGTTTTTACTGAATTAAAATAATGTCATATCATTTCAGAAACATCGAATTACTTTAAAAAATATGCAAATATTAATATCTTTATTTATATAAAGCAATAAGCGCAATTGATTGCAATATTTACAGAAAAATGAAAAAATTATCCATTATTTAAATTATAAATATTTGCGTTTTTAAAATATTTCTAATTAAATAAACATCAAATTTTTTTGGATAATATAAAGTTCTGATTAGCTATATTTTATAAAAAAAAATTGTATAAAAGGATGAATTTATATTATTGCTTTGATAAATTCTAAGTTTAATTATAAATTTTTAATTATCAAAAACATGAAAATTGAAAAAATAAAAAAAAAGTATTACTGAAAAAAATAAATAACAAATTTTGGCATTTTTACAGTTTTCAACAATTAGAAAAAAAACATTATAAAAAGGATTTTTTAATGAATTTGTTTTTTTTTGAAAAAAATAGGTAAGTTTGGACACTAAAAATACTATTTTTTATCTCAAATATCATTGAAAAATTTTTAATAACAATATTTGAAATAATCTTATAAAAAATCGGTAAAAAAATACATTTTGCAAAAAATAAATTGCTATTTCATAATCCCATGGAATATAGATTTTGTTTTATGTGGTTTGTTTTTTTAAATTAATCTTATTTTTCTTAACAAAATAAATGCGATTTAAAGGAACTAAATAATTTTTTGTTTTTTTCGATATAAAATCCGTAATGTTTGTATTTTTGACAAAATTTATAGTTTTTTGTTCCAACTTATAAGTAAAATGCATTTTTTTCTTAGAAATTTAACTATTTTATCTGTTTTTAATTTTTTTGTATGATAATTTTATATTGAAATATGTGAAAAAAACTGATTGGCATGCTTCATCATTTATAAATTGCAAAAGAGTTATAGTTTTTGTTAATTTGAATATATCTTTCATCATAAGACTGTTAGACCGCTCTCGATAACAAAAATTTTAAAAAATTTGAATATATTCGTTTTAAATCTCTATCTAGTTGTATCAAAAGATGTGTAAATGATTTTTTTTATTTTTCATTGTCTTTATTGAGCAGCATATATGTGAAATTTCTTACTTAAGTATAATTACGAAGCAAGATACAAACTATATTTTGTCCTTGAGCGCATATATTATGTGTATACAAAATGCATTTTTTTACATAAACTAGATATAGATAAAAAATAAAATTTGGATTTTATATACCGTCTGTAATAAACTAAAGCTAGAAAAATGATTATATATTTTTTTGATTCTAAAATTTTTTATAGCTATATAAACATACAAAAATAACTTAATTTTTAAAATATTTTTATAAAAAATATAAGATCACTAGTTAGATATATTTTTTGTTGTAAGAATTATTTAGTTATTCAAATTACGCACAAAAAAATTTTAATTTCATAGTGTAAATAAAAAAAACTGTTTTTTTTTTTCAAAGCCCACATTAGATATTATATTTTAGGCTTCTAATATGAAAAAAGATCTGCTCAAATATAAATATATTTATGAGTGCATCTTTGGTTATTCTTTAATTTTTTTTCTATCACTTTCTATATTTTTAGCAACACAAAATTTATTATATACTTTTATTTTTTAAATATGATTCTTACAATTTTTTCTGCGATTGAAATTTGATTTTTAAAAAAGATACATTTCTTTCGTAACACCTTTTTCTCATAAATTTTTTAACATAGATGCTGCTTTTTCCTCAAAATAATTATGAACTAGAAAATTTGAAATTAATCCTATGTTTCTATGCATAACTAATTCTATTTTATATTTTTTTCAATATTTTTTTCATTTTTAAACAGTCAATTTTATATTATTATGTTTTTTATTGTTGTAATTATTATTTTTACAACAAAAAAAAATAAAAAAGGATCTCTTAAAAGATTTTGTATTCAATAGATCGCATACATTATACGATTATTATAGATTTTTTAAGGCAATTTTTATGTTTTTTTTGTTTATTGTTCTTAATATATCTGTATGTTTTACAATAAAAAGCGCTATTTTTTAATATATTTTTAAATTTTCAAGCTATAACTTGTTTTTAGAGATAATTCAAAGACAATCATAACGACAGAAATTTTTGCTTTACTAGTTAGTACATAAAATATTTTAGAAACTGATTGTAGATTTACATTTTAACTCATGAATAATTTGTGTTTTTTTTGCTAAAAATTCGTTTTTTTATATTTAAATGTTATATTTTATAATCTATAATGGTTATAAAGTATAAACACATAATAAATTTTTATAAAAAAAATTTTATTTCAATTTTTTTAAAAAGAACAGTTATAAATAACATTTTTTTTGCCGTTATAGATCTGTAAACTGTTACAATTAATAATTTCTATTTGGTAGAATTGTTTTTAATAGTATATTAAATTTTCTACAAATAAATTTTTTTTGTAAATACATATGTATGCATCGATGATCCATAACTAAAATAATAAAGTCAAAGAATTACTTCTTAAACTTCGAAACACAAATTATTGTTTGCATTTTCACTAAAAAAATTACAAACCATTCGTATAAAAAGTTCTATATTGAATACATTAATTTTTTTTCTGTTAAAAATCACCATAGTACTTATTCAATTATCGGATATATATTATCAATTAAGATTATAGTAAATTTAGTAAAAAATTGCAAAATTTTGTTTATTTAAACTACAAACAGTAACAAAAGGATAAAAATTAGCATCTTTTAACTCATATATTAAAAAATAAAATGTACAGAGAAATTTAAAATATGCCATATTTGTTTGATCTCGTTGATTTTTACAAAAAAATGGCTTTAACCTAACAATACCATGTTAAACAATACAATCATATTTGAAGATTTTTTTTAAAAATTACTTACAACGAATATCAATCCGTAGAAAATTATTGCTATAAAAAATGTTAAATACGCATATTCCTATTTTTAACTCTTTTATTATCATATTTAATTGTTCGCCAATTTTATAATTAGAAATAATAAAAAAAGTATTTCAATTTCATTTGAGATATATTTGATTTCGAATAATCTTATGTTTTTATTATAAATATAAGAAATTAAGATAAGCTCATTTCTGTCACTTAACATCATAATATTCATTAATATTTTTTGTGTTAATCATGTGCTAACATAAGATAAAAATATATTTCAATAAATATGCATAACTTCAAAGCAATTTTTTTAAAAAGTTGAAAATATTAATCAAGATACTTTAAAAACCTCTTTTTTTCTAGTTATAGAAATATATCGTGTTCTCTAGAAAGCATTAAACAGAATAAATTACTATGATAAAAACCCAATTATATCTAAAAAGGCAATTACTAAATGCTACATTGTTATTTAAATCGCCACGAAGGAGGAGGTTTAATTTTTTCTGCTTATATATGTGGAAAACAGCTATAATAAAATTGATGACAAATAGAATATTATTTTCCTTTTTGTTCTAAAAATTAGATATATATACATATCAAATAAATGTTTTTTTTTGTAAAAAACCTCTAATGAAAAATCAGTCATTATAAAAAACGACAAACTATTTAACCACAAGAAAGGCACGTGTTTTAAGTATTTGAATAATGATAGTTCTTCCTTAAAATTTCTTATAATGCAATATCTAATTTCGTCAATTTTATAATTAACATGATCATTGTAATTCATTTAAAATTTCTGTTAATTTCAGTGTTTTTTTGTAGTTCTTATATGTCTATTACATAGGCATCATCTTTTAAAAACCGCTCAAGACGATCGAATCATACAGATGTGAACAATATTAGTAATGCTTAGGTTTATGAATGAATAATATTTTTTGTAAATTTTTTTGAAGACCACAACATTTATAAACACATAAGGGAAAAATAGAATCAAGAAAACAGCGAAGATATAATAATTTACTTGCAAAACGATTACAAACTGGTCTTCAGGAACGCGTGTAAGCATCCCTTAGCTGTAAAACATTTTTTAATATATGAGCATTAAAAAATTACACAGATGTAGTATATAACAAATATCTAAAAATATCCTTTATTTAAATAGTTAAAATCGCGATAAATTTATTTTTTAATGTATATGATTTTATCCATAAACCTTCATTACATATCTTTTTGTACAGAAAATAATAAAAACTTTATTCCACGTACTTATGATCAAATTATGATATTTTTGCTTTCATTTTGTATTAGTTAAGATCATTTAGAAAAATTTTTATGTAAATTTGAAATAAAAACCGTTTTGATTTTTTATTTTTTGACATAAATTGATATTTTGAAATTGTAATTGTAATTGATTGGTTTATTACAAAATCAACAACATCAGCTAATTGATTTAAATTGTTTTACAACTAAGCTTGGCGAGATTTTATAGATATTTATCGGTTTGAAAATATTTTTTAAGAAAAAATTTCTTAAATCGCAAGAGATGAAGAACTTTTAACGTATATTGGTCTATAAATACACTCATATGAGAATAATATTGTAGTTTTAAGGTTGATTATTGTTTTTATTATTGCATTTTTATTTTATACAATAATTATTATTGTTAAACGCCATTGTGTTTTAATTTTTATTCATTTAAATTATTTCAATGTAGATAATTATTTGAATACATTATGATATAAATTTATTGTTGTATTCACAATGTATTATGTTATACGTAAAATAATACTATAAAATATTTTTGTTAATAGATTAATGTCATGTTTAAATGCGAAAGAAAAATTATTTTTATTCATTATGTTTATTTTTTTATTAACAAATATAAACTATTTATAATTTATAATATTACATATTTTTGAGCTAGTTTCTTTTTTTTACCAATTGGCAACTTTTGATAGACCGAAAGCACATTCTAATTTCGGAACAACAAAAATTGATAAACATGGCAAATTTGTATTCAACTAGAAATTGAAATACAAAATCACATATTTCACCAAATTCTAACATTCCATATTTTCCATCATAAAAGAATATTTTTTTACTAATTTTTTTAATTGTAAATTACCGCATTTTTGTTAATAAAATCAATATTTTCAACTTTAAATTCTTTGAAATTGCAGTAGTTCACTCGAATTTGATTTATTTCTTAAATTTCGAAACTTGAACTCAGAAAGATTCTAACGCATCAAGAAAGCCATAAACTGTTAAAAAAAAATTTTTCTAGTTTTAAGATAGTAAATATAAAAAATGTCTATTAAGTGTTTCAATATTATAACATAAATAAGGTTTGATCCAAATTTTCATTAATCATTCAAGAAATATTTTTAATTTTATAAAACTTATCTTTTTGAATTAATTTTTCTATTTAACATGACGAAATTTCATATAAATTTTTCAAATGTTTGTCTTTTTTTCTGTTTGTTTTTTTTGATTAATTGAATATGTGGGTTTTAAGTATTCATTTTAATTTCAAGTATAAAAATACAACTAAAATATTGTAATTGACTATTTTTTTTATTGGCTACAATTATACAAATTTATTCTAATATCGAAATGTTTAATTTTTGATCGATTTTTCTTATTATTGTCATCAAAACTATTTTTTAAAAATTAATCTTAAACAATAAAAATCGAATTAGGTTTATAAGTTTCATGTAATTTTTTGTATAAAAGCACAATTTCATGTTTATATTACAGTTTTGTTTTCGTTTTTTATACAAGAAAAAGTTGATTTTTTCATATATATACTTATATATATGTGCGATAAACGAGTAAATTAAGACTAAAATAGCCTAAAATGTTGCGATGAAATGCATTTTAATAATTTTTCAAATTCTGAAAACAAATATTAACAATGAAATTTAACAATATTTTTTAATGTTTTTTGAAAGGTTCACATTTGCGATTTACTTTTCTAAAATTTTTAAGAAACAACTTTTATAATACACGCATAAAAAATTATCATGCATAAGGAAAAAAAATTATAATTAAAGCAAATTAAAAGAGCTAATTATTCCTTAGAATGTAACAGAAACTTGCATTTTTCAGTTTGTAAAATAATATACTTCCATGTTTTTACATTTTATTTAATGCATTTTTCGAGGATCCGATGGATGATCAACTTTTTTATGATCAGGAGACTTTCCATCTTGACCGCCATCACCAGTAAGTTTTGGCTTGACTGCGGAACCATCTGTTCTTTCACTGAAGACCGTCTGACTTTGACCAAGAGAATCTTTTCTTTCCCTGAAACCTTGCTCTGAATGATCTTCCTTTTTATCACTAGTATTTATAACACATAAAAACATATAAACTGCTAATAAATTCTTCATAACTATGAACACAATTTTTAATTCTTATATAGCTTTTTAAAAAATAATTTACCAAAAGTGAAAATTTATAATCGTCATTATATTTATATTATAAATAGTTTAATAGTTGAGTAAAATTGTTCATTTTGGGATAATAAAAAAAGAGCAAATATATATTATTTATATACATTTTATTTTAACAGTAACCTGAAGACAAAGATGTTGGTTATTTTTAAAATTCTAATTCCATTGAATATAAATGTTTATTAGTTGTAATAACATTTTTACACATTCGTATTAAAAAAATTGGTTCTATCTCTATAAAAAAGCTTATGTCCTTAATATTCATTTATCATCGATTGATTTTTAATCTTTTTAGGAATTGACTAAAAATGACATAATATGAATTATATTTGATTCAGAATAAAACGAATTATGATTTTTGTTAATTTTTTATTTTTAAATATACTTTAAAGCATACGTTTGCATTAGATTTATTTGCATTACTATTATAAATTACCAAATTTAGTAGTGGAAAAAATGTGAGCTTTAATTATGCATTAGTTATGCGTGTTAAATTTTTAATAACCAAAAAAATCGATTTTTCTATTTTTGAAGAAATTTTACTTATTAAATGTTATTATTAGAACATTTTGTAAATATAAGTGTTATGAATAATCACTTTTTTGTGTTGTTAAGGATATTGCTTAAAAATAAAATATAGCGTAGACAATCACATGTTTTCTGGTTAGAAACAATACTTTTAAGCCAAAAATATTCGTTTTTTATAAAAATAAAAAAACATTGCAAAAAATTAAAAAGAAAAAGCTAGTATTTTAATTAAATTTTCTACTTTTTTAATATTATTTTTTACAAGCAGTAAACCTGTTCTTTATAAAAAAAATTTAATCTTTTCTTATTTTTCTTTTGCATTTTCTTATTTTATATGCTCATAACATTAAAATTCGTAAATTTTATATTATTTATTATACCCATTATGATGAAAAAATAATATTAAATCACACAAATATAAAAAACACGGTTAAAGAGGTAGATTTAGATTTAAAAAAATGTAAAAGAATGTTTATAAAATAGATTAACAACTAATAGTACTTTTCATCAATAATAAAAAAACATAATGGTTATATGAAAATTTTAAAATTTCTGTAAATACACATGAAATAATTTTTAAAGTAAGGAAAATTTCTAATTAAATATAAATCACAAACAAAAAAAAGAATATTGAAATTTAAAAATAAAGTAGAACCAATTTAAGCGTTTTTTTCATATTGTAAAATAAAAAAACTTCTTAATGAATATAAACTAATATTAGTAGGAATTGAAAGAAATGATGAATTTTTGGCTTCTAAAGCCTAATCTAGGCTTTTATTGCAATTTTTTTAATCAATGAAGATTTTTTTTGAATATTAATGCATTCTAATTCACTAAATTTCAACGAAATATTGTTTCTTGTTTTTTTTAAATCGTAAATGTGTGTTTCTTGTCAAAGTTTTTTATTCATGTTATTCTTTATTGTAAAAAAGTATATGATAAGCTTTAATTTTTGTTAGGGTCAAATTTCAGCTGTAATATTAAAAATTTAGGCGATACTTTTTATTGTAAATTCATCTAAATATAACAAATATTAAACCAAGAATCATTAAGTATTTGACTATTCTCGATCATTATCAAAGCAAAATTTATAGAAACGCATTATCTCAAACCAAGCTTGCGGAGGTCTGCGAATTAGCATGCTTAAAAAATCTATCAATACAAATTGATGAAAAGAAAACATTTGGAAATTTTAATAAAAAATGTTATTAAAAAATAAAAAAAAATTAAAAACATACAAAAAATAAACTTTCAATTTAAAATTCTGCTCATTTTTTTAAATTTAAAAACATTAGAAAATAACTTACATCATCTTTTTTTTATGAGCATCAGAAACCTTTTCATTTTTATAGTCATCAGTAAGTTTTTTCTCCTGATTAGAATCCTTTTCAGCACTCATTTTACCACCATTATCACCACATTCTTTCATACTCTTAAAAAAATCATGTCTCTGATTTTGGGAGCACGAATTTCGCCTTTCCCTAACACCATGAGAAATTTTTTCAAAATTATTATCACTGCAACTTGTAATACCCAAAAGCATAGAAATAAACGCCATCTTTTTCATTTTACAAGTTTTGTCTAAACTCTTAAATAGTTTTTCTTAAAAGCAATAAATCATAAGAATATGACTATTTGTCATCAATGAATTAATATTAGAAATTATTTTACGTAAATATTGTTTTTACTTTAATTTTAACAATTAAAATCTTATTCTTTCACTATGCGTGTATTTTAGGCCGTGTTTTGTTTTTTTAATTTACAGGATTGACCACAATTCATTTGTTTGCAATCCTAACTTAAAACCTTAAAGATGCGATCGAAATATTTTTTTCTAAAGATATGTTTATGTTAACAGGTTTTATTATTATTTTATTGTATGAATTGAAAGATAATATGAAGGACAGTCAGTTAATGCAAAGGTCATCATTGTTTAGAAGAAAGCCCAAATAAATGAGTTTTTGAAAAAAAATACAATGAACAAAAAATCTAACTTTAAAAAAACCAATTTTGCGATATTTATTAATTAAATAGATTAATTTCTCAGCAAGTGACTTTTTTTAATTGCGTCTGATGAAATGTAGTTTTGCGCATTTATCACAAAAAATAAGATTATTCCTTGATTTTATAATTGCAATAATAAGCAAATCTTACAAAAAAACATTAATATTTCATTCTATTTGTTATTGCAATAATCGCAGTTAATACATTTTTATGAACAAATATCATTCATTTATCAACGTAGCAATGATTGCCACAAAATAAGTATATTTATTTACAAATAAGTTAACATAAAAAACACGTTTTTATCTACATTAAATACTATATAAATACATGTTGCATATTAATCTTATTTTATGGATTTGTTGACTTTTTGGCAGTATAAAACACATATTTCAGATTAATTCATTTAGAATGATCTAACCAAACAAATTAAATTTTATATTGTTCCAATATTGTATATTTTTTAAAAAATAAATATCGAAATGAGAAATTATAAAAAGTGGGATTTTATGTAGTTACTTATTAAACAAACAGTTAAATTTTTATTAAATAGCATAATATGTATAATAAATCATTTCTCCGTTCATTCCGTAGATTTGAATCTAATTTTAATTTTCTTGGTTTGATTTTGATAAACAAAATAACTATACCATTCAATTTAAAGTGTTTTATAAAGCATTAAAACAAAGAGATTTAGGCATTTAAAAATATTGTCGGTACTTGATAGATATTAAAAGGAACTATTTTTTATAATTAAAAATGTAAAATAGATTTGTTGTTAGTTTTATTTTTTGTTCAATATGGGTGTTAAGGTAGCTAAACTTCTCCTTTTTAATCATCGCTTTGTTTTTCTATTGGCAATACTGATTTTATTTATCTTTTCGTATACACAAACAATTAAATTTTTTATTTTTATTGATACCTGTTCCGGTTTTTTCTGGAACAGTTTTTAGAAAAATATTTTCTTTCTCCTTATCTGAAGAAGATACAGAAAAATGAATTTGAATTAGATAAATAAAAATTTAAATAAATTATACAAATTAAAAATATTTCAAATTGACAGCATCAATAAACTATAATGCAATTTTCTTTGTCTAACTCTGTAGCAACCTATAATAAAAATATAAGTAAGGTTAATATATACTTTTGTTTGATGTGTTGTGTTTCATTAGCCTTTAAATATATTATTCCTTTATTTAAAATTGTGGTCTGTGTAGTCTTTCATAGCCTTGCCACAGATACACCTAGTTTCAAAACATTCATTGCAAGAAATAGGATGTGAAACACTTGCCATGGATTAATAAATATTTATTAGATTTATTATTTTTACATATTTTGGTATTATAACTTTAAAAAAACAAAAATAATTACTTTGTTCTTTTTGGTTGTATAACTGTGAACTCATCATATCAAACATGACAGGTTACATTTAAAAGGTTTGTTTACGCATGCATTCAAAAATTTCCCAAAACAAATGAAAAAAGTATATACATATTCCTTCAGTCCAATATATTTTGATTAAATTTGTTTACTACTGGTTTTTGATTAAGACTATTCATACAATGTAAGAAAACATTTTACGATAAAAAATAATAATTAAAAACATTATGTATTTTTTTTAACCTTCCATTGGATTCAAATATCTAATTTTATGCTTAACATTCATATTTTTGATTTTCGCTCAAAATAAAATAACGCGCTAGTGCTATTTTTGTTTTGAAGTTCTTTCTGTTGAATGAGTTGGTATGATAATTTAATGAAATTTTTTTCAAACACATTACTAGCAAAAATTATTTCCATATATAGAAATATATGCGATTCTCACATATAGAATTCGTGAAATACTTCTGATCTTCTTTTCAGTGGATTTTTTTTGAAAAATATTTATTAAGAATATCCGATATCTGTTCTTTTAAATAAATATTTGAAAATGCACCTTTTATACCCATAAACATAAGTTGTAACAAATTTCTATATTAAAATAACAAATAACACAAGAAAAATTATTTCGAAATGAACCTTTAAATATTATATTGCTGCATTTTATCTTTAAAATTTCAGAACTTTTTAATGATTGAAATAAACGGAAAGAAAATTTTTTAACACATAAAACAAAATCTAAACATAAGCTATTTGCGAAAATTTTTTGCGATACTAGATATTTTCTTACTCTTTAAAAAAATAGTTATCAACAATAATACATGGGTTTAAGATAAACCATTACACAAACCTTATTGAAAAAATAAAAATGTAAATCATTTCTTCTAAACAAGAATTTTAAGTCATATATATATATATATATATATTTGAAAAAAAACCCAATGCAGTAATAAGTAAAATGTAGTATAATAAAATTTAAAGTGCTGTAATATTTTTGCTTAATATCAATTTAGCAGAATCACCTGATTTCATCATTCATTAATATAATGTTGTATTTGATAGTTTTTAGATTCATATTTCGCTGCTATTAAAAAATTCCTTTTAGCATTTTAAATCAAAACAAACAAAAACAACTCGTGATATATTGCTATAAAGAGTTTATTTTTTGTTTAATATTCCAATTTTATACATAAAAATATTTTTATACACATTTTCTATTATCTATTGTATTATATATAGCTTGTCTGCTAAATGTTACTTGGAATATTAAAGAAAAACCCTATTATGATTGATTTAAATTTTCTTATACTAAACAATTTAATTTTTTTTTGTTTTAAAGGTGACATCTTTTTTCAAAAACGACAAAAATCTTCATTTCAAATCATAAGAATAATACATATTAGTTTTTATGTTACAAAATTATATCTAAGGAGTAAAGTTATGTATTTTTCTTTTGTATTTACTAATATTTTGTTAAAAATATTATATAAACTAACAATTATAATAAAAAGAATATGTAAAATCATACATAGCATGTGCATAACTTGTAGTAAAACATAAGAATTCTACCACATTTTACATATATTGAAACTTTGTACATTTTTATTTTTTAAAAAATGTTTTATCCATAGATTATACCTTTATTGTTATTTTAACTACATTGTATTTAAACAAAAAAAATTATGTTATATTTTTTGATGCTGTACTAAATTAAACATCAATCAAAATTTTGATATAATATAAATTTACGATATAATGAAAACTGAATCAAATTAAAATTTTTGATGTTGATATTTTTTGTTACTGTGTTACTTTCGATTTATTGCAACAAATTGTCGAAAAAATTTTTTTAAACATAGCAATTTATTTTAATTTTAAAACTGTTCTTAATATTCGATATAAGTGTATTTAGAAAAAAATATAAAAACAAAAATATAATCATGTGTCTTAATACACTTAAAAAATACTTTATATCATAATTTATCTTTAAATTAACAGTTTAAAATTGTACAAATGAAGAATGCATCTTTGCAAAATATTAAAAGTTCATAAATAAGACTCTTATTTTATTACAAACCATTTAAAACTGCTATTTATCTATCACAATGTTTATTTTTATTAGTAATAAAAAGAATAAGACGACAAACAATAGTTGAAGAAATGATAGTAAAGATTATATTAAATGTAGTTGTTATAATAATTGTAAAATGAATTATCATAATCAAAGTTATGTAAATTTTGCATATGTTCAGTAAAATTTATAATTTATCGAAATTAAAATTTTTAAATTATTCTTAGAATTTTATTTAAATTTATTGATTAAAGAAAAATAGTATAGAATAAAAACTAATTTCTAACATTGCCATTTTAGAAAAATTATGATTTTTCAGAGATAAGGAAATCACACAAAGTAATTTAAGAGCTAAATAAAGGAAAGAAGAAGAGAGAAAATTTACTATAGTTTTAAAAATAGTAATGATAGTAAGAATGATGATGAAAATAATAGAGGAATTAATAGTATTATAGTAATAATAATAATAATAACTATATTGATAAATATAATTATAGCTTTAATAAAACATATTTTAATCATCACTATGGTATTTCAGAATTTTATTTAAAAAATGGTTTTGTACCACAATTACGGCACAGAAGCCAGTATAGCAAATTCTTTTAAAGCATCTGATATAAGTTAAAAATATTTTTTTAAGATTTTTTGTATCAATATTTCTTTATGTGAAGTTCCATATGAAAGCCCAAAAGGAATTTTAAGGATTTTGCGAATGACTTACAAATAACTAAAGAATATTTATTCTGTCAAAACTGTTTGTAAGTATACTGCTTTTATTCGGAATATATACAAAAAAAACTTTAAGGTTTTAATAATTTAAAAATATTCATTTAAATGTTTTTTGATTCTTTTTTCTATACAGGTTATTCATCACATATTTAAATGAAGGTATATTCGATATGATATGTTCATGTTACATATTTTTCTAGTATCCAATTTAGTATTAAAAATAGAAAAAACACTTAAAATTCAGGATGCCATCATTCGTGATTATGTATGATTTACTCGTCATTTTTGTATAAAAAAGTACCTTTTATCCTCCTTTTTATCTAAAAAATACATCGATCTGACTTTCATAAGCTCCGAATGCTATTTTCGTATATTTTTACGATGATTCTTTATAATATAGATTGAATTAAATTAGAAAAAAAATTACTTTGTTCAGTTTTTACTAATCAACTAACGTTAAAAATTGTTTTAAATTGTATTTCTTCGACGATAGATCTCTTGCGAGTTTAACAGGTTTATTTATCAATTTTTTGCGTTTATTATTATAAAACCACAATCACATTTTGTTTTTATATTTTATTTTGCCCTTTATGTAATAACTTAATATTCTAACAACTTTTATTCCTTTTCGCACAAATAAATTCGCTTAAAATTATAATATAGTTATATAATATAAATTGATTATAACTTTTTATCGTTTTTTTTATTTTTTAAGTTACTTATAGCACAAATAATTCTACTGCTGCTAAAATATACATATTTGTTTTATTGTATTCTTTGGAGTTCAATATAATTGACTTTTTTTGCTAAATCAGACAAAAGAAACGATAAATTGTTATTTTCTTGACTTCAAATTATATATGATTAATTTTTTTGTAAAATTGTTTACTTAAACTGTAATGTGAAATATTTTTTATTGTGTCACTTTATTGGATATTCATATGTTGTTAACATTTTTGCAACACATAATGACGAAATTTTTTTATCAGAAAATGCAAAAATAAATTTAGCAATAGCTTTTCCTTTGGTAAAATGTATTAAAAATATAATAATAAAATGTTTTTCACATTGTTAATATGTTTTTAGCAAATAAATTTTACAATTCGACAAATTCATCTTAAAAAACAGAATTTATTTGCATAAAAATATTTTTGAGCATATTTGAAATATTTTTGTGTGATAAAAAAACGTAATGGTTTATATTGTATTTAGTGATATCACTGTCACTAAAGTTTGGATAAGACTTGTTTAAATGATGTTTATATAAATAAAATTATTGTAATTAAAAACAATAAGAATTTATTTAATTACAGATTATACAATATAATATCAGAAATTGTGAAACTATGGGATAAAATTAACTCTAACCATCAATTAAATAACTAATACATAATTAAATGGTATTTTGAATACCTAATTCGAATTTGTATTTTTATTTTGATAAATTTAGTAATTTATCAAATAAAAAAATATAAACAGCATGAATATAGAGTTAGTTAACTTTAATCAGAAAGAAAAATCATAAAAAATATTTGTTGCAAATAAAATGTGATTTCATTAATATTCTTTCTATTCATACTTAAAATAAATATAATAAAATAATTAATATTAAAAATAATGCTTATATCAAAAAACAAGATGCGTATTCCTTTTTTTATCCATTCAAATACTAAAATAACGTTTATAAATTTTTTAGTAAACAGTGCGACAAATTAGCTTATAAAATATTTTAGTGTCATTTATATTTTTAAAATTAAAAGAATTATCTTTTTAAGATTATTTTGATCAATATTTTTTGTAAATTTAATAGTTTTAAAAACTTACTTCAAGCTTACCAGTAATTAATGAATCAAATAAAGTTTTAATTCCAACGGTTGGATGTGATGGGCCTACCAAGAGGTCTGCCTGACTTTCCTTTGTCTAAAATATTAAAAGAACTATGCATTTATATGAGCAAACTTTATTATACAAAACTATTTAAAATTTTTGTTGATCAAAAAGCACCAATCACTTTTTGATTAAAAAATTACATGTATCAAAACATCACATTTCAAGCCTATTTTGATAGTTTGCACCATTAATCTCTAAAAATGACAAAAAAAACAACTTTGACATTTTTTAAAAGATTAGAAAAAAACAAACCAATAAAAATATGAGTTAATTTCGTTGAGAAACACTAAATTCAACACCCACTATAAAAAAAAATTGTTTGTTTACGATGTTCAAAGGCGTTTATAAGCGAATATTTGTATCCCCAATTCATTTTAATGCATGAAATCAAGAATTTTTCTTCTGCATAATTGTGATATAAAAAATGCTTTTTGAATAATTTTTAATACAAATATACAATTTTAAAATAATGTTTATGTTGGTCAAAATACACCAACAAGCAGATATTATAAGAAAAGCAAAAATTTAATTATAATATCGTTTTCTTAGGAAGCGGTTTATACCATAATTTTGCACTTCTTACTACTATCATTGTCTAATGATCGATTACTGTGTGACATATGTCCAATGTTTAATTTATAGCAGCAACGATGATTTGTAATAAACTTATCAGTAAGCTTTTGCTTTCAAATTGTAAGATTTTTAATAATAGAAATTTTATTAAATTTTTAATATAGTTGACACATATTTTAATATATTTTAACTTAAATTTTTAATAATATATTGGAAAATATCAAAAGAAATATTTTGAATTTATTGATGAATTTTAAAAAAAAGACATAAAAATGCCAAAAATATAAAAAAATGTCACATTCTCATCAAGCAATTATATATTTGCAAATATATCCAGTAGTCGTGCAAAAACTGATCTATTTTACAATTATATGATATATAATTACAATCTTGTTTTTTTTGATACAAAAATACATACATTTAGATTATAGAAGTGTCTTATAAAGATTGAAATCATAATTTTCATATTATCAATTGCCCATACTGTATTTTTACAGGTTAAAATAATTCGATATATAGATTTCAAAAATTATACAAAGTCTGATTGATCGTATTTGTAATTCCAATATAAATAGAACACATTTAATGATTGCTATTCCTACATTTCACCCTTAATGTTTTAAAACTATAAAAAAATTTAATAAATAAAATAGACAAAAAAGAGAATGTTTTTTAATAATTCTTTAAACATGATTATGTGTCTCGCCAGTTTCAGGACGAAGCCGCCAAAGAAGCTTCAGAAACCCTGTTTACTAAGTTTCTCTTTCACCTTACCACACCAAAGTATAATGAATAGAAGACAGGACAATATTCCAGTCCAAACTTTGCATTTAAGTAAATCTATTTGATAGAGTAAGATAATAATCGATAGTATGGCTTTGTATCGGGAAAAAAATTAGGAGATTTTATATATTTGTTAATATAATTTTGAATATTTGTTTATAAACGTATTTTGTATGACGATTTTCGAATATTTAAAAGTATATTATTTACTGTACTTAAGAAACAAAATAGAAAAAAACAACCTTTGAGACTTTAAACGGCAGAAAGATTTTTCATTTTGTCTTAATTCGCAAAAATACGATACCTATTATAAATTTCAGTAAATATTTTATCTTTGGTGAATTTTTTGTGTACTTTCATATTTACATTGTTTTTTATAACAGAAGTTTTATAGAGAAATTGATATGTTTTTTCAAATGTATATTAAATCATTATATGCTAATTCAACAATGAATATAACAAAAAAAATACCTCATTTGATGAAATAATTTTTTTCGGTATAAGGATTTATGTTTTTTTTTAGAACTGCTATATTAACTAAATTTATACTATAGGGAGTTACATAATATGAGATCGGTAAAAAAGAAATAAATTTGTATCAATAATTGTTATAGTATGTTATGACAAATTTAAGGCAAAGGCTTTTGGTTTATGTTTTAAATGTAAACAATCATCGTAAAACTCAAAATTATATCTTTATGATCAATCAGCAAGTAAAAAAAGGAAACAAAAAATATTCAATAATAGATAAAATAAACCGTTCAATTATCAAAAAAGGATTTCTTGTTATATTTAAGCTATCAGATATTGTAATTGTAATATAATGACGCTAAAAAGTAATTTTTGGCACTTTGAAGATGAATTTACTGTATTTTACTTAAGTTAGTTATGTTATAATGATTGATTTGTGATGAATGTATAACACTGATAACATATTTAACGATTTTGCTCAACTAAAAAATAAAGTGATCCGTATCAAGAAAAATATTATACTTGTTTTGGAGAATATGAATTCTAGATGTCAATTTCGTTGTTTAAAAGGAAATCAAGCAATGTCAAAAAAGAACATATATGAGATAAAATCATTTTTATAAATGTATTTAAATATATCTACTCCTTTATAACCAACATATGCGAAATAAAAAAAGTTATCAAATGTCAAATTTTTTGGTTTTACGAAGAAAATATATATCAAAAGTAAAGAATATGGTTTTTTCTACAAAAGTATATTGTATATTTCGAAAATGTAAAAATAAAAATGTGTTTAATTTGATTTTGTTTCTAATTTTAATTTTCAAAAACACGAAACCAAAAAAGTTAAACTTGCTAATTTTGTAAATACTTTCTTTAAAATAACAAAGATATGAATATATTTTTGTAGCTAATTTTTAACGAAAACATTTATGTTACTGTTGTATTATATGCGAAAAAACAGCAAAGAACTATGTTATGACTTAGGGATTCTAGTGTTTTAAACATTAAATACCGTAAAAATAGTAATTTCATCGAATTTTTTAAAATAAAAATAAAACAAAAAACAAAATTTTATTGTTTAAAAGCACTTATTATAATTGTGAAGGATTTGTCCCGCCGGCGAGCACGGACAAACAAAAATATAAAAGTAAGGAATAAGCAAGAAGATGGAACATATACAGAGATTTTTAAAAAAATTTTACTTTTTGATATTATAAGCTATCAAAAATATTTTTTTCTTCTTCTTTTATTCTTTCCTTTCTTGGCTCATCTTTGGGGATACTTAATTTGATCCTTTTCTTTATAAATTCGGTAAGATATATTACACTTACTACTTTTAAACCATTTTTCGGCTGATGTAAAGCTAAATATTCCACAATAATCCTAGTTTTATCTAATTTAACATCGTTTGTATAAAACTTTTATATACGAAGAAAGGTTAAGGAGCATGGATGTTAAGAATAATATAGTTATAACCTTGAATTACGCCTAAAATTGTTTTTTGTTTAAAATATACAGCGGAACAGGCCGCAACTTAGTGTTCCACTTAATTAACAAATTGATCATTTCTAGAATTTGAATTAAACGTTTAAACACAGCGTTCTCGATATTGTATGATTTTTTCAATATACAATTTAACACCATGCGTAATTTTTAAATATTCAAAACTAGCATTAAAAACATCAAGATTACAAAAAATATTTTTAGACAAAGAAAATATTACAGGCGCAATATTTATGGATCTCTCACAAAAAGAAACCATAAATTGGTATATAATTTCATTCTACTCCGAAGAAAATAGAATTTCGATTAGACTGGAGCAAAGGATATATATATTTGTATGGATTTTAGCTACAATAGTTTAAAATTATTCATAAAAACAAACAAATCGAGAGAATAGTCAATTTAATCTAGAACGCATGGATATTTCAAAGGAATATGAGGAGAACGTACAAATTTCGACTACAATAGTCGATAATAAAGGATTAAAAAGTGTGTATTATTACAGAATGTTTACAAAACACTTAATGAAGAAAATAACTATTTTAGAGCAGAGTAGTCTGATTTAATAGGAATATACCTTTTGGGAAAAACTAAAGTATGGAAATAGTTTTTCTAAGTGCCGGAAAATCTTTTATAAAAATTTTAGATAACATGAATAGTGACAGTCTCAACCTAAGTGGGTCCATTGAAAAAAGATGTTCGGGTATTATATTTTTTGCTCATTGGCTAGATCTCTCATGGGGTATAAAAGTTTTAAAGGCCTTAATACTGTATGTTTTTCTCTTACAATATTAGACCAAAAATTTGAGAATCCAACAACTTTTCTTCGATGTAAAACTAGTGCATCCGGCGTGTTTATTAAACAATGACTATTATGAATTAATAGATATTCTGCTGGACGAATTTTGCTTTAAAACAAAAAACAGTAATTAATAATACTATTATAGTTTTATTTTCTAACTATCAGATGAAAAATTTTCTAATGCGTTTTTTTTGTGACCCTATCTATACTCTTAAAAATAACGAGAAAACATGTTATGATATTTGTTGAAATTTTATATGATATTTACTTTGTTATTAAATAAATATTTTCTTTTGATAGGAAAAAAATTTCCCCTTGATGCGAATAAATAATAGTAACGATAGTTTTTTTTATTTATTATATTTGCTTATATAAGCAACACAGTGATTCTTCGTAACAGATGAAATTTTTAAGTGATGTACTAGAATAACAAAAATAGTGTTTGTGCAATCCAGAAGAATAAAATATCAAGCGTACATGGTTCAAAAAATTAATTTAATAAAGACAAAATTTGTGTGATGTTTAAAATCCGCCTTCACACATAATTTGCTGTTTTTTAATATTATCACCGAAAGTAATAAAGTTAACCAACTAGATAAGTTGTGTTAGGACCGTAATATAAAAACGTTTCCGCAATCTTAAGAATTTTAGAAAAACTTTAACATATACCGTCAAAAGTGTTCTGTAATTAAATGCTAAATTAAAAACATAATGAATTTATAGATTTTATTGTATATATTCGATTTAAATATTTAGTTATTTTTATTCTACTTAAATTGTACAATAACTGTTTGATAAAAATATGACGTATTAACAAAAGTTTCATCTAGTCATATATCTACATATTTATTTAAAATATCCTTAAAATTTTTAAAAAATAAATTACATAAGCTCTTAAGTAGATCCGAATTTATTGTATTATCTATGAAATTAGCTATATAGAAAAAGACTATGAATACGTGTAGTCAATTTGTGAGATAACATATCGAACTTAGAATTCTCAAAAGCATTTATACGTTTTTTTTATATTTTAGGCTGTATATCATATATATCTTGCTATAGGACTTAAACAAAAAAATTGTTTATTTGTTTTTTTATTTCAATTTGCAAAAATTTTTTATTATCTGGGATGAGATGTGCGGTTGTACAAAATGTAGGCTTTTTGAACGTAAAGATGCTTTTTTATAAAGCATAATTTATTTAAAATTAAGCTTTTAATAGGTTACATGAAACAACAGTTTTCAAAACATAAAATAACAATCCAAATATATTTTGCAACTAACTTACAGCTAAAAATATTCAAAGCATTTGAACCAATAATATTGTTTCTTAGTTATTATGCTATTTCAAATAAGGAATTTAACTTCACTCATACAGGCACGTACTTTGCGTGCCAACACTCTGACTACATTTACACAATTATTTTTTTTATATTTGATCCAGTTGTTTATTTTTTGTATTTTTTTCTTTCTTCCCTTCAAAGTAATTCTTAATGATCTGTTAAAATCAACGACTAAATCTAAATATATTTCATATTATCATACTTTTCACATATATTTTTATTTGTATGTTTGTCTATTTCGTAAACATTCCACAAATTTCTGTTTTCGCTAACACGTAAAATCGCAATTTACCTGTTTTTATGCAAAAAAAGTTTGTGGAAAAATTAGTATAGCCAAAACCAAAAGATTTTTCATTTATTATATACTAAAAATTATATAAATTCGTAAAATTTATAGTAAATAAGATCTTGCTTATATTGTCGGAAATATGAAATTTCATTTTCTGATGTGGAAAATAGAAATGCGATCTGTCCTGAAGATTATTTCTCGGATTGAACTCGGACGAGAGTATCTCTCTACACATAGTCGTTCGTCAAATTTTCCCGTTTCCGTTAGCAAAATTTTTTGTATTGCTCTTTTAATTCATTAAAATTAAAAAATCTAAGAAAATTAAGGTATTTTTATTTAGCAAAAATATTATACGAATATTTTTCTGTTTGTGAAAAGTTACACATGAATCATAAAGTACATTGTTTCATCACTAATATATACTTTGTTGTAACCAAATAGACACATGTTATGCTTCGAAATTTTTTTGAATCAAAATTTTTATCGATTTGTAACTTTTTTTTTGTAAAAAAAATTCATTAATAATTAATACGTTTTACTTTTAAATATATTTTTGTTATTGGTTGAATTACAAATTTATCAATAAAAGTATAAAAAAAGCAAAAAATTGGAAGAGAAAATCAATGATGAAAGAAAGGCAAATATCAACGTCATTATGTTGAAAACTCTTAAATAAAATAAAAGAAATATTGCCAATTTTGGAAAACAATTTAAGAAAATCTGAAATGAAACTTTATAAGATAAATTTACCAAATTCTAAATCACAAATAAAGAAAAAATGATAGGGTGTTGAAATTCAAATAAAATATATACTTAGCTACATTAAAATTTGATGAATAATGATGAATAGAATAAAGAAAAACTCAATGGATGAACAAAGAGTAGAATTTACATTAATTGTAAAAAAATTGTTTGATGCATTTATGAACTATTATGTTAAAACTTTTAAAGATTTTTTGCGCGAATTCCACAAAAAAAATTTAAAAAGCAGATCTTTTTAAAATAATGATATTTATAAAAAGGTTAGAGGTCTAAAACCAATTTATTATGAAATTTCATACGAAATAAAATATTGGGCAATTTAAAACAACGAAAATATTAAAAAATTCTTTTTATGATTTTTTATGATAAATGAATGGTGCGAATTTGTCAAAAGTACATAAATAAATTATAATATAATAAGAAAAAAAATAACAAAATTTAATTACATTGTCAAACAAAATAAACATATAAAAATTATAAAAGCTTTAATAATGAAAAATATTCTAGAACATGAAAATAAAAAAATTTTGATATAATGAAAAGTTTCAAAATCAACCTAAAGAAATAGATAACAAAAAATTTTTATATTCCAATGAAAGTACAAAAAAATAGCAACTCTAAAGACACAATATCAAATATAAACTATAAACAGTATTTATTTAAGAACGGATGATAAAAACCTTAGAATTGAACTAGACCTCCGAAAGATATATTTTCTGCGCTTTTATGCACAGATACTAACATTTATGCTGTCAGCTTTTAGTTCTGATTGCAAACGATGTTAAATTAAATGAAAACAGAAAGATTTATCCGTTCAAACAGAGTACAATTTCTGATATAGAAGTATAATTTGTACTCAAACGAATATTAAAAACACTGTACATAAATATTATATAAATGGAAGTGTTTTCAATAATATAAATAAATTTTATTTTGGGCATGAATGATATCCTAAGATAATTTTATTTAAATTTCAAAGCCATTATAAGGAAAAAAGAATGAAATAACGAAAAATGTAATTTCTTTTAAGCTTTCTGAACCATGAAAAGAAAAATAAGAATCTTTATTTGGGATTTTTAACTATCAATCGAAAAAAAATTGTCGAAATAAAGCTACGTTTCAAAATATTAAAAGGATAATACGCGAAATGAAAAGAACTAAAGTTAGATATAAATATACAATTATTAAATGTGAAGAAATGTAGAAAAAAACAACAAATAAACACAGAAAGCATTTATACTACATAAAACCAGTGATTGAATACAACAGCTTTTGCAAAAAAATATTATAAAATCATTCGATCTTATAAAAAGTTACGTAATACTTGTACTTAAAACAGTTCATCACATTCGATTCTATATTTTTTTCATAAAGCTATAAAAGCAATCTAAAAAAGAGTATACTATTTTATGTGTTGATAAAATACTGTATTAACATTAAGGAACAAGAATTTTTACAACTATAGATTTGTAATCTGGTTATCATGAGATAGGAATGAAAGAAACAATATATAAAAGCTTTTGTGAATAGATATAAAAAATTTGCATGAGAAACGCATGTTATTTGATATAATAAATACACACTGTTACTTCTATAAAAATTTTAAAATATTGCATTTGAAGATCATTAGTATGATTTCTTAGTAATATATTTTAGATAAAAATTTATTTATAAAAAAATGAAGAGTAAAATTCTAAACATCTTAGAATTATTGAACATTATTACAAGATCTAGGTTTAAAAATCAAAAATAAAGAAATGAAGTATTCAAAAAAACAAAGTTCAATTTTTTATCTATAAAGTTTGTGATAACAATATTAAAATTCAACTAAAAAAGTAAAAAAGAAAGCTTGTGGCTTAGATAAAATGACAAAATGATAAGAAATCAAAAATTCTTGTTTTCAATGTTTTTTGAATCTTTATTATAGAATTACTGAGTTTTATAAACCGTTTTACAATAAAATATTCGTATATAATAAAAATGTAATTGAAAAGATTATTTTGAACAATAAAGATAGAGAATGTTTGAAAACGTTAAAATATTAAATTCAAATACGCAATAGATTTTGTATTAACAGATTTGAATGTATCATTTATCGAGCAGACAGATACTTCAAGTAAATATATTACCGGGGCACTATTGCAATAATTTAATAATCAAAATGAAAACTTTGTTTTTTATGTTAGCAAAAGATTTTTAATTGCTAAGAGAAATGAAACATTGACAAAATTACAGTTTTTACCGTTTTATGAGCAATAAAACAATTTTATAAATAATTTTCAAACATATTTACAAAGTAACTAATCATTGAGAACTAAAATGGCTTATAAATACATAAGATATACATAGCCACGTTCCCAGAATTAATTTTTAATAGAAATTATAAGCTTAAGAATGAGTAAATAAATGGCAAGGATATCATATTATCGTATATTTTGCCAATATATTCTATCAACCATATGCAAAAACATGAATAGCGTCGCAAATACTAAAAAACAAAATATCGAAAGACGAATAATAAATAATTGATGATATTCGTATTAAATTGTGACACTGTAACTATAAGGCTACGGATCTTGCAGTCTTTTTGCAAACATAATATCATAAAAAAATATTACTAAAATGTAGAGAGATTTGTCAAAATTGTCGCGTTTGTTTTTAATATGATAATAAGAGTAAAAAAATTGTCAAATTATAAAATAAAAACAGACCAACCGTTTTATACTGTTGCAATGATTGTGTTGGACCGTTACATAAATCTTATTATGAGATAAATATACCATAATAGAAACAGATTATATGAGAAATTGTGTGAAAAAAGTCTGTAAAGAGCAAAACTGCTACCATATCAAAATTTATAATCGTTTAATCATAATTTATAATGAATATCCCAAAGTTTTTTATATCAGATCAAGAGAAAAGGTTTCGCATTCATAGTCAAAAAAATTTTAGCATATCAAGCGTAATTAAATAAATCTTAAACCTCAAGCGCTTATGATCACAGGAAATTCAAATGTAGAAAGAACGAATGAATCGCTATTATTCAAACTGTGGAGTAAAATGTTGGACGGCGAGTCCAATATGCTACATTGGGAGTGTGGTTGGTTATGCAAATATTCGTAAGAGTGTTGGGAAATAAAGGATCGTAAAAACAGGTTTATTAAATATTATTGTTTTTAAAAATATGTTCTCTTTTATTGGTTTTCGATTTATTTATTACATTAATTCCCATCATTGTTCTACTCTTGTGATACTTATGTATCATTACTTTCTTTTCTGTTCTTTGAGTTATTCTTCTGGGTTTTTGCGCTGTTGATACTGAAATGCTTACTGTTAAATTTCTTCAAACAGATATACTTTAAAACGTTTTGGATGATACTCCTCTACACAAACATCTACAAGTATTTTTATAGGGATACACGAATGGGATCGTGTATAAAATGTCGCATTATATGCATATAGAATTATAATTCTAAGACTTAAAAAAACACTATTTAAACATATTTAAGGCAGAAAACCATTTTCTGCAACCAAGAATAATTATTCAATTAAAGATAAAGAGAAAACAGACGATAAATAACAAATCGACGAAAATTTTGACTCAACATTGGAAAAACTGTGTTCAGAACAATTGCAAGTACTAACAATGGCGATGAAAAAACAAAATACTGTTTAAGTATTGTTCATAGAATAAGGCGTCTGATATCGAAGTAAAAAATATTGTAATTAAAAAATTTTCCGTTGACAGGCCGAATAAATAGTATAAAATATGAGAAATACCATATAAAGCTATCTAAAAAAGACCATAAGGCTCATATATTATTGAATGTTGAACAAAGAAACTTATAATATAAATAGATAGATTTAAAGCCAGGTATTCTATATGCTATTATAGAAAATATTTGAAATGTGATGATTTTCGGAAATATGTAATGATATATTTCTGTTGTGATCATTAATATATTAAATTTAATTTAATTTTGTTTATGTTACATTTTTTATGGCTTAAAAATTTAATTTTTTTTTAATTTTTTTAAATTAAGAAATAAAATGATCAATAATATATTTTACTTTTTTATATATTATTGTAATTTGATAAATTGCTAATTTAGCAAATAAAAGTATAAATAGATGCTAGGAATCAGAAATGAGCATTAAGGATTGAAGAAAAACAATTTTCAAGAATCATTTATGATGAAAACACACGAAACGAAATAAATATCATAACAAAAACACAGTCTAAACATAAATTCATAAAGTAACAGCATAAAATGACATAAACACAACCCACACAGCCATTCAATTCAAATATTGTGCTCATATGCGAATGTATATACCATTGATTAATTTAAAATTTAAACTTATAACTAGCTTTTTAATAGACTAGCATATATATAATTCATTTGATTATTAATAGGTTTTACAAAACTTTTTTTTATGTTATCATAACAGTAATTGATGTTTATGGCTCATTTACTGCACATTTCTGTAAATGAAAAATTTTAAAATAAGTTATGAACAAACCGATCATTCTTTTAAATGCTGTCTTTCCAGCAAAAAAAAACATTATTTTACGACAATAAAGACTATTGTCATAGCTGATACCAACAAGTGTGACAAACAGTCGGTACTGTCTACTTTGAAACCTGGTCTGAGCAATTTCGATCTGTGTCTTTGATATGAAACATAGAAATATCTTATATTAAAAAACATAAATTTTCGGTGAAACTTTTTTTTTAATTTAATTCAAAGTTAGAAAATAGAAACTTTATATGGTGATGAATTAAAGGCAATCATTAATCTAAACATTTAGATCTTGGCTACAAGCACAATTGAACCTGACCCGTTTATTTTTAAATGTCATCAATTGCTTTAGTGCACTTGTTTCTCTTTATCCTGATTCGACTTTAAGTCCTGAAGGCAGAATAAAGGATTTTTTAAAAAGACTATGTTTGATGAAAAACCATGAAATTTTTTAAAATACACACGATTTGTATTTGTCAAACCATTTTTTCTTGAATTTTTACTTTTATAAATGAGGTTATTTGTTTCATTTATTCAAAAATATTCATATTATAAATTCAATTACACTTCTTGTATTATTAGACTAATTTCATTTAAATTCTTAGTCAATGTACAATTCCTTTTAATAATTCAAAAGTAAAATAAATAAATTTTATTGATTATTTAATTTATTTCGTATTTCAAGACTCTAATTTCTGGTTTAAAATTTTATGTAAAAGCCTAAATCTACATTTGCATTACTATTATACATCAATAAAATCGTTTATTGCTCGTCCGGCTACATTTATTACAAAATATTTTTTTTCTTTTATTGTAAATTCTAAATTTAAATGTGAAAAGCATATTTAAAAAAATAAGCAAAATAACCAATTCGTTCTAAAAATAAACAAGAAATTCATAATCAACAAAAAAAAGACTTACAGAATAACCCATGAAAAATAAACTTCACATTGATGTTGGAATTATAATTCATACACTTGGTATATATATATGCTTTTTGAATTATGGAATATTTTCGGAGAAGATTTCAACCACAGCGTATGGCGGAAGACACTTTAAAAACACAATGTTTACAACTTTCATACAAAGTTTAAGCGGAATGATAGTAAGTTTTGTTGTAACCAAGCTAACTGGAAGAAGTTTAGCCCTGCGTTATCCGAATCCGCTGCCGAAATATGTTAAAATCGCTTTCTTGCATTTAATTGCGGGCCAAATTGCATTTCGATCATTGCAGTACATGAATTATCCAACTTTGATTATAGGAAAAAGCTGTAAACTAATTCCAATTGTAGCTATGAATTTCTTAATTTACAAGAAAAAGTTTGCGATGAGAAAGTATTTGTCGATTTTTTTGACAACTGTTGGTGTCCTATCATTTATGATTTTCGAAGACAAAACATACGCACATAAGAAAAGTACATTGTTTGGTTTATCTTTTCTTCTGACAAATCTAATACTCGATGGTATAATAAACTCGATCCAGGATAATTTGATCGATGAACACAGAATCCACGCTTTTCACATGATGTTTTACTCAAATTTGATCACAACGACGACTTTGTTCTGCATTCTTCTGTCACCTTTCAGTAATCAGCTAAGTGATTCCTTGATTTTTGTTAGAAAATATCCACAATTATTGCGAGATATTTTTTGCCATTCATTGTGCAATGTTTTCGGTCAAATTTTTGTTTATTCCATGATTGAGAAGTATGGAACAGTGATGTTAGCAACAATAAATATCAGTCGAAAAATATTTAGCATTTTGTTCAGTCTATTCTGGTTCAAACATACTTTGAATTTCAAACAATGGATATCTATTGCAACAATAATCACTTCTTTTATGTTGGAAATGTTAGAGAAAAAGCAAAAGAAGAAGTTTACAAAGTAAATTCACTAGGTTTGGTTTGATTTCCAATAAAATATTATAATGTCTATAAAGAAAGAGACAAATTCTAAAGACTTTAAAAATCATTTAAAGCTTCTTAATGTTTTTATTTGTATTTTTTTGTAAATTTCTTATATTGATCTTATCATTAGGGGTTTTTTATTCTTCTGAATCATTCCTACACCGAATAAAATATTTTTAGCATTTTAAAATAATTTATTTGATAAAAAAAATAATAAAATACAACAAATATGTTCATTTCCTTTTCGTAAACTGTTGTGTTCTCTGCATAGAAACAACACCGTGGTGGAGCCCAATTCGGATATTGGTTATGTAGTACATATTATGTACCACAAATATTAAATAACACAAATTGATTATTTTAAATAAATATCCTTTCAAAACAAAAAACCTTTATATTTTTTAGATATATGATTTACAATAACACCAATGGACAAAATAATGGCACGTCTAAGAACCTCAAATTTATACGAACAGGTTCTAGGAATGCGAAAGCCGATGCATAGCAAGTGAAAGCGGCAATTTACCCGTCACTGATCGCTACTTGAAGAATACTTCAGGACAATACGCATCCCGATGTTCCACCACATAAATATTCAAAGCTTTATTTCTGAAAAAAAATTATCTCAAAAACAATATTTTCATTGTGTGTGAAATTTCAATGTTACTTGTGTATAATTATTTGAAATATGAGAAATTTACATACATTGAAGCTATAAACTTTTACTTTTTTATGGCAAGAGTTTTTATATATTATTACCATTGGTGAATTTTTATTTAAATATTTTTTAATAAATCTGTTATAAAAATATTCGTGTTATTTGTATCTTTGAAGTTTATAGATGCTTTTATTAAGGTTTTTTTCGAAAAAAATAAGACCGATTTTTAGAGTATATTAGATATCAAACAAATACTACAAAAATTTTATAAAAAAACAAAAAGGTAAAAGAAAAAAATAAATTTAATCAAAAATGTTTTAGTCACCAAAAAAGCGAAATCGGGTACGATTGAAAAGACTTTTATTTCGAATAATTGTATTGTACAAAATAGTTTTAAAAATTTAAAAAAATCTAAAATATCAAACTAGGATTTTAAAATACTATATTATTTTTATAAAAATAAAAAAAAACATTCTCTTGTTGCTAATTTTTAGAATTTAAGAAAACTGCAATTCTTTAACTCTAATTTTACTCTAAAATATCATCCTGTTTTTTTAAAGGTTTTTGATTTAATAAAAAAATTTTAGATTGTAAATAATAAATTCATTATAGAGTTATTATTTTCACTTATTTGTATTTTTTTGTATTACATCTGACATAAATGATTCATTTAGAAACTAATATAATATAAGGAAATTATTTTTTGCAATTTTATGATATCAAATTCCAATATATAAAAAAAATTCAAAAAATGTTTTGTTTATAAAAATTTCTTTTGTATATTGACTTGAAATTTTTTTTTATTTTCCAAAATAATGTGTTTTGGAATTCCGTGATAAATTATAGTTACTTTATTAACGAAAAATATATATAAATGTTGAAAAACTACATCTAATGTAAATAAGATTTAACCATTGCGATATATCAACAACAATTATATTTTTAGTCGTTATATGTAGTTATAAATAAATCTTAAATTATGTTTGAAAATTATTTTGTTTAATTATAAACTTTAAATATATATTTTTTACGCACACTTAATAGCTTATTGATTTTTACAGGCATAAGTATCACAAATTAACGAATATAATATTATTTTTTTTGCAAAAGGCATAAATTCGAATAAAAGTTGTTTGAAAAAGCAAAACATGTATAAAGAAAAATAGCAAAGTTGCTTTTGTCAAAAAAACATATGAATATTATAAATCTCTATTCTAATATTTTGTGTATAAATATTCACAATATATTAGGAAACATTGTTTTTATTCGTTTTAGACTCATATTTTGCTGTTCTTTAATATTCTGTTACAAATCTATGTAAAATTTTATTTTTATGAAATAAAATCAAAAAATTTGAACATTTTACCGACAAATAATAAATTCTAATTTTATTATTATAAAAAACAGTGTGTAATTAAATTAAATTAAAACTAATATTCCTTTGTAAATCAATTTATTGAGACTTTTTTATTCTAATGCTGGAAAATAGCATACATACTATATTAGACAATATGCTCACATGATGAAATGTGCTCTTAATAATGCGCCTCTATGTTAAAATATCAGAATAGGTTAATTTTTTTATCTTCTCTGAATTTCGAATATATTTTGTTGACGCATTTAGGTCAAGTTTGATTTGTTGCTGCATCCAATCAGTTTTTTATTATAGATAACCGTTAAGTGCGATGTGTTTGATGTTTGTTGTTCAATTAGTTCATAGCGATGACATTGTCAACAATTCATTTGTAAAAAAGGATTATTGTGTATTTTTTTTTGTTTTTTATTTCAAATTATGAAAGTCGATTATGCTTAATTAGTATTGGTAAGAATCATATAAATTCAATTTTTTTACCAAAAATGCAAAAAAAATTTTTTTTTAAGAAGGATTTGTGGAGAAGCGTAAATAACTAAGTTTTGGACGATGTTTAAATGTTTAATAATATCTTGATTTTTTTAAAGTGGAAATATATTTTACATATAATGCTGGCACCAATGGTATTTTTCAGAAAATAATGAAGAATAATACAAAAAATTGGACTTTTTTAAATGAATTAAAAAACAGAATCAAATTTCAGGATTTTATAAAAAAATACAAAGGCGATTGTTAAGATGGTTAGATAAAAGTTTACGTTGTGCTTCAGTTTTGGGAAATCTGTTTATAAAAGAAAAAGAAAAAATGTAGAAAGAACTTCATCGTGGTTGAATATTTTAAGAAAAACTTAAAAAATAATAATTATTTTATTATAATCATTTTTAGAAGTAACTTATTAAAAATATTACTATACGACAAATTGTTCGTCTTGATATCAAAATGCTTATTGTTTTTTTTTATTATTTCAAAAAATTGTTTTTTTTTTCATTAAAAGGTGTAAATATATGATCAAAACTAATATTTTAATAAAAGAAAAAAAGGAATGTATATTAAAAACCTATTATGATTATAGTCATAAATCTAAAAAGCCTTGAACTTGGTATAGACGATATGATGATCTCTGATTTTAAAAGTATTAGAAAACACTTTTTTGTTTTTCAAAGATGAAATGAAAAAAATATATCTGAAAAGATCATTAACTAGAATAATTTCATGACACAATTTTTTTTTAGGCTGTAATAAAAAAAGAACCTGCAATATAAATTCAAACTTTCTAAAATAGATAGTGAAATATTTAATTTGTTTGATTAAAAATAAATTTTTAAAGGTAAATTTATATATTAAAAAACTTCTAATATTTCTTCTGGCGCGAATACTATGAAAAAAATATAATAAAAATCTACTAATTTTTTAGATATGCCATTGAAGATTAATATAAAAGCAGAAAAAAAAATATTTTAAAGGTTTCAATAAAAATTAAATTTATAGTGTATAATTTATAATAGTGTTATTATTGTAAATTAAAACAGGATTTTGATTTTATAAAAAAATACATTCTTTAAAGAATTTCGATGGCGAGATGGCACAAATGTACATGAATTTTTATAAATTTTTTTTTAATTTTTGTTTATATTTACAATATATCGTTAAAATCAAAATTAAATTAAAAATTTCCAACAATTTTTATTAATCTAGCGCGAACTTCAATTTGCTTTTATATGTATCATTGAATGCACGATATACATAAAATTGTATTATGGTTTTCCTATTCATTTCTTTTTTGATACCAAAACATTCGAATACTATGTTATGTGATCTATTTTTTAATATGATTCTTTATTCAAAATTATATTAAACCCTACAAAGAAAATAAAATAAATAAAATTAAAAAATGATTTATAATAACGGAATTAAAAGCAACAATACTATAGCTTTAAATTAAAGTGTTTCGAATAAAACATGCAATTAAAACAGATATTGATAAGGTCTTGGTAAATACATTTAGAACTTTTTTTGGTTTTTTGTTTGTTATTTTTCATAATAGCATCTGTGGATATAAATGTCTAAAGATATTCTGCTTAAAGTTTAAGTTTAATATAACGAGTTTATTCTTGAACTTCTGACGCATAAATCCGGA
Source organism: Edhazardia aedis USNM 41457 (assembly GCA_000230595.3). Classification (NCBI taxonomy): domain Eukaryota; kingdom Fungi; phylum Microsporidia; family Culicosporidae; genus Edhazardia; species Edhazardia aedis. The sequence goes on along the minus strand of AFBI03000017.1, from coordinate 164,151 downwards.
GATATGCAAAAACCCATTTTTTAGATTTTATAAACAAAAACTTTGCAAAAACCAGTCAGAGGCACGACTAAAACAAGAAAGGTGAATAAGAGCCTTCGAAAAAGAAATAAAACACAATTTTAGCAGAATGAATAAAAAAAATCAACTATTTTTGGAAATTTATATAACTTGTTATTTTTATCATTTTTAAATTCTTTTTCATTTCAGTTAACTTTATCCAAACTAAATGCCTCAGACAAGAGGTGTAGTTGTTAGCTTCCAAAAAAATGTTGCGACTGCACCTTCAAAGAACACATAAAAAAATTAGTTCTTTGCCGTACACACTTGGTGGCAAGTGTGCATGGCGCAAGAAAATGTTAAATATCGCTTGGTTATTTGCTTTGTATGATTTATTTTACTTTGGTGGAAGACCTGGACCGGGTAATGCCTGCGGTCTTGGTCTGAGGCTGAAGTGGGAGCACCTTCATAATACTAATTATTTCACACCATGGGTGTATTGTTGGGACAATTTAAATAGTCAGGAAGGAGGAAATTTCGGGTGGGAACTTATTCTATCAAATCGATACATATAAGTACCCCCTTAAAGTATGTGCTTTACCACATTCTTATTTTTTATTTTTTTGTATATCATATAATTTATTCTTTTTTTATAAAGATAGCAGCGGTTGCATTGCAAATTAAATCTTATTCTAGCTATAAAAACAAATATGCTTTGTTTAAAACAATTTTGATAATAGTATTTTTGGATAACATAGTTTTCCTAATGTCTTTATTAACTATTTAATCATACTATTATTAATACATATAGAAAAAATTTATCACAATCTGCACTATTATGAAATGACATGACATGAGTAATGTTTATAAAAAAATCAATTTCTATTTTCAACACATCAGATACAAAAATCAGTCACTAAATACAATGAATTGAAATTTTCTTTATAAAAAACTAAATCTTTTTTTGATTTTTTTATTTGATTTTTAATTTCATGCTAGAAGTACTAACAAAAATTTTGTATTTCATATAAATTTTTTAAGTCGCTTAAACTGGTTTGAATTGAACATTTTAATTGAAGAAATGTGATTTATTATCCCCTATATTGAAAAAAAGTAAGAACATAGACAAGAAAACTGAACAAAAAACATTTAAAAATCACGAAATGTTTAACAAATTTTTGTAAAAAATATTTTTTATAAATGTATTTTTTGTCAATATTTGAAACTCTAAGTATTGAAATTAGGATTGTCTTATACTACACAAATAATATCATCTTTATACATACGGAACAAGTGTTTAATAATAGGAAGGTTTATACTGCAGTTTAATAATTTACAGCAAATTTCTTTATAAATATTTTTTATAATTAATTTGAAACGATGAAAACCTTTTATTATAGCACAAACAGAAGTATAAAATGATTTGCCTAACTAAATTTTTAACGGTAATTTTTAAATATTTTTTTCTTGTATAACTAAAAAAATTTTTTTGTTTATGTTAATTCGTGACACCTGTCTAAATTTTAAACGTCAAACAAAGTTAGCAAATGTCTAGCAGAATATTTCTAAACTTCTTATTTTTTTTGAGATTATACATTTTGCTGATTCAGATGAGTCATATGCAAAAAAAATTTCAAATCTTTTCTTCGTTTTATTGTTTATACGTTTTTATGTTCCATTATTTGCTTTTTTCATTATACGCTGTAGTCTAGCAATAGCAAAGTACTTAGTTCGATCAAAGGTTTAGTAGAAAACAATATAAATGTTAAAGGATTGTCAATAAATATGTAATTGAGGAATAAATTATATAAAAAAGTGAACTTTATATGAAATAAATGATCTTAGTAATGTAAATTTTTTAGTTTCATAGTAACTGTTTTTGTCAAACTTATCCTGATTGCTTCTTTAAACATTTTTTATGCATTATTACTCGATCTTCTCTTGTATGAAAAAAAAAAGAATTTTTAGGAAAAAATATGATTGTTTGTTTATTAATATTTTTTTAGTTTTCTCGTTTCTTACACGTTTGATATTATGAAAATTTTGTTTGGAGTGATATATCTCTTTATTTTTTTATACATTATTTTAAATGAGATTATATTAAGAATAATGAAAATTAAAGTATGTTTTTATTGTATAAGTATATTTTTGTTTACAACTATTACATTGGTTTTCTATTTTTGTAAAACTAATCGTAAATAATATTAAATTTTATCTAACAAACAAATAATTACATATTTATCTTAAAAATATCATTATAATAAATTTTCAATAACAAAAAATGACTGAACATTTTTTGATCGCATCAATAGCCTATATTCACTTTTAATCAAAAATAACAGCTTATTTTCTATTTTATTTTTTCATACAAATGAAAACCTTTTACAAATAAATATTATGATTTGGAAATTATATTAAAAAACATATTAAGCCGTATTATAACAACCACAAATAAATATTTTCTGCATTATAAACTTATACGATTTTTTAAAATATTTTGCTTTTAATATTGTTAAAATTTTTAGTTTTAATGCATTGTGAAAGAAGCATTGTAATCCATTTTTTAGAAATACTTCTTGTTATTGCACTAAGTTTCTTATAGAAAGTAAAAATAAAAAAAATAAATGTAAATGTATTACGAATAACTATTTACAATTTTTACTGCCAGAAAAAGACACAAAAAGAAGATATTGAATTTAAATCTAAAAAATTATCTTGAAAAAAGTAAATTTGGTTTTTCACACCTTCTCGTTTAGTATGCTATCAATATTCATATACTGGTATTTTAAATAATTTTTTTACATTTTAACATTACAGTTTTTTTCTGAGGACAAAGTACATACAAACTCGATTTTTTTGGAATAGATTTTTAATAGCATTATTAAAGCAACCTATACATATTTTTTACAAAAATTTGTTTTTACATTATGAAAAATGTGTTTTTTCTTGTTAGGAAATGAAAATTATGTATTAAAAAGACAGAATATTTTAAAGATTAAAACATTAAGAAATTCTTAATACTATTATGCCAACAAGTAGCCTAAAAATTTGTTTCGCTTAATATGCAGGTTTTACCAAAAAAATTCAGTTTCCATGTAAATTTCACTCTTTTAAGTACATTCAAGAACAGATATGGCCCCAAATATGACTAAATCGTTAAACGATGACAGTTAGATTTTCAAGGCTAAAATCTGTAATAACAAGAGTTTCCCCTTCACTGTACACTATAGCTGCTTAACAAAACAAACCTGTAATAATCTTTCCATTTGCTGTTTTTCTTGCGCCATTCAATCACGTCATCCGTTAGGCACGTAATTTGCTAGCCATTGCATTGGTATAAGAAAGATACAAACATAAATATAAATACTAAAAATATTGATAGAATCAAAAAAAAATATAAATATAAATATTGACAAATAATCAATCAACTTTAACATATATTTCAAACACGAAATTTGCAAGCAAAAAAATTTATAATATTAACCTACAGCAGATTATATTTTTCTGTGGATAAAATAATTTCACAGTGGGATTCGGCTACTACAACAAAGGTGCTAAAAATGTGCTTGAAATGGAATTATTAATTATAGTTTTACATTAAAATAACATAGAAAAAATTATTAACATCATGCTCTAGTTCAGAATTCATATATTTATGCACATATTACCGAGAGAAAAATCAGGAAAAACAAACAGGATATTTTTTATTTATTGAGGATTATATAAGAAACGTTGAATGCTTGGTAAAAAGATAATACATCTGTTTAAGAAACTACAAAGTATATGTTACCAAACGAATCGAAGACATTTATTTGAATGGTTTTGATACCACCTGTAAAATTAAATTATGTGATGATAAGCGGTTGATATGGAAACTATAATAAAGAAAATTATATAAACAGAAAAAAACTTGTTGTATATAAATAAACTGAAAACAAAGATAGTATTCACAGTGAAGAATTTATGAGGATCCAGGTTCATAAAAAACCAGAGGTCGTTATTGTCATTTTTAAAGAAGTCTTAAAAAACATTGATAATGAATTTATATCCAATAAAAAATTAAAAAAATAACGATCGATATAAGACAGAAAAGATCAAGCGAATTCTTAAATATTTCAGAATCTGAATATTGTAAAGAACTTAGCATTGACGCTGTTGAAAACATATCTAGTTATACTACAAAGGCGATAGTTCATACAGGCGCTTAAAATCGTTTATTAACGAAGTTTATGTTAAAAAAAATATATTGAAACGTTGAAAAAACTGCCTGAGTTCATTATCAAAAATAACGAATATATTTAAAGTGTAAGATTCGATTTACTCTAACAATAAACTTATTTTTATCCTCAATAATTAATTCGATAAAATATTTGTTCGCATAATAAAATTAAAAGCTACAGAATTTTCTATCACAGATTAATTTAAACTTTTCATATTCAGCGGTCAATGAATATAAAGTTGAATGACAAAAAAATATGGAATTAAAATTTTACTATAAAATAAAAAAACATTGATAAGAATAGTTAATTATATATTCTATATTTTTTGATCAATAGATAATTGGAAATTTTCATTGTATAAAGTTTCTAGAAAATTATTGAAAAATTTTTTGCTGTTTTTTCGTGGTTGTAAAAAAAATATTTCACATTTTTTAATGCTCTGTTTCAACAATCAAAATTATTTGAAATTACTGGTTGTTTTATAAGGTGTAAACAATTTTTTAAATTATCTGTCGTAAATAAAAAACGACAAAACAAATAGAATCATACTTTGACATTTGACCTTACAATCTATATTCTAATTTTAGTTAATGTTTAAAATTGACTTTGAAGTTTGATAACGATAATCAATTAATCATATGTTAACATTTGTGATTTATTACAAATGTTGATAACGTTACATGTTGTCTTTAAATAAGGTAATTGTTTACATAAAAGAATAGAATGACAAATTACAATATTTTTATATAATTTTGCTCTTACAAAAATAAATTCAACTATTCTATTTTTAAATTTTATCACGCGATTCCGGGTGCAAAACCTAGAAAGCAACATTATCGTTTAATTTTTTTCAATTAATCAATTATTTAAAATAAAAAAAACAAAATAGACCAGTATCATTGTTTTACTGTCTAAAGACAAAGAATACTTGGATTACAATTTTTTTATTGTCTCATAGAGAAAAAACGTATTAAAAAATCTGAAGCAATCCCAAATACACAATAATTAGCAATATTCTAATCTTTTTCATATGAAATACTGACTTTTTTTATTATTGAAATTTTTTATACTATTTTAGGCCTAATAAATGTTCCTTAATGAGGTCATTATTTTTCTTCAACATTCAAAAATGACAGATTTTGAAAACAAAATTACAAATAAGCTTTTACGTAAACATTACCTAAAAAATTTTCGGCAAAATTCAATTTTTTAATTCATATTTTATGATCATACAATTTTCTTCATTTTTGCCAATATAATTTTTATATTATACTTTAATCTTTTTTTTATCAAGAAAATTGTGATTTAATATTATAACCCTTAAAATCATAGGAACATTGCCAATTTATATGAATTTATTGCTTATTCGATGATTTTATAGCTGTGTTGCTTTTTTTGCGAATTTTTAACATAAGAAATTTACAACAAAGATACTATCATTCTTTATAAAAAGAAGTTTTTGTGGGATTTTTTTATTTAGTCCTATTATCAATGTTAGATCTTATTATATTTTAAAATTATTAAATTGTTGATTTAATTAAGATTTTAAGGTTTTCAGGTGATATTAAAATGTATCTTTTTTATATGTTGATAAAAAATATTTTTTATGTTTTTTATTAATCATATTATTGGTCGATATTGCAAATAATTTAAATATTTAAAGAAGTATTTTGTAATAAGATATATTTATTATTATGCAATATATTATGTAGATATAATTTCAATTTTAACCAATCAGGTATTATGATTTTGCTTTGAATATATTTATGATGATGTTTAAGTTTAAGGTCATTAAATACAGTAAATAATAATATAGAGACTATCAAAATCGATGTAATTCTGTTATTATAGAGGTGTTTAGAAAATATTTATTTTTACATAGTTTTTAGATAATTTTTAAACAGCGAATGAACAGTAATATATGTGTTGGATGGAGTTCGATTAGAATCTTTAAAAAATGAAGATAAAATTAAACATTGTTTTTTATGGATATTTATTTAAAAAATAATTTCTTTATATAATTTATTTTTGGTTTATTTAAACCAATCATCAATCAACAATCATCAGTCAATAAAATCAATACTTAAAAACCACTTGATTTATAGTAAACAATCAACAATCATTTTATGTCAATTTTGGTAAAAATAAATAATTTATATTGGTAATGATTAAATTAGCCAATGACAATTTTTTATTCCAAATTTTTAACAATTTATGACAAGATTAATTTGTCGAATATAATTTTTACATTTCCACAAGTTAATGACGTAATTTCTAAAATAAACACTGAAATTTCCTTAAATATATAGAATTTTAAAATATCATGTTCGCTAAATTCTTTATGCTTTTTAATATTCAACAATATGATAAATTTATAGTATGTTTTAAAATAATTAAATTATTTTTTAAATGTTGTATTTTTTTTACAAATTTTCAAAATTTTAATTTATTTAAAGAACATACAAATTATAATATTGTTACAAAATATTTTTAAGTTTAGCTGTCCCATTCAAACATTTTTTTCATTAGTTTTTGAAATTGTAAACTAATTAAAAATAATAAAATAAGAAAAATTTAAAATGTTATTGGTAGATTTCTTTACTAAAACATTATATGTGTATTTTTTGAACAAATTACAAAAACTTTTATTTAGAATTTTCAAATAACACATATAATTATGATGAGAGTTCTTTAAAACATATCGCTTTGAAATTTTACAAAAAAAATATTAGTTTTATATATGTATATATATATTTTTGTTTTTTTTATTGTAATATTGATAAATTTTGATTATCTAATCTTTTTTAAAAAAAAATATTTATACAAATTTTATCAATTTAAACCTTATTCGTTATTGCATCTAAATAATAATATAAAAAGGCTTTTTATAAAATACTAGCGCATTTTGAAATCATAAACTTATAATTCTGAGAGGTAAATTTTTTTTTTATGTTAGTAGGAATATTTATATTTTAAGAAAAAAAAATACATAAAAATAAGTTTAATTTAAGTTATAAATACAAAAATATAAAATTTTTTAAAGTTAAACTTAAAAAATATTTTTGTAAGTCATAAAATGACGATTCACTTGTAAATCTTTATTGGAAACATATAATTCTTGTATATAGTTTAAAATTTATTATAATTTTCTTAAAAAAACATAAAGAAATAGTTTAAAATGTTCGAAAATGATATCCATTTGCGATTTTTTCTGACAATTCAACATATAAATTTTGAGCCAGCAAAATGAATAAAAAATTGTAGTTTAAATATGAAAGTTTCGAAAAAAAAACGACACTATTTTAGGCATATTCTAAGTTTTTTCTTTTTTTACATTCTGTAATGGAAACGAAATTTTTATTTTTCACAATTAAAGCATGGAAAAAAAATCTCGTGAAAAGAAGTTTATTGCTATATATTTAATTTATATAGTGTAGACATGTTTGTTTTAAAATACAAATATTTTTGTATGAATGTAAAGCAATAAATTTTTTTCTGTTAAAATTTTTCTAAATAGAAATAAATTTTTGATATTCTCGTTAGGGTATATAAAAAATGTTTTTTATGAACCTATTTCAAATATATACTATTTGCTACTGAAGTTTCAAATCTTATCTATATTTTTAAATTTTTAAAATAAAAGTATTAAAAAAATTGTATTTTTTTCATTAATTCATTAATTGTTTCCAAAAGTTCTCATGCAGAAAAAATTACTTTTAAAACATGACAATCTAACTGCAATAGTACGTATACATCACAAGTTTCATGTTCCATGATTAATAAACCAAAATTGTCTTTATTTTACTTATATGCGCCATCTTTCATATTTCGACAATCCTAAAGATATATATGAGTGTCTTCAATATAGCAAGCAAAGACTTGATTTAAATGATGAATTCATCATTAAGTAAAGAGTAATACTGCAAAAAAAAATTAAATAATTAGTGCGGTATTTTGCACTGCTTTATACAAAAATAAGGCTGAAACCATTAATAAAAATACTGAATGTTTAAGAATTTAGTTTTTGATTGATAATGTTTTTTGATGTCCTGAAATCAGAATATTTCTTATCTATTAGATATTGCCTCCAAAATTCATTCGTACATCAAATATGAAAAACAAAAAATTTTACACCATCAAAAGTATTATCCTAGATAAGTCTAAAGAGTCTATAAAAACATTGAGGCGATGAATAAATAGAAAGAAGAAGAAATAATATGCGACCGTTGGACATATTCTGATGCCAAAGAAATGTTATTTAATATCGAGTGTGGTGAAATCACAATAAAAATTTTGTATTTCTGGATATTAATGTAAAAAGGACAATAACAAAAATGAAATAAATTTAATTTTAAAATTAACAACTAATATTTTTTTATATTTTATTTAAGAAATCGTATGTTTTGTGATGATTTTTCTCGTCCTCCTTCATTATTTTTTTAACTCTCACACTTATTTTTCCATGTATTTTCTTTTTTTTTTATAAAGAATATGGCAGCACAATGATTAAATTTTTCATTTTTTACAATAAAATAATTTACTCAAAATAATCACGTAAAATTGTATTTTAATCACAAACATTATATTTCTACATTTTTTGCTACTTCAATTTGCCAACAATGAAGCAAGGTAAAGCGATTCTTATTAAAAATTTTGTACAAAAATTTTTTTTAGCTTTATCAATATTAAATTTACGAATTTGTTTTTTTTTAAAAAAAAATTACAGTTATTTTCTAATATACACATATTTAATATATTCGTCTGTTTTATTCCATATAATAAGTAATTAAATTTACCAAAAATTAAAGTAATACGCTTTTATTATTGTATGTTTTTGCTCCATAATACATAATAAGTGGAATAAGGCCTTGGTCTTTAAAGGTTTAGTTACTTTTTTGATGGTGTAATTTACCAATTTTACCTTTAGATTTAGTGATTTGATTAATGTAGAATAAATTTGCTTACTTAAAAGAATTTAGGGTCATGATAATTTGTTTAAAATACTATATCTATACAAAAAAATTACATTGTGTTCCAGAGTTAGCATCACACAACACAATTATCATTGTTTGTTTTATTTTTTAAACAAAATAATCAGGTATGTCGATAGAAACAAGGGTTTGTACGTAAACAAACGTTTTAAATTTAACCTAACTTGTTTGGTAAATTGAATTCTAAGTTTAGTTAATTAAAAAGAATGGAGTAATAATTTTTTGTATAAGTTTTAATATTGGAAAATAAAAAATGATAAATTAAATAAATAATATTAATATGTGGCAAATAGTTTTTAATCTGTTTCTTGAGACAATTGTCTCAACCCTAGTGTGTCTGTGGCACGATCATGAAGACTCAGACCACATGGTAAATAATATCAAATTAGTATAAATATAATAAAACTATAAGAATAATTTAAGCACAAAATGAAAGATTTCAAATGTCTTTTTATTTCTTTTTTGTTGGAAGACGGGACATCACATAATTTATTTACTTTGAATTCTTCTTTTCTACCATCACAAATATTTCATCTCGCCTTAAATAGACGTCTGTCACTCACAATGAATGACATCAAAATCAAAAATAGTAAATTAAAAATTTCCCCTTTAAATTATTTTTATTTCTTAATGTCAAAAAAAATTAAACTATAGAAAAGGGGAGTTGTACCGTGATTCCCAAGAGCTTTATTTTTTAAAAATACGTCAAAGTCTCAAATATCTTATTTTAAATGGTAGCTTTAATTATTTTTATTGTATAAATTTATAGATTGATATTACTTCTTCATTATTGTAGGATAAGCTCTATTTGCTTTTTTCAATTATTTGTTTTTTTTTCTCTTCTAAGTCAAAAAAACATCAATTGTTTTAAATGCGATTATATTATTTAAATTCAATTATTTTACAAAATCTTGTTAATTGATATAAAATCCGCACACATTTTTATATTAAGTTTATTTGTACATATTATTGCATTATTTTTACGATATCATGACTGTTTGTAAAAAGGTTTTTTTGTCACCCTAATATTTGCTGATTTGTGTCAGGTTTATTTTTTCTTGTGAGTTCACTAGATTAGATCATTGGTAATACAAATATAAAAAATTTATTGGAAATGATAATATTTTAATTTTTTCTTGAAATGATTGTTTATTGAAACCAAAGTTGTTGGTAAATAAAATATAATGATGATTTTTTAGCTTGTAAATATTTTCTTTTATTGAAATCACATGAAATTGATTGATTAATCTTATGAATTCACTTATAGATGCGATTATTTACTACAAACATTTTTTTTATTAATCTTACTTCCTACTAAATTATTATAAGATTGTAAATCGTACTCACAATTACATTTTTCTCTTATTTTCAGTTTATTATTAGATCTAGGTTTTTTTGTATTACAATATGTAATTATTGTCAACTGAATCACAATAACTTGTCGTTTAAAGATAAATTATGTTTTTCTAAAATTTTACTAATAGTCATGAATTTTTGAAATTACTAAATCAATTTAGTTTGTCCTTTTAAAACAATTCGATTCCCACATATTAAAAATTTTTCTCAATAAAAAAACGCCATCATTTCATTTATTTGAATAAATTGTAACATTTCTAAACTTCAAATATATTTTGGCTTTAACTTAATGTGCCAAAACTTGAGTTTTAAAAAACAATTATACACTCTGCATTACATTGCATTGCTAGTTTTCTGCGGAAATAGAAATTAGTAGGACACAAAATTTTCTTAAATTTGTAAAAAAACTTTAGAGGGACCCACAATTTGAATACAAATTCTACCCCTCATAAACAAAAAAATGATTGCAAGCCGAACCACACACATCCACCCAATTCCTCTGCTATCAATAATCGATCATGTAAAAAGACATGAAAGCGAACGTGTCCTCGGCATACTTTTAGGCACAGAGGCTGACATGGAAATTCACGTCCACAACGCGTTCGCCGTGCCATTCAATGAGGATGAACAGAACTGGTACATCGACACTTCGTACCTAAAAAACATGTACAGCCTCTTTAGAAAGGTAAACTCAAACGAGGAAATACTAGGCTGGTACCACACAGGCACAGAAACCAAATTTGACATCGAGATTATGCAGTACGTAAAGACTCTTGTAAAAAACAATGACCCACTCTTGGTTGTTGCTAGAATCAGCGGCGAAAGAAGAGATGTTGTTTCTCAGCCCAAAGCATTCAGAATCAACGCAGAAAACAAGTTCTACAATGTTGATATTTCAATTGCATCTGAGGAGGCTGAGGAAGTCGGTGTGGAGCATTTGTTGAGAGACATCAAAGATATGACAGATGGCCACATGGACGACGAAATCAGACAAATAAAAGATGCTTTAGGTCTGTACAATAAAAGTCTCAAAAAAATATCAAAATACCTCAAAAAGGTTTTATCAGGTGGTTTGAGTGTCAACAATGACGTGATCATGGAGATTCAGGATTTGCTGAATATGATGCCTGTTCTGAAAGGTAACTGCGAAGAGAACTTGCATGATGTTTATATCTCTTGTCTCACTAAGAATGTCATAAAATTGAATGATTTGGTGAGAAATCGTGCTGAAAACGAGGGAATCATCCATTGAAATGTATCATTAGAAATCTAAAGAGAAATTGTTTATAATATTTCAAATATTCGTTATATTGTTGTGCTTTCAATAAACAAATAAATAGACAGTATTAGCATTTATATTATTATTTGTCTTGAGTTTATGTCTTCTATTTCGATTCAATTTTTGGATTTTGTATATTTTTAAAGCATTTTAACCTAGATTTGATTTTTTCATTTTTTTTGCTAAAAACTTAAAGCGAATTTTTTTTTTATATATACTTTAGTATTCAAATATTAGTTTTTTATTTTGAACGGTATTTTATATTTTGGAAATTTAAGTTTTTATGAATAACTTTAAAATATTCCTTGGATTATAACTTAAGTTTGAAGATTTTACTTCTTAGAAAAAATAAAATTTAAATTTCCCTGAACTGTAAAAAAATATTTTTAAATATCATAAAAAAACTCTATTATAATCAGATTATTTGCAAAAAATTTCAAATAAATATCTTCAAAAGATTCCTATCTATAATCCAGATTATTTTTAAAAGATTACAATTTATTAAAAATTATGAAAACTGATCAAGATCGTGGTTTCATATTGTGGTAAATAACTTCACAAATGACAGTTGCCAGACAACTATCAGTGATGAATTAGGAATTCCTTCCGAAATATACCTCCGAAACTTCCCTCCACGCTCTCTATAAATAGGTGCACGACCCTTACTAAATATAATGAATGAAAGAAGGAACAAAGACGATGAATACACATTTGATCGCAGAACAAACCCCTACACCGTAATAAATAAATAAATGTTTTAAATCGTTTTTTCTTTACAGCCTTTATTCCCGCCACTCAACTCGGATCCTCAGTGAGTACGGCACATATATTTTACTTTTTCCTTGTTTTTTTTTTGATTTTGTATTGCTTTGTGTCAAGGAAAATTCCCACTAAAAAAATTTTAATAAATATTTCTTGATTTTAAACTCTATAAAAATCCAAGAAAAAAATGTGAAATACGAGATCAACAGCATAATCACGAGTTGGCCCAAAAATATCAATAAACATAATACAACCTTTAAGTTTCGTAGACATTATTGTTTCTTCCAGAAGGCTGTTATCCTCTACCTTGTAAAATCTATATAGATCATCTTAAATACAATTGAAAGTTTAATTTCTTAGAATTTTTTTTGAATTTTTTTTCTTTTTTATTTATTTTTAAATTAAGGTGTTTATTTTACCTTTTTCACAGTTTGTATTCAGAGTTAACAAATAACAGAGCACAATAATTTGTTTCTTTATATGCATTTAATTTGTATAATTGTATCTTCTAAATAATATTGATGAAAATTGTGTATATTTACATATTATGGCGATTAAAAAATATAGATGCTCTCAAGATTTGAAGGAATTTTAAGTAAAATACGAAAAAAATTGTATTTATTTGTGTTAAGGCATAGCCTCTTTCTGTTTCATTAATTAGGTTTTTTTCTATTACAACATCATATTATAATTCATATGCCTTAAATAAGCAATTAACATTCAGTTGTTTGACATTCAATCTTACACCAATGATTCAAATAAATCAAATAAAAAATACTTTATTTCACCTTAATAAAAAAATCGTTTCAAACAAAACAATCTTTTTTAAAGTGTAATCTATTTTCTTTTGTTATAAAACGCAGTCTTTAATTATAATATTTATGATTTTAAAAGTCTATTCAATAGCATACCAATGATACCCAACATAATGTATAATTTTTAAAATTACTGTTTATAATATTTATATAAAATATAATGCTGGTTATGTAGATACATATACTCCGCATTCTTTTTCTCATCTCTTCCCCAGCGCTAATATTGAACTAAAATATTTTTATTACGAGAAAATATGAAAGTAAAAATGGATAAAGGTGTTATAGATTTGACGTGGTATTGGTTATGTCGTAATATCGTCGTTGCAACAAATTTGCTCTATTTTGATAGAGCAAGTGGTATCAGAAAGCGATCAATTAAAGCATTAGCAAAATACGTGAAAGATATATAGAAGAATACACAAAGAATAACAAAATAAACCTTTTATACGTTACAACTGACACAGATGAGCAAAAATCAAGAAAGAAACAGACTAACGAAGCTATCCCCGAAAAGGAGTCCGGAAAAATTATATAATAAACATTAGCGAAAAACACACTTTCTTTAATGAAAACATGTTTCAATAATTCTTTTTCTCTTACAATCTGTGTCTTGCTTCATATCCTTTACTCCATTGGTGTGGTAAAGGTGAAAATAAGACTTTAAAACATTAGACCTGGATTGGGGTTTTCATCGTCTTTGGTTGTGTTTAAAAGATTTTTGATAAAGGAATTGTTTACAGAATTTAAGGACATGGGTTAGAATTAAAAAGTGTTTTTATACTCTAGATATTGGCTATGGGTCGAGAAAGGTTTTATCAACACATTTTCCTCTCCCCACAACTTAATATGTTTAATAGATATTTTTTTCACATTTTTGTCGTCATACGTTATGACGTTTCCATTTCCTCTTATTTCTTAAATTCGGAATGGGCCAATCCAAAAACTATCTAGTTTTTCTCTTACGAATCTTCTTGTGAAAAAAAAGTCGGTGAACTTTGATTTCAATGTTTTAGTATTTTCCTCTGTGTTTTCTTCTTTATTGCCGCAATGATTACTATTTATTTTATTTTAAGTTATTGCATCGAAGAAATTATATTCATAGATTTTTTGGAACGGACTTGTTTTAAGTGTAGAGTTGTATGAATTATTTATGCAAAGGTTGATATGATTTATTAGATTTTCAAGTTTCATGTCACTGTAAATTCTTAATATTAATAGAATTTTTCCGTTTACCCTTTCGGTGATACCATTACCCTGCGGATTATAAGGTGTTGCTTTGATGTGTGTGATGCTTTCTGCTGCAAGTAAAAATTGGAATTTAGAGCTAGTATAATTAGTGCCATTGTCCGTTAGAAACTTTGTTGGTTTCTTAATGTTGAAAAAATGTTTTTGAAATGTTAATACTGTTACTTTTCCAGATAGGTTTTTGATGATATAAACAGTAGTGAATTCAATGGAAATGCAAGTTATAGTTAGAAGATAGAATTTTAGTTGGTTTTATTGGTGTTGAAATCTTTTCGAAAAAAAGGTCCTAAAATATCGGATGATATGTATTTGAGTGTGGTTTTCTCTGTGATCTGACATGACGTATGAAAATTGTTGTTTTTTACTGATTTAAAGAGAGCGCAAGGGAGACAGTTAGCAGTTATTTTTGATGTATATTTCTGTAGATTTGTAATTTGGAGAAACTGTTTAACTGATTTAGTCATTGCTTTGCTCCCCATGTGTCTATAACAGTAGTGTATATAATAAAGAAGATTGTGTATATTTTCATCTGAATTTTGCAGTTTTGGGGGTAAAGTGTTATTAAACAAATTACTTCCACACGTTCTAATTTTATTTACGAGTAGTTCTACGGAATTTTCACATTTTTCTATAAGCGGCATTAAAGCTGTCTTATAATTTTTTTATGCATTATTATCTGTATCGATGCATGGTAGTTGCTCAACATAAAAATTTCTACCAATGTAATCAGTACAGTTATTATCCTTTCCAGAAATGTGCTCGATTCGCACATTAAATTCATCAACCAACAGTAACCATCTTTGTGCTTTCAAGCACAGTTTGTTATTTTTAAAAGTAAGGTTTTTGTGTCTGTATATATTTTATTACTTCTGCGCCGAAAATGAATGATTTAAATTTTTGCAAATTTTTTAGGATAGCAATCAGTTCAAGTTCCATTGGTGGATATTTTTTTGTCTTTCACTGAAATAACCGTTATTTTAAGCATATAATTTATTTTATTGTACGAGTAATCCCGACTAGCCTTTTAGACTTGCATCAGTTGTAAGTATAATTCTTGTGTTCAATTTTGCGTAAAACGATTTTAATTTTTTTCAATGCTTCATAGATTGAATTCAAAATGCTGATGTTTCTGACGGTGTTTTATGCCGCTTTATTAGTTTTTAGTGAATCGTATAGAGGTCGCACGTTTTCTGCATTTGTGGAAGAAATGGCATATACAGTTTGAGTATCCTAGAAGTTTTTGCATTTGTTTCGGCATGTGAGGAATGGTTTTGACATATTTCAACTTTGTTCTTGATATATCTGGTTGAATGCCAGAACCATCTACAACAAATCCAAGATATGAAATGCTTTCTTTCCTAAAATCACACTTTTCTATTTTTAAAGAGCATCCCGCTTCTATTAATCTTTTTAAAACACATTCGCAGTGATCAACATGTTCTTGAAACGTTTTTGAAGCGAAATAATGTCATCGATAAAGACTTAGACAAAAATTAGTTCTAAATAATATTTTTTATTCTGTTATGGAAAACTTTGGGTTCAATTAGTTTTCGAAAGGGTGTCTTAAAAATTCATATTTTTCAATGGTGGGACAAACGCTAGCTTGTACGTGTCCTCTTCTGCTATTTTTATTTGGTAATAGCCTTTATTCAGATCTAATTTACTGAAAATGTTGACCTTAAGCCTGTAAAAATTTTCAGTAATTGTGGGGAATAATCTGTTTTTTTTACAATTTTTTCTTTAATTGTCGCAAATTTGCGATCAAGCGAATTTGATTGTTTTTATTTAAACCAATAAATAGATGCGAACCATATTTGCTGTTACTTTTATAATAACGTTTAGTTCTGTTAGTGTTTTTAGTTCTGATTCTAAAAGATTCTTAAGGTAAGATGCTAGTGGGTATACTGTTTCATATATTGAGCGATCATTCGTAAGGTTGATTTTCAAAGGTGGACATTTTATACAACCAAGTTTCGGCATTCTATAAAATATATGGTTGAATCCTTTTTATTATAAGCGTTTCTCTTTCAGCTTAGCAAGAATAGATAGTATTTTTGTTATTCAATTCTGCATCAAATTCATCGTTTTTTCGGTCAGACTGGTCAAAATAATAAATTTTATTGTTCAGTACAATTTTTCTTCTTTTTATATCAATTGTTGCGTTATTTGTTTTAAGGAAATTAATGCCTAAAATTGATATATTCTTAGGTCCTTCAATTTCAAGTATTTCCACGTTATTAAATATCGTATTTTGCAATTATAAATAAATATCTATTATGTTTTTTGTTGTGATCTTCTCACCATTTTCTACTATGTGTTCAAATGTTTTCTAGTTAATTTTTGATGGATTAATTTGTTTTATGTAATCAGAACTCAAGTAATTATTTTTGGCCCGGTATCAATTATGAACGATATTTCGATATCATTTATTATGCAGATCAAAGACGGGCTATCGAAGACTGGGAACTCTTGGATTATATTAACATTATTACCGTTCTTAAATTTTTTTTATAGTTCGTGTTGTCTGTTTTGTGTTTATTGTTATTTCTATCTTGGTGTTTATTCGATGGTGCACTTTCATTGGGTTTTATTCTGTTGTAGTTATTATCAAATGTTTTCTTTTCAACTTTGGATTTATTCAATTTTAGTTGTAAAACAGTGAAACACTCGAGATGTGTTATATATTTTTGTTGTGTTATTTTTAATGGCACAAACATTACATGAAGTATTGAAGTTGTGATTTAGCAATGTTTCTTTTCTAAGAAAAATATTGCTATAAATTCACAATTATTAATTACCCCCAAGGGTTTATCAATTAAAATATAAATAGCAACAACAACCCAAAGGATAGAAAAATATTTTTCATAACAGTTTTTCCAACATGGAACTAGGCAAACCCAACCATGGAAAGATAAAAGCCAAGTATTACTCGCATCATCAATCCATTCTTGAGAATCACTTCTCTCAAGATCGAATTCCTAGATTCCACTATAATTTTAAAATTTCATTCATTTTGCAAATGTTTTGATTGATATAAATTTCTTTTGTTTTCGTTGTCAAATTGTGAAGGAATATTTTGTGGTAATACCAGTGAAATACTGTAACCACAATTGCAATGAGGTGGAAAATTTAGTAGCTTGTTTATTTTCGAGGCTATTCAACGTTATGTTATGCTTTGTTATGTTTATATTCATTAGTTTATTTTAATATTAATTAAGAAAAATCCGGAACAAAAACAAGCATAAAAAACTATTAAATAAAAAACACATGACCCAAAATTATTATTTTTTGCTGTTTAATACAAACCGGTACAAAGGCGTCCAGGAAGGGACGAGGTGAAGAATAAGAACCAATTGTCCTCAGATAATTCGAGGTGTGTTTTTAATATTGTAGAGTACCTCCTACAATACAACCAAGTCCCTTCCTGCAACAGCATATTTCTTCGCATTTTCGTTTGGTTTCAGCTTTGTTCCAGTTTTCGATCGCGAATAGGAAATCAACTAGAATTTCAATTTCCTTGTGATAATCATTAATTAGGCAGAATTGACTCTGGTATACTTTTAAACTTTGTTCAATTGAGGCATATACTCTGATTTTGGCAAGTATCTTTTTGTAATAGACGTTTTGGCCTTTTCTAAAACATTGCCTCATCTATCACTAGATTATCTGCCAAGGTTTCGGGTATAAGCGTTAATAGTGATTTGTGTTTTGTTTTCTTGCACCAGTCGCCTATTTTAGCGATTACCTCCAGTTCCTTGAAGAACATCAGCACGTTTTTTTCAATAGTCTTCCGGCTGCATTCTCACTATTTGTCTCTTCAATTTTATTTCTGTTTCTGCCATTGGTATGACGAGTTCTTCAATATTCCCACTTCTTTTTCCATGAACCTGTTCTGACATTGTATACAATATGTCTTGCTTTATACACTTTAAACCATTGGTGTGGTAAAGGTGAAAATAAGACTTAACAACATTAGACTTGGATTGGGGTTTTCATCGTCCTTGGTCGTGATTATTAGAGGTGTTTTGATAAAAGGAATTGTTTTTAGAATATAAGGGCAGGGTTTTAATATAAAAGAGTTTTTTTACTCTAGATATCGGCTATGGGTTGATAAAGGCTATATCAACACAATCTGGTTATTTTTTCTTTCTTATATATAAACATAAATTACAAAAACAAACAAAAAAAAACATGCAATTTCGTGCATAGAACAGATTTTAAACCAAACATAACATTAATTAGTAATTAAAATTGCCACTTACAAAAAAGACTAAAAACAAATGAGATTTCTAATATAAAAAAAATTGACAACGAAACTAACTTATATATAAATAACACCCTTACTTAAAGATATGAACTAAAATTTTTATTTTTTTATTAATTTTTTAAAATATCTGAAAAATAAAAAAATGTTCTAATATTATACAAACATAACTAAAAATTGAAAATACATGGAGAAAATTTTTTTTATATTTAAAAAAATAATTTAGTTGAATAAAAGTAAATTAAAATTATAAATGGCTTATAAAAATATTAAAATATAAAAAGCTTCGTTTTAAAAGCAAATACCTCTTGTAAAGATTTAATTGGATTATATTTTCGCTGATAGGATCTATATAGCATACAGTTTATATATATAGAAAGAATTATATAATAAATTCTTAAAAAATCCTTTTAAAAATCTTCCTTTGCACTTTTTACCACGAAAGTGATAAAGAAGTAGCAACTCTTTATAATATATACTTTATATAAAAACGATTAGCGATAGCACACCAATCATGACAGTAAAAAATTTAATGTAATGATATTTTTTATTTATTTTTTATATGTTTCTTTTTTAGTATTTTCGTACGGCGAATAAAGGAAACTTAAAAACCTGAATATTTTTATCATAAATTAAATATACATATTTTTTTAAAAAAATATACAAATAGAGCCTTTTGATACCTAAAATATTCAAAATGAAATGAATACAGCACTTAATATTTTTAAATATTATAAATTATTTAAAAAGCAAATCATAATTATTATTGTCGAAAAATAATTTTTAATTTTTTTTATAAAACTTAGATTTTTTGATATAGAAGATCTAACCTTTACTAAAAACATATTTTAGTATTATATTGTGGTACATTTATTATACTAAAAAATGCTAATGATTATACAAATACAATTTTTTGTAAAATTATTGTATTTGTTTGATTTATTTTCGCATTTTTTCTGCAATCGTTTTTATATTCTTAATAAAGTCAGAAAGAAATCAAGTATATAAAGAATAATTCAAAAAAATTATGCCCCAAAAAATATTTTTTAGCATTTTTTTAAAACGAGTTAAGTAGGTCCAAGAAAGGAACGAGATTGTAAACCAGAACAAATCGTGCTAGTTAAATCTGGATGTGTTTAATATTGTAGAGCGATTCCTAAAATTCAATTAAAAACATTCTAATAACAGCAGATCTATAGTAATTCTTATTTTGAAGCTCAGTTATTTATAAAAAATTTCCCCTTTTTAAAAAGTAAATAAATTATATATGTTGGGCTAGAAGTATATGAACCTGCAATAAATCGATTTAAAACTCTTTGCTGGTGTTGATTTTGAAAGAACCCGATTAACTGATTTATTTATTAATTTTATTTTTAGAATTATAAGTATATATTACCCATAGAGAATATTTCTTTAAAGCAGATGCTCAAATGGTTACTCAACACGAGACCGAATATGCATATAATTCGGTATTTTAGCACAGTTCATACATAAATTTCAAAAATGTATTTTATACTATTAATAATAATTTTATATGAATACTGTAAAAATATTTCTTTTGAATATAAGCCAAGAGTTAATATATGTCATAGCTAATATTCATTATAATTAATCAGAAAACACAGAAAAAATCGAATATTTTTTTTATATTTTAAAATCAAATATATATAAATATATTTAAAAAAACAATTCAAAATATTATATCTAGACCAAATAAGTTAATCAATTTTTTATATAAAAAATGTATACCGTTAAAAGATGTTCAAAAAAAGTTCGGAAATTAAAGATTTCGAATATAAAACAAATTTCTTTTTTTTTTCAAGATATATAGGCTAAAATTGAAGAATAAATAATTTGCCTTTAATATTATTTTACAAATGTATCTTATACAATGAAAATTTGATTATTATTCGTGAAGAATAAAAGTGGGTATAATGACATGTTATTAGAAAATATATTATAGTTGATGTAATTTAATAAACAGAATAACAATTTCTATTTTACTATGCTTATATATTTTAATTTTAAATAATTAATTAGAAAACAATAAATTTCTAATATTCTAATTGTTTTGAATAATAAAAAATAAGATTTAAGTTGTTTAGGATTTCTTTGACAAAAAGTAAGGACCTTATTGTAAAAAAATTAACAATACCAAAAGATTTCTTATATGTTATTTAAACTTTTATGATTAACATCAGATTTTTTTATTTTTTTAATCAAAATTGCAAAATATTTACTTCTTCATTTTGGTTGTTTTAGAATCTTAATCTTTCGTTGAATATTTCGAATTTGTTTAAAGTAATTGTTTTATGTATTATTGAAAGGCTTAAGATAAACTTAATTCTTTTGTAATTCTGTTAAAAATAAACTAAATTAATTTGTTTTGAATGATCTAAATGCTTTTAATATTATACTATTTTTGCTATTTGGATATATCTAATCTAGTTTTTTTTTAATATTTCAGTGAAATGACAATAGCATAATATTCGAAATATTTGTAATAAATAATATTCGATCTATGAAAATAATAGATAAGAAATCAATTCCTAATATTAAATTTATATACTCTAACATATAAAAAAAGTACTATCTTTAATTTCAATAAGAATTTGAATTTTTTTTAACTCTAATTATTTACTATTCAGTTGCAAGTTTCATTATAATTTTTTATTTCAATTCAAAAAGCAACATATTGTTTTTTAGTTATGAGTTTCATTTAAAGTTTTCAAATTTAAAGGTAAAAAATAAAAAAACATTATAAAAAATCTGGAAATTTTTCTATTTTAATAGAGATAGTTATTCAATTATAAGTTTCATTTTTAGTTTTCAAATTATAAGTTAAAAACTAAAAAAACATTATGAAAAATCTGGAAATTTTTTTATTTAAATAGAGATAGTTATCAATTTATTAGTTTCATTTAAAGTTTTTAAATTTTAAGCTAAAGAATAAAAAAACATTATAAAAAATCTGGAAATTTTTTATTTTAATAGAGATAGTTATCAAGTTATTAGTTTCATTAAAAGTTTAAGTTAAAAATGCAACTTTCAGTAAATCATATTATTAACTTAGTCATAAAAAGTTTTTTTTATTTGAATATTCAACTATTCTTATAATAACACAATCTACTATTAAAAATAGCATCACCTCCTCTTCGTTGAAAATTAATTGTACCCCATTAAATGACGAAAAAATTCCGAATCGACTTTCCAGCAGAATTCCAGCAAGCATTGATCCGATGCTACTGTCATCTTGGCGGAAAAAAAGTAACAAGACAATGCGAAAACTACGTGTACGCTGTTAGACCGGAAGACGGCATCCACATCATCGACATAAACCTACAATGGGAGAAGATAATTTTGGCTGCCCGTGCGATCTGTGCAATTCCTAATCCACAAGACATCATCGTCTGCAGTTCTCGTGAGTACGGCCGAAAAGCAGTTCTTCGTTTCTGTGAGTACACAGGTTGCACGCCGTATGTTGGAAGGTTTATTCCCGGCATGTTTACCAACCCGCAAATCAGAAAAATCAAGGAGCCACGGTTGGTTGTTGTTGCCGATCCGTTCACTGATAAACAGACAGTTTATGAAGCTGGTTTTGTGAACACACCGTGTGTGGCTTTCTGCAACACGGACAACGACCTCGATTATGTTGATATTGCTATTCCAATGAACAACAGAAGCTTGAATGCAATCGGCGCTGGGTTCTGCATACTCGCAAAGGTTGTCAAGTTTATGCGTGGTGAGGCAGGTTTGACTGATAATTTGAAGTTTGAGATCGAGAGGTATTTCTACAGGAATATTGCAGAGTTGGAGGAGCTGGCTGCTGAGCAGGAGGCTTCCAAAATGAAGCAGGAAGTCGATTTTGTTGAGCCGAAAGAAAATGTTGTCCAGGAAGGCGAAGAACAGGCTGCTTGGGGATAAGTCAACCATTTTAATCGAAATAAATTATTACGAAATAGTATTTTTTTGTTTTTACAAAAATTGATAATTTTGATTTCTAAATTTTCATCTGTAATTCACGTTTACTTTATGCATTTAAAAAAATAAATAGTTTTTTTTGAAATTTTTACTCATTGCGTTTTTAAAAAATTAAATCAGAAAGCTGTTGAAATTTTTACCTAAGCGTTGGTAAAAAATAAAATATTTTAATTCACCATTAAAAATTTTTAAATTAAAAAACAATAGTTTATTTGAGATGCTTACTTTATGCTTTTTAGTAAAAACATAATAACCTCCTCGAAAACTACGGTTTATTCATTTTTATATATAACAATAGTTTTCATTGAAAATTTTTTATGTACATTTTATATAATTAAATCTGTACAGTTTCCATAGTTTTTTGCGCTATCTTCATTCTAAATAATTTGAGAATTTCAAAATTCCTGTCTTCCATGTTTTTTTGCAATTCCATGTACCTGTCTATTTTAAATCCTACACAATCGTTGGGTATCCATGAGCCTAGAGTATTAAAATTTCTCACATATGATCAAAATACATTTTATATTTGTTACCATCACAAATTACTTTATTAATTATTAAAGGAAAATATCTTTGCTTTATTTCTTCGTTTTTGTGCACTTTTAACTATAACAGATTTTAATATTTATTATAATATTTATTTCAAATTTTTACAACTCCCATAGCTCAGCTGGTTAGAGCATTGTACTTATGAGCTGTGTTCCAGTCATATGCCGCGTAGAAATGCAGGGGTCACGGGTTCGAATCCCGTTGGGAGTACTTTTTTGATCTGCAATACAAAAAAAATAAAATTATAATTGAATATAATATTTCATAGCTTTTATTATACTCATACTCATACCAACTTAAAGTAATAAAATTATACAAAGAAAAGTATAGCCTTTTAGTCATCCATTATATTTTTTATCGAATATGCTATTTAATTTGAAAAACATTTTTATTGCATCTAATTCTTTACGATATCTTTTTTTTTGTAATTTACTGTAATTGATATTATGTGCCTTCTCTACATCCAGAATATTTTGAATTGAAATTTTTGATATTAAAATATTTGAAGTTCTTTTTTTTTGAAAATTCTTGTAAATTTTTCATTGATTGATTGTATTATAAATATTATATAAAATTATATTAAAAGAAAGATGTAAATCAAAAAATTATTCGTTTGTAAATTTAATACTAACTATTACATGAGTTTAATAATATTATATTTGTGAAATATTTAATATTCTTAAAAAATTAACATATTTTCAAACACACACTAATATTCTAAATTAAATTAACTTTGAAATAAGTAAAGTTTTTAGACATGAAAAAATAAAAGAATATTTGTAAATTTTGAAAAATTATTCGAACTGGAAAGTGGTCATTCTATAGAAATCGTTATTTATTAAATTGAGTTGTTGCAAATTGATTTTCATTCATTTGAAAAAAAACAATTTTTAATTTTATTGTAGAAAGAATTTTTAAAATATCGATTTTTTTGTTAAGAAACTCTATAAAACATTTTACGAAAATTTTTATATGAAAATGCTATAAATTATTTCATATAAGTAAATTTAATAGCCTAAGCAAGAATTTCATAATTTCATACAATTGTAGCTAATTTTTTTTATACAAATCCTTTAATCAATTTTATAAAAAAAATTAACTTAGAAGATATGTAGAATAAATTACAGATTTATATGTCAAGTAAAATAATAAAGCCCATTACAAAAAATATGATTTACCTAATTGTATTATACGAAGATTACTCAAAAATTATTTAAAACAAGCAATTAATTTTTTTTTTGATTTTTTTTATCTACTTTTGATTAAAAATCGTAGAAAATAATATCTAAAACCATAAATTTGTGGAATTGTTTAATATCTGGGCAGAAGTCTGCTATCGGCGAGTTGGTTATCTTTTTCTTTGGATGTGTATCAAATAAGTGAATTTTTAAAAGATGAAACTTATTTATAAAATAATTATTATGAATAACTAAGGATAAAAAATGGTTTGATTTTAAAAAACTATTATCACATATAAATTGATTTATTGCCTTATTTTTTTCTTTCTTCTAAAATGTTTTCTTCCTTTTGTTTTTGTCCTATGATTTTTATTTTTCTTGATTATCCTAAAAAGTAAATTTGGACTTTTGCTATCATAAACACTTCATTATTCCTAATTTCCATTTCTGCATATATTAAATCACAAAATACCGTGGATCTTATAATATAACGATTACATTTGCTTCTTTTTGGTTTGTGATCATTTGAATCTTCCACATATCCATTTTGTTTATAATAACTTTTTATTGTGTTTTGTGCGTGAAATTTATACACAAAATAAAAAATAGACTTTTTATCATTCAAATCCAAGTTATTGTTTTATCAATGAAAAATAATTCTTTTTTTATTTACACTAATAAAAATATATTCAACGTGGATATTTTGATATTTATGTAGAAATATTTATTTTTTTGTAACCGGATTTAAATATGCACGATATTTTAAATGTTTAAAATTCGTGTGTAAAGATTTTTATTTCAACCTTCAATCTCATTTTGTTTAGTAAATAACAAACACCAAAACCATTTAATATAAAAATCAAAAACCATGACTCTGTTAAATTCATTAATTCAAGAAATACCAAATTGAATTTGATAATTGGAAAACAAAATTTTTTCAAATAACATTGAAATTATTGCAAAAAAAGACTAGTACTATAATTATTCATTGGTTTTGTTTTAGTTTAATATTTCGCCCATAATAAGAAAGAATGTACAAGAACATAACAAATGCCATTGCGGGAGAGAAACTGCTAAAAATAAACAATAGATGGAAAAATCAAAAGACAAACAATATTGAATGGTCACAGAGTATAAATAATTTTGACTTTACATATAATTACATTTTTGTTTTTTTTTCTTTGCGTAATGAGAATTTAAAAACTGGTTTTATCGTCATATATTAATATGATATCGTGATTTAGAAAAATATGCATTAAATGTTTTTTGTTTCAACATTTTTTGTAAATATTCCATTAATTTTCTAAAAAAAAATTAAATATCGAAAAAACGTTCAAATTGATTTATCACATTTTTACATCTAATATCGTAATAAAGAATTTATCATTGCTTATTTTCAGCTGAATTTCAAATTAGAAAAGGCATTAACTTTTTAAAAAAATAAACCAAAAACTTTCAATTCAATCACTATTTTTTCAAGTAAAAAATATTAAGTAATTAGTGAACGCTCTTACCATTTTATATTTAATAACATTTTAATTTAAGGAAAAATAAAAATATTAAAAATTTCCAATATATACAGTTTTATATAAAAATTCTAGAATCGATAAAATGATTTCAACTACCTTCACGTATTAGATTAAAATACATTGATTGTTTTTTTTCTCATATTCATATTAAAAAGATTGAAACATCGAAATAGTTGATAAAATATCTATTCTATCTGTTAGTAAAAAAATTCAAAAAAAATTAGTTTGAAAAAGAAAAAGTTGTCACATATTTGAGTGATATAATTTATTCCAAAATGAGAAAAATTTTGAAAAAACGAAAAAAACCAAAAAACACTACAGATGCTTAACGATGATCATGAA
>AFBI03000017.1:51018-137623 GCA_000230595.3 Edhazardia aedis USNM 41457 | reverse complement strand
TAAATAGAAAGCTTGATCAAAAGACAAACAATATTTAACTATCCCGAAGTATAAATAATTTACACTTTACACATAATACATTTTTGTTTTTTTTCTTGTGTAATGAGAATTTAAACACTGGTTTTAACGTCATATATTTATATAATATCGTGATATAGAAAAATATGCATTAAATGTTTTTTATTTCAACATTTTTTGTAAATATTCCATTAATTTTCTAAAAAAAATTAAATATCGAAAAAACTTTCAAATTGATTTATTACGTTTTTACATCTAATATCGTAATAAAGAATTTATCATTGTTGATTTTTAGCTGAATTTCAAACTAGAAAAGGAATTAACTTTTTAAAAAAAATTAAACCAAAAACTTTCAATTAAATCACTATTTTTTCAAATAAAAAATATTAAGTAACTAGTAAACGCAATTAGCATTTTATATTTGTTAATATTTTAATTGAGGGAAAAATAAAAATATTTAAAATTTTTCAATATATACAATTATAAAAAATTCTAGAATCGATAAAATGATTTCCACTACCATCATGTATATGTTAAAATACTTTGATCATTTTTTTTCTCATATTCATATTAAAAAGATTGAAACATCGAAATAGTGATAAAATGGTCTATTCTATCTGTTAGTATATAATTCAAAAAAATTGGTTTGAAAAAGAAAAAGTTGTCACATATTTGAGTTATACAATTAGATCCAAAATGATAAAAATTTTGAAAAAACGAAAAAAAACCAAAAACACTACAGATGCTTAACGATGATCAGGAAAAAAACATAATAAAATGAAACTATCAAGCGAATTCAAAAATAAAAATAAAGAAATTGCTTTAATCTACTAAAATTGTGTCTTTCATCCCTTTATTATAGTCTCTTACTATAAAATTGCTCACAGGATATTCTTTCTAGAATGTTAATTTATATGATGACCTATCTCAAATCCACTGTACAGAAAAATTTTTTGTTGTTTTTTTTATTAAGATACCTTGATAACCTTTCCATAATTACTAACAGTATAAGGTTATGATAAATGGGATTTATGTGAAACAAAAACACATTAACAATACAAATATCGAATCGGTTTAGTATGTTCAAAAGAAAACATACAAAAATCCTTGAAAGTAAAATAAAGAAAGATAAAGAAAAACACCAAAAACGAACAATCTATAAAGATTAAATTAATTGCAATAACCTAAAAATTATAATTTTTATGCTTTGTCCGAAGTTAATGGATTTGTTAGAAAAATATTTTTTAAGTATTAAAATAATATTTAAATATTCTTTTCTGACATATTATATCTAAATAACTGTTTATTAAAGTGATTACTAATTGTAGAGTATAACGAATTAAAATTGTATAATTATAATTTTTTTAATTTAAAAACGCTTTTATATCTTAAACATAACTAATTGACAACATTTCCACAATTGTTTTTTTTTATATTCACAGATAAACATTGAAAACATGTCAAAAAATGTTAAAACTGTGTTCACAGAATATCAAAAAAGAAAACAAATATAGTAAGTATAAAAATAACATTATTGGTTGTTTATGCCACAGTTTTGACAAAATTCTTTGTTTTTTTATAATTTTGTATATTATATTACACATATTGTATTATTGAACAATTATACTAATATTAATATATCATCATTTGAGGTATTATTATACACCAAAAAATGTCATTTTTGTAGTAATTCACTATATATTATTTTTTAAAAAATACTTTAAAATTTGCTGTTGCTTTATTTTTTTTATTGACCATCATCACAGAAAAAATACCTTAAGATATTTGAAGCATGTTATATTTTTTTGAACATGTCTTTCTTAAGATTCAAATTTATTTATCTTTTTATAATTACTAGAAAATAAGATTTTGTTGTTAATATATATTTTTTATACACATTATTGAAAAATTTCCATTTCCTTAATTCCAATTTATTTGTATCTATAATTTTTAATGTTTTTCTTAAAATAATTGTTTTCCTTATTGATAAATTTATTTAAAAGATTAGTTTCACAATCTTTAAACAACTGATTGATTTATTAACTTCATTATTATTACAAAAATTAATAAAAAAATCATTTAACATGTATTTTACTATTTTTTATCAATTCAAATAATTTATTGCTGAAATTATTTTCAATCAATTGATATTGATTTGACTGCTTTAACAACAATAATCAATAATTTAAAAACTAAAAAAATGTTGCATTGTACTTCCTTATAATGACTATATCACATAATTTTAAAAATTTATGCAATATTACTTTAATATAGAAATTGAATGTAGTCTGAGTTTGCTATAAAAATTTGAAATCGTGGGTTCTTTTAAATTAATTCTTTTTGTTTTAGAAACCTTTTTTTAACTAAATAAAAACATTAATAGATGCAATATTCGAAAATCAGTGAAAGTACATTCTGACATCTTTTTTGTGTTTTTATCTGAATATATATCCATTTGTCATGTATTATGTCAAATAAAATTATTTGCCGAAGTAGGACATGTTGACTATTAGAAAAACTGTTTTAGTGATTTATTTGTTTCTTTTATTTGCATTCTTGCGGGGTATTCTTGATTTTATTTGAATCTATTTATAGAAAAAAGAATTTATTTGATCAATAAGTTATCCAATTCCTCAACAAAATAATTTTATTATTCAAATATCATTTCATCATAAAAATCTATTGTTTGTTTAAAAACTATTATCGATAAATAAAATGTTCTCATCAACATAAAATATTTAATTAAAAAATTTAATACGTTTATCTTTTTTTTTTATCTAATCGAAAAACTAGCAATTAATATATCTTATATATCAAATAAAATTGATTTGACATAAACAACTTCAACTGCACTTTTTAATACACGAAACATAAAATATTTGGTTATTTGCTTCATACTTTGTTTAAAAACCTTTCTTTATTTAATATTATTCGAATTTGATTTTTATCTGTTTGATTGCTAAACTTTTCTTATTGTTTTTACATAAAGGAAAAAGATCAAATGATCAATGTGTAGTGTTTGATGAGTTGGCATAATTTTAAAATTAAAAAATAAGATTCTTTTTTGAAAACATTCTTCTTTATTAAAAAACCAAATCTATAACTAGAAATAACTCGGATTTTCACCAACTATATTAAGAAACTATTTTTTGTTCTTTTAATCACCAGATTTCTCCTTTGATTCAATTGGTAACAAGAAATCTTAATCAAAATGAATCAATGATGATTAAAAAGTATGTCTCCAATCAAATAAATTATAAATTATAGATAATCTATAAATAATACAACATATATCTTTACCAATTTTAATAAAGTATTTGATTTTTTTTGCGTTTTTTGATATACAATTTGTTTGATTCGTTCTATTTCCTTAAAACTATCTTAAATAAACCACAATCATCGATGCATATTTGAAATCATGAATTTTTCTTATATATAAGAAATTCTAATTTTATATAGTAATTAATATGAATTATCATCGAATAAAAACTATGTGAATTGCATAGGGTAACTTATCTAATAATTTAAAAATTATTCGTCTTAAAAGTGCTAATTTCATCAAAAAAAACAGTTGAAGCATATCTAAAGCAGAAAAGTAGAACCATGAATTTGAAATAATTTAAGTAAAATGTCTATTAATTTGACCAAAAATATCTTTATTCCCTAATCAACTAAAAAAACCTTAATTCGTTTGATACCAACTATATTAATAAAATGCACAAAATGTTCAAGTCTTTTCATTTCGTTATATTTCATTCACAAAAGAAGATCGAGCTTACCTTTCGCATGTTTTTATAAAGGGCTAAAGAAAAAAAAATTACAATATAATTCACTACAGAATTGATAAGAGGTTAGAGTAGTTTAAATATGCAAATAAAATTACATTTTATTATTATCTAGTGCACAAAATTAAAAGTTTTTGGCAATAAAATACAAATTATAAGTGATGAAGACATTCTGTGCTTTGAAAATCCAAATATTGGGATTATCGCTGCCTTAACTCAAGTTTTAGAATAAGAATATACAAAGATAGAAATAAAAATATGACTAGTTAAAAAAATTCAATTTTACCTGTTGTCGTGTGGGGCAAAAATAAAATTTTTTATCACCGAAATAAAATCAGAACTTTATATGAACAGTCAAAATGTTTAATCTACAATTATTTCAAATAGAAGGTTCTTTTGATGCTTTGATATATCAGATAGAATCATAATTTTTATATTGATATACACAGAATAAAATCATCAAAGAAAACATTAATGATGACCAAATCTATGTCTATTATGCACACTTTTCCACTAAATATGAACAAAAATTTATTTATTATTCGTTTTCTTTACTTATATATTTAAAAATATTTTATAAATTAATTAAACAAAATGTTCCCCGTGTTCAAGTTTTTGCATTTTTTATATAATTTTTGAAATGGATATTTTTTTGTTTTACTGATAATCAAAATTTGAAATTTTTAGTAAATTAAATGTCGCTTATTAGGTTTTGCTCCTAGAATCCCGCAGATAGGTTATGAAAATAGATAGGTTGCTTTGAAGTTCAAATGGAAAATTTTAATTTGATCGTTGTTATTTGTTTTGTACGACATTTTCTCTCTTCATTTAGAGTTTAAGCTAGTATTTATAATTGTTTTTAAACACTATCTTTAAGTGTTATACTTTTCAAATTGACTTCATAACCAATTAAGCAGTTAAATTCAAAAATGAAAATTTAAATCTGATTATCTTAAAACAAAACAATTTTAAATTTATGTTTTATCGATAAAAAAATTATCGAAATTGTGAATGATTCGATGTAATTTTTTTTAAGACGTTAATATTATTTCTGACTTGTAGAATAACAAAATTTTTTTTAAATATTCCAAAGTTACCAGTGTAATTTAAACATCAAATAGCAAAAACAAATTTTTAAAAAAGAAATATCAAATGGTTTTTTATTTATAATTTTTAGCACATGACAAACAGAAAAAATGATTACTTCAAAATAAGAAACTTTTTATGGTTGGAATTTTTTCTAATTTATGTTAAATCAGTTTTTTAGAAAAATCAAAATTATTTCATTGCAAGAAGAATTAATTGGGCGAATTAGACTACTAAGAAAGTAAAAATGACTTTTTTGCGTTTTTATTGAATTGCGTAAAATTTTAAGAAGCCCTTTTTTAACCATTTAATTATATTCAAAGAAAAAATATTCATCTTATCTAAATGAAAAAAATTTTAGATTAAAAATTTTTTATATATAATCTAATATTTATTGTATTTTAAAATCATCAATAGCTTGTTACTTGATATTTACTCAAAAAACAAGCTAAATTTTTTTAAACAATTGTGCTTGAAATCTAAATGACAAATAAAAAATTTTGCATACTAAATATATTTAGATATTATAAGTATTAAGTAAATTGTAGTCTCTTTTATTATAATAAAGAAAAATGATCTGATAATATTTGTAAAAAATATTTGATAGTCTTATTTACGTATTATCAACTACAAATTGGTGATTTGCATAATAAAACTTATCTATTGTAATAAAACCAGTTCTGAATGTTTTCTACGCAATAAATTGCATTTGAATAATATATAGCTTCTGAAATTTTTATTAAACTTAGAAAGATCATCTAAAATTATAGACGATTTTTGTTGACATGTTTTAGAATCCAAAAAAATCATAGATATACAAATTTGCTATTACTAACAGTATTATTTGCATAAAATTCCGTTTATTAAGGTTTCGAATGGTAACAAAAGTGTTTGTGAAATATCTATTTACATTGTATAGAAATTTTTTTGTTAGTAAAACTATAGAATATTTTAGATTAATCTTAATGAATTGTATGAGTCTCTTTATCAATAAAAAACTTTTTATATATTAATAAAGATTAGAATTACTTTTATCCGGGTTCAAAAAACGTTATAAAATTTAATCAAATTACATTCAAAGATAAAGTAACGAAAGAACATGGTCATATTTTAGTAGGAAGACGGTGATATTATCGCGTGCATTTTTAGTATTTCATAAAAAAAACTATCGATTTTAATTCATCTACTTATAACATTAAAGGTACAAGTAAAAAAAGCTAAATATATGATCGTCATACGAAACCCACATAAGAAAAAAATATCAGATTTTCAAAACAATTTAAATTTTTGTGAATTTTTTTTCCAAAACAACATCATTTCGATAATTTGCATTCTATGATTCGACCCAATGTATCATTAGTAGTCATTTAAATAAAAAATCATATATTTTTATAATTTCAAATTTAACAGTGTTGTAATTGTTAATAGTGTATCCTTAAAATAATAAATGCATTACAGATCATACTAAAAAATATTAATTTTTGCACCATATATTTCTAATATTTTTAAGATTATCAAAAAAGTAGTTTTAATAGGAGTTTACTTCAAGATCGGTTTTTCGGATTAAAGAACTATTTTAACATCTAAATTAATTTGTTGTTTTGTAATTGATATAAACAACTTATTGAAACTTTTGATTTATCGATATGTTTGGAGTGAATTTGTTAGGAATCATTTGTTTTATAATATTTATCAAAAAATTTTTCTTTGTGAATATTTTTTGTTTTCAGAACAATTTAAAATTTCTAATATATTGGTATGAAAATATATAAATTTTTATTGAACTTATTTTTTTTATTTATTTAGTTCAAAATATGCACAAAATTACAAATTATGTTTTTATAACACTTGATTTTGTTTAAATATTGGAAAAGAAAGGATGCTTTCCTTTTTTTACTTACTTTTATTTATTTTCTTTTCTGATATATTTTTATATATTGTTCTACTTTTTATTGTTTGATAGGCCAAAAAATTATAAACCAATAAATTAATCCAATAAAAAAAACTATTTTTATCCTTAAAAGAAAAATTATCAAGCAATTTTTTTGATAATTATTACTCAGGATGAAAAGTTAACTATCGCTGTAAATATTATTCTTAGTGACGCATATATTATATAAAAAAATTACCTATATTTTTGTGTTTTTTAGAATAAATGGTCTTCTTATTTTATCCAATGTGTTAAAATATTATTTTTTAATTATACCCGTTTCGTGCACATTTTCCCACAACTTTTTTATATATTTCCATATTTACCAGATTATTGATGTAAGTGGTGCAAGAAAAGAGAAAAAATAAATTGTTTAAAAGATTGTTTTCTGAGATATACCGGGGTTTTTGTGTCGATTTGTCCGCCTCGATACTTATGGCGAGACCGCTAGTGAATTTCTTTCTTATTAATGCTTCTACTTTAATCTACAATTGGAGGTACACACAGCCGATTCACTTATAAAGAATTAGGAGGTAATCATTAATGAGAAAAGAAACAAATAAAAAAATCATATTGTATTTATATTTCAGTAACCTATGTAATTTCCCACATATATATACATATATTTGTGAGCGCAATTCTTTTTTGTGTGACATTCCCTAAATAAGAATTACAACAAAAATGCTATTTTTCATAAAATTTCTTTGGAATACAGTTAAGTATTTTTCATTATATCCATATTCTGTATCTTTGTTAGATTTAATATATTATTAGCTTCGAACTTATAATCTGAGCAAGTGTTTCGGATTAAAAAAATACCTATATTAATGTTGAATATTAAAGAGCTTAAAGAATTTAGTGAACATTATTATATTAAAATTCTATATATTTAGGGAAATTTTAATGTTTATTTATGGAAATTACGTCATTGATTTGTGCGAAATATAAAAATTATATTCGACAAATTAATCTTGTCGAAAATTGTTCAAAATTGGGAATAAAAAAATTGTCATTGGTTAATTTAATCATTACCAATGTAAATTATTTATTTTTACGAAATTGACATAAAATGATTTAAGATTGTTTACTATAAATTAAGTGGTTTCCAAATATTGATTTTGATGACTAATGATTGGTGATTGATGATTGGATTAAAAAACCAAAAATAAATTATATAAAGAAATTATTTTTAAATAAATATGCAAAAAAATCTTTAATTTTATCTTCATTTTTTCAAGATTCTAATCGAACTCCATCCAACAATTATTAAAAATTTCATTTATTTTTAGTATTTATAATATAGCATAATTTCAGCAATAAAAATTTTTGATTTTTTTCAAATTTTAAAGCAAGTATTTTGTTCTCAATATAATTTTCTATCTTACACAACTACAACATTTTATATAGATATTGCACATATACAGTTCAAAAGTTTTTTAATGTATTTATTATAATGATAGCGTTTTTGTTGTTTTCAAATTCACTTTTATGGTTATTTCTACTATAAAAAATTTATTGATTTTTAACAAATGTCGAAACTAATGCCAAATTCTAAAAAAAATTTTGTATTCATATATAAATTGTATTTTGAAATCATTTAAAATTTTGCTTTTCACTAAAATTTTAATTCTAAAATTTATAATTGTTGATTTGCAGTGTAAGCTGACCAAAAACACTAATAAAATTTGTAGATTTTAAAAAAACAATAATATTAATATCTCACTAATTATTTCCTAATTATCAACATTAGAAAATTGATTAAAATAATAACTTTCAATCAATAGAACAAAAAAACCAATAAAATTTATTTTACAAATTTATAAATATAAAAATAAATTCTGTTTCCTGACTGTTCTTTTGAAAAAATGATATATTTTATAAATCAATTAATATTTCTTGTTTTTCTTTTTATTTAACATTGGTTATTAATATAAAATGTAAATTGATATTTTAATTTTATCTATAAACATAATAGGAAATAGTTTGTATTATTAAAAAAAATATAAAAATAAACAGAAAGAGATAAAAAGAAGAATCTTTTATTGTTTAAATTATAATAATATCTAAAGCAATAACCATAATAGTAAACATAGTAATATTATTTATAATGACAATAGTAGTAATAGCTAAGTAAATAGAATTTTTGATACGAAGAACCATATACATCAATTAAAAATTAATTAAACATAAAAAAAAACAATTCAATCTTATAGATTTTAATCTACAACCAACAAAGTTTCTTCTTTACACGACAGTTATTTAAATAAATACCATGGAAATGCTATCAATGAAATATTTACAGAAAATTCATACTAAATATAAATATTTGTTGCAGAAATAAATAATATGAGTTTGTATTACGATTTTATTGCCAAAAAATCACGAAAAAAGATATAAAAACCATTAACAAATAATTTATTTAAAGATGAGAAATAAAAGACAATTATAATATATAAATTTTTGATAAAATTTCAATTTTTTATTAAAACAGATACTTTAATGCATCAAAACTAAAAATATATTAAATTTATTTGTTGCTTATCTAAACACATAATACTATTTTATTTTCCAATATATTATCATAGAGTAATTAAGTAGACTAATCTCTATATTTTTATAAAAGTATTTATCAACCTTTTTTTCATATCATTTCAATATACAAACTAAGACTTTTAATAACAATTTTTTTTTCAATTTATTTTACTTAATAGTGCATTAAAAGATTGTAAACAATAAATCATGTACTTTTTGCATGTTTTTTAACCTCGCACATTTCTTTTACAAGTCTTTGCATTCACAATATTTGATTTACCATTTTATGTGATCTTTAAGAAGTAAAAGAGTGATACAACTTTAAAAATATTTTACACTTTGTTATCTGAATCTGCAATATTTCATTTTGTTCACAAAGTTTTTTTTCAAGCTTTTATATCACGTTTTCTTTGGTTTCAACTATTAATAAATAATATTTTTTTTTAGATTTTGAAACAAAAATCTAACTCAATTACGGCTTAAAAACATTAGTAAATACACGATAGTTTTTTTATTTTTGTTCTTTTTTTATTTATAAAATGATTTAAATACGAGAAAAATATTGAACCTTGTTGCTTTAATAATATTCTACAAAAATTCAAGCCACAATATTCATCACATCAAAATAAAATTATCTTAAATTACTTCTTTGTCTTGTGAATATATTTTATTAGTAAATTTTGTTCATGAAAATATTTCTAAATATATATTAATCGCTATATTGTCTATTTAATTTAGTGTATGTACATTTTTTTATTTGATTTCACTTCTTTACAGAAAAAAATTTTTGTATTGTACACACCAAATAATCATATATAAGTATTTTCGAGATGATAACATTTAACACATGTATCTTATTTATAAAACAATTGTAAATTTTATATAGTAACAATACATTGTAAGAAAAATATTATACAAGTTTTTATTTTTTCTATAAACGGTACAAATGAACAACTTTAATGTAAAAAAACCTCAAGATATAATAGAATATAAATTCATTTTGAAGCTCTTTGTAAAAAAGATAAATATAACAGGAATGAAGGTTTTTGCTATATTTTGTAATAATAAGCAGTTTAAACACAAGTTTACATCTTAAGCCATACATCTCTAGATCAAAAAAATATCTACTCTCCATTTAAAATGAAAAAATAACCTTTTATGCACTAAATATTTGAAAACACCATTTTAAACATGTTTTTGCTCTCAAGTGATTTCTTGGAGTTCAAGATACAATATTAGAAATAGAATAAGTGTGAATTTTTTTTAATATGATTTTTATGTAATTATTTTACGAAAGGCTTCAAATAAACTCTTATACACATCTTAAATTTTTCCTTGTTTGTTCATTTATGGTGTTTATATGAAGGCTATAAATATATTACTTGAATTATTTTTACGTTAAGAAACTAAGTTTTCTTATTTATTATGATATTTAACACTTTCTTATAAGGAAATCTATACTTTTTAGTTTTCACATCTTGTTTCAATACACAGCAAAATTTCTCACAGTAAAAATTTTTTCTTCATTGCTTAATAAAGTTTTAATTATTGTGTGCTAAAAACAAAAAATTTTCTACAACAGAATATAAAACGATGATTATGAACAAAAATGATCATCATTGAGAAATGGCGCGAAAGAATAAAATATATTATTTCAGTATTAGCAAAGAGGTCTTTCAAAAAGTCAAAAGTTTATTAAATCAGTTATAATGCAGTGTGTTTAAAAAAAAGAATACTATTCCTATGCGACATAAAAGTCAAAAAAATTATAACTTGCGCTAGCAATAAAAAATATCAAAATTAAAAAGTATTAAAAATATATCTAATTCAATAAATTACATTTAGGCATGTATTTTTAGTATAATACTTTTTTTCTTTCACAAAAAGTATATTTTCGACCTATATAAAAAATTAAAACACTGCGGTTGAGTGATATTTCAAATTAAGTTATAAAATAAACAATTTACGTTGTTTTGATGCAGAGAAATATTGCGTATTTTGTGTATATCACTTTTTTATTATTGATATTCAATATAGAATAAAATATGGTCATAATATAGGTGTTATTAAGCATATCTGTAGATTTTGATATTATCGTTTTTATTCAAAAAAACTACATGAAACTTAACATATCGGTTGGTAAATAAATTTCAAAATTTAAACATTTTTTATAGCTATGAACAATTTAGTATAATAGAGATTCGGTAGCTTCTAAATGACATTATAGTGCAACTATTTCTTAATGATAAAAAAATATATTTTTTTACTTGATCGTTGTTTTATTTGATTTTTTTTATAGACTAATGTTATACATTGCGCAGTATTTCCATAAAGCGTTTTTTTTAAAAAAGTGTTAAAATTTTTTTTAGGAATGAATTTATCCATTAAAAAGGTTTAAACACTTTTTTGCGCCTTTTAAATAAAAAAATTATTATAATTAATTATGACACAAAACATTAAATTAAAGCTTTACATAAAAAACTGCATAGAATTGTTGCAATTCACATAGAATTATACATTTTTTTTTATTTTTCATTCTTTATTTTTCGTTTCTTTTTTTTGTTGTTAAATCTAAAACAAATTTAACATCAAAAAAATTAACATGAATAACAGCACAAGTGTAAGAAACACATAATATAAAAGAAATCTTCAAAGTTCTTCAAAATTTCTATTTAAGTCTTGAATCTAAAAAATCACAAAACCTCGGTGTATCCGAAAAAAACCGCAAAGATTATAATTTTTTTATTCTTTTTTATATTAATTTTTTTAACGATCGCATTAAAAACAACATTTAATTAAGCTTTTACTCAATAAAATGGCAATTAATTACAAAGAAATTGTTATGAATACTTTAAAAGTAACAAACTTATACTTTTGGCCAAAATTTGAAATAGAATATAAATTTATCAAAAAATATTATTTGTTTTTTTCTATAATAGAAAAAATTTCTTATATAAAAAAAACAAATTTGCTTTGGCATTAGACTCGCCTAAAAATATAAAAATTGCCTTTCAATAGAATAATTTATTTTATTTGCTGCATTTTAAAAAAATAACAAATTTAATATAAATATAATGATAAAATATATTTTTAAAATTGTTATTATATTAAATTCGCAAAAATAATAATATTTTAAAAATATTTTTTGGATAAAAAAAATAATACTATCTGTGTAAGCCTTAATTTTTATCATTTATAATACGAGAAATACTATATTAAAAAATAACTTCTATCTTTAAATATTAATTGTTTTTATGATATCGTAGTTCATTATTTTTTTCTGCCTGTTCTTATAATTAAAAAATATTTTAGCAAACGAAAAACCTGAAAACCTTTTTGAGTATAAAATACTTCTAATTATTTATAATTATATTTTAAAATTTGATAAAACAATCTTAAAAATCTATGACCAAACCCTAAAGGATAAACAGAGTAAAAAATAGGTGAATACTGTCCGAAGAAAAAAAATTAATTAACAGGAAATGTAAACATTAGAAAGTTTTAAATAAAAATAGAATTATATTTTTTTTTGCGATTATCAATTGTTTACATTTTGCAAAATCATGTATGATTAAATCGTTTCACTATTCCTTTTTTTGTGTTATGTTTTTTCACGATTTTTTCGATCCGAGCTGTTTTGTTTTCTAGATTTTTGCCTTTTGATCAAATCGAACAATTTTTGCCACAAACCACCATTATTATGTACGATCAAGACCGATCTTACCATAATATATTTTTCGAGTTTTGTTTTCGTATTGGTATAATAATTAATGATTTTATTATTTAATTTATTTTAAGTGAAACAAAGATGCATGTATTATATAAAAAAGATAAAAAAAAGAATACAATTGTAACAATAAATTATGTAGTATTGAACCACTTTAATATAAAATTTAATACTTATTTATGAAAACCCAAGTTTGTGAAATATAATAATTTATTGAAATATATTTCATAACATAAAAAACATTTTCAAAATATTAAATATGTAAATTTTGTGCCAATATTTTATTTTTTTATTGATTTTCTATATCACAATAAAATTTTAAAAATAAGTAAGCAATCGAGTAACTATAGGTCATAGAGAAAAAAATCAAGTAGTAGCAACGAAAAAAGTTGTAGTATTATAAAATATTGTTGTTTTTTATAATGATATTGCCAGTGTAACACTTACGGTTATACATCTAAGATCCAATGACGTTTTACCACCAATTCCTTTACGCAACCCTTTAGCAATAATTGTAATTCCTTTTAAAAAAACCAAAATATAAAAGAAGGAATGGTTTGAAACCATTCAAATTGGGAAAAAAAATAGAAAACACAAAGAGACGTGACGAAAGACACACAAGAGGAATGCAAAGACCATCAAGTGAAATCTTCAAATCTTCTGGCTAAGAACCTTTTATAATTAAAATTTCAAATTAGTCTATTTCTTTATTTACCGCCCATATATCCGCTTCAATAGTGAAACACACAATAATATCAAAAATAGAGATAAATATATTAAAAAATAAAGAAAATCGGTTGATTTTTATATAATTTTTTTTTATTTTGTTGAAGTTACAGGTTTCTTACTTATAGTAATTGCGATTCTCAACCACATTGATCAGCCTAAGATCGTTTAATTACACACTTGGCTATAAATCGCGATCTTTTATGTATTCGGAGGGAAGTATTCTTGTGTTTCGATTTGATTGTTGAGTTACTATCAAATTTGTATCCCCTTTGAATTTTACGAATAAACTTAAAACACTGAAATATTCAGTATTAAAATGTGATTTAACAATTCCATTGAAGCCCAATAATATTGATACAACTAATATTAAATATTTAATGAATCTTTTGTAATGTGAAATAAAAATATAATGTAATTTTTTAAATAATCATGAAATAAACTTCTTTTAACAAACTAAAATTTAATAATGAATGTTAAGAATGACTATTGTATTTATTGCTTTCAGTAAGAATATATTTTTAAGAAATCAATTTAAGAACAATTCTGCATCGAGATTTATTTAAAACATCTCGATAGCTTATATATAATACGAGCCATTAAATGCTGTTTTTACAATTTAATTAGTAAATTATAATAATTTATCAAATAATGTTGCTTGCTATGCATGATTCGCAATAAAAACTTAAAATTTATGTTGGAATACGTTGAAACAATTCTCACCAAAATTACACTTTGTTCGATCTATCTTGAGACGTTTGGCTTTTAATTCATATTTTGGATGGCATCTAGATTCCAAAAAATTAAAAATACGATGTAAAATTATTAAAAAAAATTTAACCGGACAAATCATATTTAATGTAAGGAAATTTTTCAAGCTATTAACTTATTGCGCTTTCATGTTCAACAATAAAGATTAAATGAGACATCATATGATCGGTTGTATAATTATGCAGAAATTAAATAGTAAATATTGTCATTTTTTTCGTATACAATAATTATACAAACGTTGAGACAATCAACATATAACATAAATATCAAATTACAAACATAAAAAAAATCCAGCATAAATTTGTTCGACATTTACAATATTTTTATTAATATAAAACCTTTTTTTGTTTAAACCGCTCTTTATTATTCATTAGATATGATTTTGATTATTCTTCGGTTTTCTCTGTCAAAATTTTATCTGATATGCCAATTTTTTCTTCACAATTTTTGTACGGTATTTCATGGTGTTATTTGCCATGGCCAAAGTAAGAGATATAAAGATAAATTGGAAAGGAATGTTATTTATCATATCTAGTGGGACACCTCTGCGAGATAGTATTTTCGTCAGCCATTATATTACCTGTGAATCTAATTGTCCTATTAATCTCACATAAGGAACAGTGACTATCGCAATAAATTTAATTTTTTTTATCAGTATCTGGCTAACCAGTTTCTTTTTGAAGTTTTTATTATTCTTTTTAAAATTTTACAGGACAGGGTGAAATTTTGTTATTATAAAAATACAACGCTTATTTCAGCCTCTAACCATCTTTTGAAACGTTGCATTGATCTTCTCCTTTGCCTTAAAAGAAAAATCCAATCAACATTTTCACCAATGAAATAATTTCCCACAGTATAAAAAATTAGCCATCGTGAATTATATCTGGAGAAATTTAAAACAAAAACGCAATATATTTTTATGTTTTTTTATTAAAAATGTTATCCTAATGAATTATTCAAAATTTTTATAAGCAATGCGAAATTGTATTGTTTTGTAATAAACAATTTATATTGCACCAATCGTTATTTTGCTTAAATAAATATTTACTTCTGCATGCCAAAAATAAGAAAACGAGTAAAAAGTCATTTTATTTGCAAAAACATAGATAATAAATTTTTTTATATATTCTAAAATAATTTATCAGTAAAATTAGAATTTGTTTTGTTGGCAGAAAATTAAAACCATTAAAAATTGATAAAACTATGTATTGGCAAGATTTTAATAATCGATAAAAATAAATTACTATAAAAGACGAATTTTAAGTATATATAAAAAATAATGGTAAGGATGATTTTTTTATAAGTAATTCTTCGAATGCTTTATCAAAACGAAAAAGATTTAATCCAAATTTTTGATTTTATATCGATTTCAAAACCATTAGATAAATTTTATTTATCAATAGAAACAAATTCTTTAAAAGAAATGATCAAAAGTTTTGATTCACGAATTACAAAATTTTAATTGCTGTGCGAGTGATTTTCTCCATTTTTAATGTTGCTCTGTAATATCCTTCAAGTACCAAAACATCGCACCATAAAATACAAAAGCAATTAAATAAAATTCACCTGCTAGTGAATACTTAAAGCAATAAGATTTATCAAGACGCAAGCAACCGTGTTTGAAAATTGTAATTAATATCGTCACTAGCGATATCACACAAGTTATACAACACAATAACGAAGATAATAGAAAGGAAAAATAAATTATTTTTGCACTATTCAGAAAATAAACCAAAAATGTCATAATTAACATACAAAAAATGTTAAGGCTAATACTTAAAATCAGTATTTGAGCACTAAACTTACTTATTTCATTTTGCAACCATAACTTAACATTAATTTTTTTTTCTTCATCAGATGCATGTATTGTAGTTTTAATTGATGGTGCTTCAATATCAGCGTTAATATTTTCTTCATTTACAGTAGACTTATTTTTCTCTTGATCCACTGCTTTAAAAAATTCATCAGCAATTTTTCCTTTAAAATAGTACTTTTGTGCGTTCTTATTAACAAAATGTTTCCGCATTTATTAGCAATAAGGCCTACGTGGTTTATTTTTTTATAATGTCAAAAAAATTGTAAAAAAGTGTACGATATATTTTTGTTATTGTTTTACACTCTTTATGCTATCAGTTCATTTAATGTGTAAAGACTAATAATAGATTACATTTTAATTGGCAGAAAAAATATATTTTTAGCTCTAAATTTTAATATTTTCGTGTGTTTTTCGGAATCTCAAAAAAAACCTCTAAAAAAATATTATAATACGTTTTCTAATCATAAATTACCATGCTAAATGTATATGTTTCCTATTATCGATATACCTCATAATTTTTTAATTATGGTTTAAATATTTGGGCTAAATTAAATTACAAAATAAAAAATTTGACTTAAACAATCATAATTAAACATAAAGATGGAAAACTTCAAATATACCTGTAATTAGCATTAAAATTATGAATGTAGCAAATTTCATAATACATTTGTTGGAATAGAGACTACATAGCATTCGGCCGTGTCTATTCTGCCATAAGCTCAAATTATGATACGATAAAGGATGGAATTGTGGTGGAGAACAACTGAAAGAATTACTACAGTATAAATTGATTCAATTCAGAGAATGAAAATAATGTAAGATTAATAAAAACCAAATAGTTATTTTGAAAGGAAGATCAAGTGAAAGGAAGCAATATGAGTAAAAATGCCTTCATGAATAAAAAATTCTTTGAAATTCATATTTTTTTGGCTGCAAACCTTAATTTAAAAAATTAAATTTTTATATGTTTACTCGTCGACCAGTAAGGATACACTAAAACGACAATAATATTTATTGGAAAAGCATATAATAGTTATAACGAGAAAATAATATATAATTAATATGCCAAAAAAATATTTTCAAATACAAATCAATGATTTTTTTATTAACCATGTCAAATTTTTATCAAGTTTTAATAAAAAATAATAATTTTTTGTAATTATGTAAGATGTATTCTGTTATTTTATTATTACTGTGGACATAAAAGTTTAAAAATAGTTCATGCTCATTACTATTAAAAAATGGTAAGAATAACTTGAATATATTGGTTCCATGAAAAATATTATCAAACAAAAAATTTTAATTTATTC
Organism: Edhazardia aedis USNM 41457; assembly: GCA_000230595.3. Taxonomy (NCBI): domain Eukaryota; kingdom Fungi; phylum Microsporidia; family Culicosporidae; genus Edhazardia; species Edhazardia aedis. Next base: position 119,922 of record AFBI03000017.1, on the reverse strand, counting down.
TTTTTGATTTTGATGTGTGAATTACCATTAAATGTGTTTATTTATAAATTAGACTGAGATATCAAAATTTTTCGCAAATTAAGAAAAGCAGTTTATATGAATTACTATTTAAAAAATACATGGTAAAATAATAAAGGCATTATTGTTTGAATAAAAATAATTCGATAGAAATTCTTACAATTTCCAAAAATAATACAATTGGTTGGATAATCTGGGTGGAGTACAGGTCTTCACGATTTATCGCTGTTGCTTGGTTGTGTATAAAAAATAATAGACATTTTCTCGTTGTATTTATTTATCAAAGCTTCTTTTAAGCTTATTTTTGATCAAGAAGGATCAAAAATTCAAAATTTTTATATTCTCGTAAATTGGTAAGCTTTGTACTAATAATCATCAAAAAATTGATCAAACTTCAAACATTAGAGAGCAGACAAATATTAACAAGAAAACATCTAAAAATAAATTTTCTTATCTTTCAGAGATAAAGAGATAAAAATTATTTAATAAAAAATATAATTGTATCTTATATGGAAAACACAATTTCCAACGCAAATATAAAAATAACTAAATATACGTAAAATAACGAATTTCGAGAAAATTATATCATTTATTATATTAAAGCAGAAATAGACCCATACTAGATACCGCAATATAAAAAAATTATAGCCCCAAAAGTAAATCATTTGTGTTTGTTTTTTATGAAATGGTATTTTATGGAATCTTGTTTATATTGAATTTTTAAGAATTTTCACTACATAATTTTCTAACTTTCTTTTTTTATTTTGAAAATATCTTTGTGTTTAAGCTTTTAATTAGAAAGTACATATATACTTAAAAAGTAGTACAGCTTCGAAGTCTTGTAAAAGAAAACTAGTCTAGATCAGAATGTATGCTTGTTGACAAAATGATTAATAAAATATACTAGGTGAGAAGGTATGTACTAAAATTAGTAAAAGAAACAAAAAACGAGTTTTTTATATTAGAAACATAGTAAAATGATGTATAATATGTTTTATTTAAAATAATTCGCAAAAATATAAAATGAAATGATTTTTAAACTTCTTTGTTTCTATTATTGTAGTATTGTTTTTTTATTCTTTGTACATTTTATACTTATTTTCTCTTATGCTTCTTAGTTTTTCTTGGATTTTTCTTCTATTTTTTCTTCTTTCGTATTGCTATAGGACAATTAGGATATATTATTAAGACACAATATTTCTGTAACACACCACATATTCACCTTTTCCTTTTGTAAATCATATTCTCTGTCAACAAAAACAGTTAAATGAACAAGATATGTTTTTAGTTGTTATTAAACCTTTTTTAAAATCATTTGAAAAGCCATTAAAGAAAAAATAATAAAATAAATTATATTTTAAAAATTTATATAAATTTCATTAACAGAAAATTCCAATGGCAGCTTTTATACAGATAAAACTATAGTTTACAAGCTATTTACTGCAAACAGCTTTATTTTTATTCGAAAAAAATAGGAAAAAAAACTTCAAGAAAAAAATAAAAAATAGTGAAATTCAATCGGGATTTCGCTTTTATTTTATAAAATAATAACAACAACAAATCAATATTTTAAAAGATAAATGTATTTATTCTGAGAATTTATTCAAAATTTGCAAAACAAATTCTAAATATCTTAATATTTAATTGTAATTTAATTATAAACGATTTAGGAAACAAAGAAAACACAGTATAATAAACAAGCATCAATATATCATAAAAAGAACGCAGAAATCAAATAAAACACCAAAAAAAGTATGTATAAATTATGACTACAAAAATTTTTTTTTCTGAAATATGTTTGACGTTTGACCACATTTTATATGCTAATAACACAATAATAATCATTAAATGTTCGTCAAATACGTTTTAACAATAAAACATTTATTAAACTTCTACAAAATTGCCTTTTGTACACTTATTTATGAGTAAAATTTTTTTACTTGTAACTTTTTCTGGCAACTATATACAAAAATACAGCTTTCTGTGATAATAGTGTATTTTTTGATTGATACCGCGAATATAAATATCATTTGCAAATAAATAGAAAAATAAATATATTAAAACTAAATTAGACTTAAATAAGAAAATTATTTCCATATAAAATATATTGATATGAAAAATTTACAGAAACATTCAAATCAATTTTTCGATTGGTAGTTTTTTAAATTTATTATTAAAATATAATTGATTTAGACGTTTCATTGTTGGTTTGAAGTCGTTTAAATACTAATAAATTAATTGGTTTTTATTTATTAGTCAATATTTTGATAATATAATATTTTGTATTTTTGAGAGTTTTAATTTTATTGGTGTTTATTATCGATAATATTGTTATCTATCAATTTTTTGATAATTTTGAGAACTATTTAAATGAAATTATTGGTTGATACATTTTTTGACTATCATACTAAATTTGATCGATGATAGGTGCAGAAAGTTATTGATAAGAGTCTGACGACTGTATTAATAATAAAGTGGTTTATTGGTGCAATTATAAGGATATTATTTATAAATAGACAATAGAATAATTAAATATGCCTTTTAGAAAGCATAATTTAAATTTTAATTTTGATCAGACACAATTTTCCGACATTTCACAATGCAATTTTGGTTCAGTTCATTGGAAAAATATGTTTGATACTTTATTTATATTTTTATTTAAATTCCAAAAAAATACTTGTCTTAATTCTAATCTATTTATAGAAATAATAATTAATTTGCTCAATAAAATTATTAATTTCCTCACCAAAAAAATTATTATCAATTAAATACTATAATCAACTGAAAAAAGCCAATTTTTCGCCTAAAAACATCATTATCCGAATTGATTGAATATTTTAATTGACAAAAAGTTATTAATTACTTGATGATACACATTAATCATTTTTTAATATAATAAAATCATTTGTTAATAAAATATTTTCATAATCAAATCAAATTAATTTGACAGTGTATTAACAACACATCTGTTTTTATATTCGCTCACTTCTGAAAAAATTCATTATGCAAACAACTTTAATTTTATAATACTACAAATAGAATGAATATTGCAACAAAATAAAACTTTAAACTTTTTAAATTTCATATAGTAGTAATGGTTGTAAAATTCCATTATTAGGGATTATTTATATTGTATCGACTTAAAACAACGTGTGAATTGTTTATAGTGATATTTTATTCATTATTTCACATACGCATTCTATCACCGGGACTTTAAGTACTGTTAAAATTCTGAAATAATGTAAATCAACGTTCTGCCTGAGGAAAAGATCTATATTTTTGTGAAAACTTTTTGCTTTGAATATTTTTAAGTATTTTGGAAAAAAAATACATTCCTATAAAAAATTCTATTTGAATACTACCAAAGTTTTTTAATCGAAATGTATTTAAAATAATTCAATGATGAATTTTTGGCGAAATTAAATTAGTTCATAAAACAGTTTTCAATTTCAATATATGTAATTTGACATTTTTTTTGACACAAAATTCAGTTAATTGTATCCAGCCTTTATCTTGATTGCTAAAATATTAGGGTAATACCAAGTGTTAATTTAAAACTACTAGAGTGCCGCATACGAATAAAAAACACCGGTTTAGAATTTTATTTTTTGTTGATTAATGACTATAGAACCAAATAAACTCGATTGTAGGCTATGTATTTATCACAATGAATTTTTTTGCCTAATCATCCGATGATTGGCTAAATTTCTAGAAGAAAATGTTAAAAGGCGAAGAATGAAAAGTTTTGAAAAAAATTATATGTTTTTTTTCTAGTTTTTGGTTTCACTGTGGTTATACCTGTTAGTTGGTTTGCCGCTATAGCTCATTCGTTGTCCAAGTCTCCATATCTCTTGCTATGCATATATATGCACCTCTTGAGTTTCTTAATATAGAACACAATGTGGGAATTAGATGAGTAAATGCATTATTTGGGTGGTTTTTTGCTTATTTTAGTGGTAAATGACACCAATACACACAAGACATCTCATCTGTTTCTTAATGTGTTTACCAATATTTTATTTTCATTTAAGACATTTTTAGATTGTATCTATTGGATTTTCATCATACAGTATAATAAATCACATTGTTTTTCAAACAGTTTCAAATCTTTTCAATAAGAATTGGAAAAAAATTTTCTTATGTTGATAGTAATATAGGATGTTAATTGGATAAAACCCGATTTATGAAAACATAAAACCAATAAAAATGAATTAAATTTAATATATATATTATGACACTATTAAATTGAATATTTTATGTTTTATATTCTATATATGTATTTCTACAATTGATTGCAGTTATATTTTATTTCTTACTATATTATAATGATTTATATTGAAAGGGATTAAATATAATACCTTCATAATTTAATATATTATTTTCTTTACTATAGCCTTTTATCTTTCCCTCATTTTTAGCGCTTTCCTCTGCTTTCAATTTGTCTTTCATAATTGGTTTAATTTAGTAGTTAATATATCAAGCATTGAGTGATTGGAGAAAATATGTTTTTGCCAATAATGTATCTAGAGTATCAAATACGCCTTCTTTTGGTAATATTCTCTTTGCTTCTATCACAATCTTCAACATCCTTTACAAATATATCACCTTTTAACATTGTTTCGATTTGTAGCAGTGCTTTTTTATTTTCTATGATTTATAAATTCTTAAAACCAGAAAAAAATTTTTTCAAAGACTTTTATTTCAATTCAGATAAATAATATATCATTGTATAGTCAGCAACAATATTGGAATATTCTTTTACTAATTATAAGACATTTTTCGGCATAAATTCTGGCATTATATTTAAGGAATCAATTTTTTCCTAAATTATAACTAAACCTGATAATGGTAAATTTAAAAGTAATTATCTATTACCACGAATATTTAAGGTTTTTTATTATAAAATATTAAAATATATATTAAGTATTATAAAATAAACTAATAGTGTTTTTATGTCTTGAGAAAAAAGAAACAATATAATTTTTTTTAAGATTCTTTTTTCAAAACAAGGTTTTCAAAGAAATGTGGAAATTACCAAAATTAAAAAAAAGCTAATGAAAAGAAGTAGGAAAATTTTTATTTACATTTTTAATAGATGCAAAACATACGAAAAAAAGCAGTTCAATTTATTGAATTGATACGAAGTTTCTAATATATAATTCGTATAATGCAAAAATGTGATGCAGCGAAATTTAGTTTGTGTTATAAACTATATAAATCATTCAAAAAAGCCTTCTAAAAAAATTCTTAACTTTTTTATGCATTTCTAAAATTAATAGGGACTTATTCACCTTTTTTGTACGTTAATTTTATAGTTCATTAGCAATAAAATTTTTTATATAAATATATTTATATATGCTAATATATATAAAAAATAAATTGAATATCAAAATGATTATCAACAGAGTCCTTATAGATGTAGAAGACTAAAAACACCTGTAACTTTTTAGTCTATTCGAATTTCTTGCAACTTTCATTTTTTACAATATATAACTGCAGTAACTTCAGCATGCCTTTCGAGGGTAAGAAAACACTAAAAAATTAAAATTCTCATACTTATACGCAAAATCTATACTTAATTATTTTTTTTTGGATTCGATCATTACTAAATTGAATGATGTTGTAAATAGAAGATTACAGTTAGATTAGAATTTGAGAAAGAGTTAATAACATATACAAAAAAAATCTCAGGTTGTCCAAAATAACCATAAACATAGTCTTCTCAAGAATTTTTTTTATGATATAAAAATGTAAGATAGCATTTCAATACGAGAAATCGGTTCATATGATTATTTACGCGTACTCAAAAAATTTAAAGTCGTCCGAAAAGTATACAGCAAGAAAATCGCAATTTCAAAGAAATAAACATATAACAAAAAAGACAGAAAATAGCTATTTTTTTGTGAAAACTTACTAAATATTTATAAATGCAATGAAATACAAACCATTTTTTTATTTATAAGTGGTGTATATATTGAAATTAGAACTTTATATAATCACGTCTCTGCTTAAAAAAAAATAGATAAGGAATTTTATAAAAAATATTGAATTATTCTAAAGATTTATAATCTTGTGGGAAAAATCGGCATTTATAATATTGAAAATTAAAAACATCAAGAATAAAATAAATGTAATAGATAAATAAATTGTACATTTAAAGCACATTATGCAAAAAATACACAAGAAAAAAAACATAAAAACCTGATCCACTTAATAGGTTGCATACCCAAAATAAAGAATTATTAAATATGTATTTATAAAATTATAGTGATTAGTAATTATCCACAGAGGTATTAATAATATATTAGAATTTTTTTTACAGGCAAAAAAATATTTTTGGATATTAGCTGAATAAATACAAAGATTAAAGTGAAAATTGTGACAAAAATAAACCTTAAATAGATATTACAAAATAAAAAGTCGACATGAAAAAAGAACGTGTCTTTAGAGCTATACAAATCAATTAAATAAGTGTAATAAAAAACGTTTTTCTAAAAAACAAATGACTGATATATAAAAATTGTTTTTTATTAAAATCTTTCGAATTGGAATCCTTATAAAAATTATGTTGTTTTTTTGTATAAGTAAAGTTAAATGTTTCATTTTCATATATTTACAAGTGTATCAATATTTTATAAACCTTGATTGTTCGTTTTAATAAACAAGGTGGTTTAATTTTTGTTTTTTCATGTTTTTTTAAAAAAACGAAAAAAATCTTGAAATTCGTTCTCATACTTTTTTTTAGAATCAATTATTGAAACTTAAGATGTTTTTTTCTAATTATAATCTTATAAATGACTAGAGATTATATATTTAAGTCAATATTATATTTTAGTTATCGTATTCATGCTATAAATTGCATTATACATTAAAAAATTTAGGAGAAACAATCAAAATGAGTACTTTTTTGTGTAATAAACAGAAATAGAAATTTTTTAAATATTAAATTCATAATTGTAATGAATATTTTATTTTATTTACTGAAAAAAAATCTAAAGATTGAAATTTATTGATTTCTTTATGATTTGAAGTATAATAATATTATTTTTTTGACAAATTCATGATGAAATTAGCTAAAAACACTAACATAATGAAACATATATGAATTTTCTGTTTATTCACTTATGCAAACAAAAACTTTGATAACAAATAAAACTGCACAAATATTAGAAATTTCTACAAAAAAGATCACACTACTATTTTGATATAATGCAAAATGTCTAAAAAAGCGAAATTATGTTTATGTGCAAAATTTGTACATTTTTTTTATTTATTTCTTCAAATACAATAATTTTTTTGTTAAAATATTTTTATTAAATTCAAATGCATCATTTTATGCTATTTATTGCCTTATTACGAAATTTTTATTGAAAACTTCAAATCAGGTTAGGATCCTCAATTATTTAGTTTGCAATAAACGTTCATCCAAGGATCAAATGAAATCAATAATATGGAGATATTATAAATGCATTACAGCGTTATGAAATCATAAACCATTAGCTTAATTACATTTAGAGTGAATTTTAAATTCTGTTGAATATACTAAAATTTTCATTTATGCTAGTCAATCGGCGAATTTATACAATAAAGAGATTTTTAAGTAAGTTTAAGCTATAAAACAATTTTGAAGATTTAAATAATTTAATAGACATCAATTTACAGTTTATCTACAATTTGTTTATTTGAAATACAAGTTTGTTAGCATAAAATACATGAAGTCCAAAATTATCTGTATTTTTAAAAACATTTCAAAAATAAATAAACAAAAAATTTTATTTCATAGATTTTAAATATAAATTTAAACATAAAACACATTTTAGTAGCTATAGCCACTACATATTTTTTTAAACAAATTCTATATATCAATACTTTATTATTTCACCATTATTTAAAATTTTTTAATCTATAAAAACCTTTAAGGGAAGAGAAATGAAGAGCGAAAAAGACCAGCGAACGGAACTAATATAATTAAACACAACATTCAAAACAGTTTTAAAGAGTAACATTGAAGTCTTTATACCATAAACCATAAAAGCCTCGGAATGTCTGAAAGGATACCATACACATATACCCATTATTTTATATCTTATAAAACCCTAAATGAATATATGACTAGTATGAATTTAAAAAATTGCGGGTATACCAAAATTTGGATTAATCAACATTGGCGATACACACCGACATAATATATATTTTCAAGATAAAACTTCATTAATTGTTAAAATATATATTATGAGGATGCAAAACTTACTTGTAACTTTCTTTTTAGATCAATGAAACAACAAAATTTATACGTTTAAGCTAGTATATTGATCAAATATCAGCAAAAACACATTTTACTTGTTTTTATATTTGTTATATCAAGATATTTCTTGACAACATAAGTAAATTTTTAACGGAAATATTATACCAATAAACTGTTTAATTCAAAAGGATTACATAATGAATAGGCAGAAAAAGTTTGTTAAACCTTCATTTTTATAGGTCGAATGTATTAAAAATTGTTAATTCAGAATTAAGATTACCAGTGTCGGAAATAAGCAATTTCATATTTCTGATTTGAATAAATTCATATTTAAATTAGATTTAATTTTAATTGTGATTTACAATTTTTATAAATTAAAAATTTTTAATTAGATAAATAAAATGACAAATGAACATTTAATTTTAATATAATAGTGAGATTTGATAAATTACTAATTTATCAGATAAAGCTATAAATAGGTGTGAATTTGAGAAAGAAGGAAAAAAATGAAAGAAAGAAAAATTTCAAATAAATATTCCGATGAAACCTCACGGAATGAAAATAATAAATATCAAACTTACAACAACAGTAACAGTTTTTTAAAAATTTTTTTTATTATCTTGCGTGAAAATTTTAAAGATATAGCAATTAATAGTTTTCTAAACTGAAAAAGAAAAATAAACAATATTCTCAATTAAAACGTATATTTTTTCAGCTCAAAACAGAAAAAATTAAGATATAAAAACACAGAAGATTGTTTCTAGACTGTATATCATCTAGAATTTATATTTATATACAAAAATAAAAGTTTAAGAAGAATCGATATCTTTACTATAAAAAATTTTTTTGACAGTCATTTGAAAAAACTCTAATTTCCATAGGCTTTTATAAAAACGAAAATTTTTATTTATCACATATATATCTAGAACTAAAAAATTCTTTTCAAGTAATCGTGAAACGGCAATTATATAAAAAAGTCGATAAATGTTTAATATACCCTAAAAAGGATAAAATTTCACAATTAGTATAAATACAATATTGTTAATATAATATCTGATGTTAAATTTAATCAATTTTATTTTTCAAAAATAAAATATTTTAAAACAACAAAAGAATGTTATTTTGCATTTTCTAAGGGTATTATTCGAAATAAAACATTTTTTGTATGGTTATTAACTCGTAATAAAAATTACTATACTAAAAAATGTTCAAGATGAAAATATGAAAATTTTTTTTTTCGCTTTTTTAAATTTCAAATGAGTAGAGCGGCAAGTAAAAAATGCTAAACAAGTAATTAAAATGAATATCACTGCTTATCTGAGTCAACTGCGCTTGAACACTCAACGAGAAAAATAACAGGTGAGAAAAAAATGATTTACTATGAGAGTATTTTTTATTCTGTTTTCGTTTGTTCTTATCTTCTTCATTTCATTTGCATTCTTCTTGACTCTTTTCATTATATAATATTTCTTGGTATTATTTATGTCACGCAATTAAAATATAAAAGAAAAAAGAAAAATGTATCGATGTAATGTTCTCGATTTCAGAGAAAGGATCTTTATCTAGATTTTACTTCTTTTAATCCTAAAATCTTGAGAACAAACACTAATACCATGTCCCGCTTCATTGTTCATTCAATCTGCATTCTATACAATTTTTTTATTATATCCTTCTAAATCTAAAAAATTACATAATTTTATGATGAAGAATGTTTGATTAAAAGCACAACACCGAAAACAAATATATAAACTTAAAAAAAGTAATTAAATTATAACAAGATTGTCCCAAACGAGATAGAACCTTAAATAGAATTGATCTTATGATAGTGATCAGCAAATAACTAAAAATGAAATATAAAATATCGTCGCTTCAAAACACGATTTGAATCACCCAAAAGGAATAAATATTTTTGCGTGTGTGAATTTATATTCTTAAATGAATTAAAAAGAGAGAAATATATCTGTATTTCTTGTATAATCCAAATATGTTTTTTATCGAGAAACCTTAAGAATTTAATGGTTATAAAGAACGAATTAAAAATTATACGGAAGGAAAAGGTAAATGAATGGCTAATTTAATCAGTTATAACTCTAAATTAAAACGAAAAAGATTGACAAAATTGTATTTTATTTACACCTTTATTGCTTTGACACAAAATAATCGCGGTGGAAATCTTTTCTGCTTTAGATGTATTATATATTTCAACAAATTCATAAAACAATAATAATTTAGACACAATTAACACATAAAAAAAAATATCTGGTGTAATTTTTATTTTATATGCAAAAAGATATATATTAGAGATTCCATAGAGCAAATATTTTATGATTTAGCTTTTTAGGTTACTCATTTTAAATATTATACACTATCAAAGATCGAAAATCAATGGTAATATGCATTAACCATATAAAATAGAACAAATGTTTTATTTAATTAGTATTTATTGCGAATTTAATATATTAATTTGTAGATTTTGTGGTTCGCTGTATAATTTAATAGTATTTTCGCAATAAAAATATTGCATTTCTATTTTTTAAAATTGAATTATGATATCAAGCAAATAAACTAGCAAATTATACCAAGTATTTTTGCTAAAAATTAAGAGTCGCAAAAAAAATAATTCAAACGTAAAACAACAAATAAAACATATTGATTTTTATTATCTCCATTTTTTACATCTTACAATCTTTTCTAATTCAAGATATAGAGAAATTTTGTTATTAATTGCAAGGAAATATAAGTTTATGCCAAGTTTAATATTTGATGTCTTTTCTAAATTATTATTAAAGTTGATAAAAGTTAAAAAGCAAAAAAAATTATATTTCTAAAAGCAATAGGATTATATATGTGCAACGTAATAAAACCTACCAATCATGTCAAAAAAATGAACAGTACGTTTAAGATAAATCTTAATAAAGTTTTTAGAAAAAAAATGAAATAAGCAATTGAAACCAATTTTTTTTACTAATTGGAAGAAAAAAAATCAAAAATAATGTTCCATAAATACTTGTTTGTCAGCAAAAAATGAAAATATGGTAATAAAAAATCTTTTGATTTCATAATCTACAAAATTTATAAAGATGTTATAAAATTATGAACTAAAATAAGACTAGAAAATTTCTATTCCTTAGTATCTCAATATACACGTGATATTTATTCAGTAGTAAAAAACAGTTTTATAAGATTGAAGACCAAAAATTTTAATAATATTTAACATGAATTATTTCCGGGTTACGATGTTCAAATTCACAAAATGCATATCACAAAGCTCAAAAACTATAAACCTTTACAAATTACAGGAAACATTTTTTAATGATTGAATTGTTCAAATGTATATCTTTTATGTTAAGAAATAAATCACAAAAAACTTTTTTTTGAGATTTTAGTACGTATAAAAAAAATTACATTTATAAAAGTCTATGAGATCGATCGAATTGATAGAAATATGGTTTAAAAATAAAGAAAAACAATTTTTGTGTGGTTTTATAAAATTCACAAAAATCATAATAAAAAATCAAAGTAAATATATTTTCATTTCAAAAAAACATTAATGTTCTATATATACAAAAAAATTATAAAATTTGATTCAATTATAAAGTAAGCGTTTCTTAAGAAAAAAATCGTACCAAATTTCCAAAAAACCGTTATAACAACAAAAAAAATTGTGTGATGCTGTTAAATATAAATTTCCAATAGTTTTGTTGATGTTTAGCTATTTCAAAGTTTAAAAACCACATTTAAAATAAGAAATATAAATAAAAAGGTGGCCTTTTTTGATATAGGCACTATTTTATATTTTTTGAAGCAAAAAAATAATTATATATGCTAATAATAATATTCATAAAAAATCTAAACAAGATTAATAAACAAGTTAGTTATAAAAACGAAAAAAATGTTCTTATTTATAATTTTTCTATTTTAGATAGTTAGTATTTATTTTAAAAGCAATAGTATAATCAATGTCGATGATTTTTGAAACTTTCTAGTGTTTTGTAGATACAGTATTAAAGTCTATCTAAGACATGTAAAAATCAGAGAAAAAGGAAGAAGAATTTTATAAAAGTGTACAGCCAGAATACGAAAAAAAAGAAAGTTAAATATCGATTTGTTATATTTGCCATTTCTTTCGAGTGTTTCTCAACATTGGGTAGATTGGTATTATAGGGATGGTGCTTCTACAACTGCAGTTGTTCCTCAATGTTGTTTTTTCTTTTTTGCCACATATTCTCTCTATTTGTTTGGGGCACATTTTTTTCATTGCTTTCTTTTTTTTCTGAAATTAAGTCTAAATCGTATTCTTGTTTTTTTCTTACATCAAGTCCATTTTTAGTTTTTATCCACCCAATTAAATGTGGGTTAACAAGGTTGTTAGTACCACAGTAATTTTAAAGAATCACCAAAAAAACAAGAATGGGATGTGAAATTTTTGTGGATTTGAAAATTTTGAACGAAATAAAAAATTTTGCTCAACTCTGTAAAATATCATAACTGTTTAGAACATTAATAACTTTGTAATTTTATAGACTTTATTAGTTTTTATACGTATCTTTTTAAACTGTTAGAATTGCGCACAATTTATGCATTAAATCATATTTAATTAATGATTAAATTCTAAAATTATTTTATAGTATTTATAAACCTTTTTTTATAACGTTATTTAGTTTTAATATTGATTCTATAGCATTCGTTTCTGCTTTTTTTTAAATAAAAAGTTGTTTAATACAGCAAGAAGCTTATAAATGCCATTTTTTTGATTATCTAATATGTTGAGATCATAAAACATGGAAATAAAAAAATAAAATCGACTAACGTTGTTAGTAGAATTATTTTATACAAAGAAGAAACGGCTTACATAGTTTAAACAATTAAACAAACTAATATATAATTGTCAAAAAAAACGATGCTGAATATCGACAATCTAACGTGTATAAAATATCAAGATATTCATATGAAAGATGGTTCTCGTATGTAATTTTTTATATTATTTTATTTCAAAAACCATATAATCAAATACAAAACACAATATACTCGACATTTTGTATAAAATGTTGTAAAATTAGAACTGAAAGGAATCGAAAAAATACAAAAAATGTATAACCATAAATTTCGCAATCACTGTTTTATAAATCAATACTTAATCTTATGGAAGATTCTACAATTATGATAAAAACCACAAATTATATAATTACAAAAAAAATAATTAGAATGGTCGTCTTACATGTCGTATAAGTTTTTTAAGTTGTTATTACAAATATAAATTTAAAATATAACAAAGACAACATAAAAATACGCTATAATTTTTTAAATACATATTTTTATTATTTTTTATAACATTAAAAATCTATCAATAAATAGCATATTTTTCAACTGAAAAAATTGAATCGAAAATTCATATCTGAATGCATAATTGAAAATTTAGACACAGAAGAAATAAATATGCAGATCAGGTCATACGCGACATCAATTATCGCAAAAAAAAAATTTATTTGTCAAATAAGAAGAAATATTATTGAATATAATAATACATTAGTTTGAAAATAGTTTTTTCAATTTAAATATTAGTTTTTATTGAAAGATTAAAATTGATATAAAAAAACTGTATTTATCTAGAAATAAATATAATTGGTATTTTGCTATTTATCTTCAACAAAATAAACATACTGTTTTTTTTAATTGTTTCATATTTAAAAAACAATTGAAAGCTTAAAATGAATTTTATTTTATGTGCCTTTGCGCATATATAATCTAAAAATTTGAAATTTAAAATAGATAATTATTGATTCATAATAATATAAATTTTATTATTTCCATGTTAATATCTGTATGAATTGATAATGAAATAAACTCTAGTATATCTGAGATAGGGAACAAAGAAATTAAACAAGTAGTAAAACCTAATTGGCGAAGAATATATATTAGTATTTACTCAAAGCTGAACTAAACAGCAAGAATTTTCAGATGAAAAGTATGCATTTTCATATAAAAAAATGAAATACATGTGAATTACACTATGTGTTGTATCTAAATACATGACAATTTCTATAAGGTTATCTGATATTCATGTGATTTTAAACAAATTTGAATCTTTAAATTATGTTTCACACATTGTAATAGAATTTTAAAATAGTTTAAATTGTTTAATAGATGCAATTAATTATATTTTTTAGGTTTTCTAAAAAATTGTCGCAACTGATATGATTAAATTGCGTTTTAGAAATAAAAAGACGTATTTGAATAAATATTTTCAATTAAAAATTCTGTTTTTAATTATTTTCCCTGTAAATAAAAAGGATTGTGTTAAATGAAAACAAGAAAATACAAAACATATATACTCGTAAGACAAGATTTTTATGCTTCTTATGCATTTCACGCAAAAGTAAATAAGATGTAATATTTTTTATAAAAATTATTATTAGAGTTTAATCATTTATCGTAAGTCTGTAATACTATGAACAAAGAACATGTTAAAGAAATGAAAAAAATTAAAAAACGAAGAGAAATTTATTTTGATATGCAATATCAACAACATTTTTCTAAATTTCTGGAATCTTTAGATAGTTTTTTGAATGTTTATTTATACATCTAAAAATAAAAAAATCAAATTTAGGGTGAACATATAGTATCATATAAACGAAGATTATATATTTATATGTTTATAAGCCTAAATTAAGGGAACATGGGAAGATTAATAAAATTATGACATTTTCAGTGTAATGTTGAATATTTTGTGTATATATACAAAAATTCAATTATAAAATATTTTTTCAAGAAGAAACAAAGAAAATATAATTTTTGTAAAATAAAAGTAAAATTTTATGACCTTAAATTTAGTTAAATTTGTTTATTTATATGTTGATTGTCTTTAAAAAATTTTACTTAGAAAAAAATAACAAAATTTTACAAATTGAAATAAAAAACTTTATGGCTCAAAAAACATAAATATATTACGAAAAGAATGTAAACTTTTCTTTTATATTAGCAATTAATTTGTATATTTGACAAATTCTATAAAAAATATCAACATTCTTCTTAATGTATAAAAGTAATTATATAGTGACCAAAAAAATCAAGGTATTATAAAAAAACTGAAACAGAAGAAAATAACAATATAATAAATAAATGGATCAAAAAAATAGAAAATTATAGTATGTTCAATATGTTATATAAAACTTAAGATATTGCTTCATTAATTTTTTCTTTTCCTTTTAATATTTCAAAAAACATAAATTTATTTGACATTCTTCGGAAGTTAAATGAATTTGATAATATAAATAAGCGACACTAAAACTTATATAAATATAAAATTTTAGAAAAATAGCGGATTATTTTTTTAATTAATACATATAACTTAAATTATAAAAAAAATTTGCATAAAAATTGACAGATTCTTTTTCTTTTAAATATTATGTTTGGATTACTAGCAAGAGTAGATTTTTGCCGTCCTTACCAATTATCTTTATAAGTTGAAGCATAATTATCTAAAAATGCAACTACTCGTAATAAGTAATACAGCCAAAAAGGTACGTTCTATTAGTTATATTATTATATAAAGCCTTGAAGCTCATGTAATAATTTAATTTTATCATTTTATTTCAATGTTGATAAAGTTTTTTTTAAAAATAGAAAAAATCACAATAAATTTTTTTTTCTAAAAAAATTTCATCCTCTTTTACTTTTAGTATTAAAAAGGATGTGTTTTATTGATCAAACTGTTGACGTATTAAGAAAAGTTAAAAACCTAGTAAGCAACATATAAAGATATTATTTTAATCTAGTAAAGTAAAAATATTTGTTTTTATTTGCTTCAATTGTATTATTAAAGAAACTTTTGAATTTAAAAATTATTCTAATTCATATTTCACCGTTGAATTAACGATGATAAAAATATATTAAGAATTTTGCATTTATAAGGATCAACTGTAACTTGATAAATAGATATTTTTGTCAATTTTCTAACTTTTGCCAATTTTCTCTTTTTTTAAATCATATTTTGTAAATTTTTTTTACTTTAGAGTAGCAGTTTAGACGATGGATAAAAATATTGCGTGATTTGAGAATTTTTTAACAAAACCGAAATCAAATATTTTTTATAAATAGAAAACAGTAAAAATAAGTATTGTAATGAATGTATTTTGTGAATTTTTGAGTTATATGTTACTCTACAATTTATAAAATTTACAAAATTTTCTATCACAATATTTTTCATTTAATATTATAGCAATGCTTCTTTTTCTTAGCAGATATTAAAAAAATAAAAATTCATATAATGTTGTTTTTTTCTTATTTTCTATTGCAAATTTGCAAAGTTATAAATAACGCATTTAATAACATAATAATTTGCAGTAAGCTTTAATAATAATTTATTTCTATTTTAACACGCGATCTAAGTTTTTTTTAACTTATGCAATAAAAAATTAATGATTTTGCAGTTATAACCTCAACATAAATATATTTAATGTTTTAGATCGTTTGCTCAATCTAAAGATGTTCGAAAAATTAGATAGTTGTAATTAAATAATTCATTTCAAATAGTGATTTTCTATTTTATTTTTTGGTAAATAATATTGTGATAGAATTTAGAAACTTTTAATTTTTTTCTAAAACAAATGATATATGCAATTTTAATGTTTTTATACCTGATTTTTTTATAAGTATATTTGAAAATTTACTAATATTGATTTTCTATTTCCATAAGGTTTAACTGAAATATAACAACCAGATCATTTGATATTTATTTGTATTTTTTTCATCTATGTTTACATCCTTATCTAAAGAATTTCATTTAATTGTAATACCAATTGATATATATAGATTAATATTGGATGCAAAAAATTAATTAAAAATAAAAATTAGCCTGTGACTATGATATGAAAGTTAAAATACGGCACTTTCTAATGCATTATTATTTTGGGCGTTGCATATAAGAATTGTGGATCTAATATTATAGGTGGTAAATATTGTTTTGGTGCATCACTCGCAATATTTAAATTAATTTTTGTTATTTTATGAACCATATTGATAGATGCAAAATATGTAATTAACGTTTTTTGTGTGCGTCAATTTATTTTACATCAAATTTATTCATCAAAAATAATATGGATTCATTCATTAATGGTTTAAGATAATATAATATAATTTAATTTTTTATATAATAATTTTCTTTTAGAAGATACAAATTCCATTAAAATGCACATATGTAATGAGTGATGTATCAAACTAAATGAGAATGTTTATTTTTCTATATTAAAAATATTATCTGAAACATTTATATCTTAATTTAATTATAATTATTTGCTTAAATTTACCGTTGTTTCAATATTATTAGACATATTAAAAATTTTAAAATATTTTTGCAACTTTGTTTAGTTGCTATTTGAGACCAAAAGTCGATGCATGAACAATCCAATTTCACATTTTGTTTCACTTTAGAAACATTCAAACTATAATTATGAAGTACTAACCATTTTTATTTTTGTAGGGTTAAATATTATTTGTCGACCTCGTTTTCTTCTCAATATATCACAGTTAGTTATTTTAATATTAGAAATCAAAAACATTTTGTCGTTAAATTTATTTAAAAAAGTTTCTTTTAAGTGTATTTTTGCTCAAATATGATCAATCGCATTTTGATCAAAAAAGATCAAAAAATCGAAATATATATATGTTTAACTGTAAATTTTGTACCATTAACATAAATTAACGATCGATTTTAATCGAAAAATTAATCACAAATTAAAAACCGGAGAAAAAGTAAATTTGAACAAAAATGTCATAAAGATAATTTACCTTAAAATTCAGAGGTGAGAGTGTAAAGTTATACAACTAAAAAAAAGATCTTTTTTCTACTTGAATAGAACATTTCCGCCAGAAAGAATTCATAAAACGAAATTATCTCACATGATTTTGCATTAATTTTTTTAATTCTTAAAATCACATGCTTTTGAAATAAGTTCGTCAATTTGTTTTAAGCATATAAAATAATTCAATTGCTGTAATGAGCTGTTTTTTCATATTAAAAACATGGCTAGTATAAGAGAATATACTAAATGTGTTTTATATAAAAAATAAATTTGTCAAAAATTTTCTGTAAGTGTATATTAACAATATTATATAAGTTATAAAAAAAATAAATACTAGTAGCGTTCAATATTAGAATATTAACAGTAGAAAGTCCTATGGATTTCTGAACCACTTTCCGTAAATAAGAACTATAAATGCAATGAATTTCGAATTATTCTAAGTTTTTATTGTTTTTTATTTTTCTTTTCACATTAAATATTTCTTGTGACAGTCTATTGTTCCTTACTTGATTAATCTTATTTTTTATATGGTTGTTTTGAGCATCAGAATTATCAAAACAATTTTAATAGAAATTAATGGACTAATATTTTTTAAAAAATTGTGCACTACAAAAAAAGAATCGTTAATTAACTTGGAACTAAATTGGATCGATAACATCAATAGAATGGTAGTATTAAATTACACAAATGTTTAATGATTGTCCTATAAACCCTCATATATTCCAGCGTACTTTTTAGCATATTGTAAAAGCCAAAACATCGTACCATATAATATGCATGCAGCGAAGTAAAATATTCCTACCACAGAATATTTGCAATAACGGACATTAATCAGCAAACAACTGGGCTTTAAAATTAATAAAAAGGCTGTTATTAGTGATAATAAGCAACACAAGCAGCATAAAAACACAGAAAAAAAGGTTTCAAATTGTCTTATTTTTTCGCCATAAAATGTAAATCCCAATAATGTCACAACTGACATAAAAGAAATGTAAAAACCTAAAAATATAAGCATTCCGCTAGATAAATTAGAACTATTTTGCTCCACAATATCATTAAAAACAGCGCTACTGTCTTGATTCGAAGGGTTGGAACCTAACATTAAAAACTCGATTTCTTGCTCATCTCTTCTTAATCGTTGTGTTGATTCATCTTTGCTATTTTTTATATTTGATGTATTCACTTCAGATCGACATTTTCTCATTATTTTTTTATTTTGTCTTTCAATATCACCTTCATAATAAGAATTTCGTAAATTTGGATTAAAAAAATGTTTTCGCATTTAATTTCTATGAATTTTTATTTATTTTGAATTTTTAACGGTTAGATTTGTCTCTTCAAAATATCTTATTGTTTTTAGTAAATTAACGTCATTATTAATCAATCTTCATTTCGATTATATTGTAGATGAAAATTTAAATTTTTTCAATTCAAAGAAAATGTAGAATTTTAATGTATTTATTAAATTTGTTAAAAATTCAAAGAAAGGATAAAAAAACATAAATATCTAGTTAGGGTTTTTTTTCGAAGCATTCAATTTTGATTTTAATCAGAATGTTTAAAAACATTAAATTAATTTTAAATGCGTTTTTTTTGTTATTGGAATAATTAACACATAAATTATTCTGAATAAGTGATATTTTATGGATTTATTAAAAAATATTCTTATAAATTGTCACAGTAGAGCACAAAAAATTTGTGCCTAGTTTGTATTTTTATCCAGTTTGGTTTTTTTTTAAAAAAAACATTTTTTGAATTAAAATAAAATATATTATAATAAAAGAAAGAATGTGATTCACAGCTGAAAAACAAAAAAGATTTTAAAAAATAAGAAATTGGTTCTTGATGCTGATGAAGACAAGGCAAATATTTAAATGTGATTGCTGCATGAAAAAAAATTGTTTGGTATAAATGAATGATCATTTGAATGTATAGAATGAAAATAATCAACAAAAAATTACTACAAAAATATATATATGGATGAAAAAAGCAGTAATATAATTTAATTTATATTTTTTAAAAAAATCAATAATATCAATGAAAGTTACATTTTCACAACACAAATACACTAACGTTACGATATCACCAACTATTAAATAACCCACGCATAAGAATAAAGTAATATATCTATGTTTGATCTTTTATTCTACATTTGATTTAATATTTTAAAAATTTTGAGTAAAACTTTATTGATAACACTTGATTCCTCTAATTAACATAAAATTCTATTTAAGATTTTTTGTTTTTTTCACTGTTTTTTCTATGTATTGGGATTTAATATTAACAATTTTGCTTCATTAAATTATCTCTTTTCCTTTAATTTAGATTTTATTGACAGAAATATCAACAAAAACAATAGTTTGGCAACTGTCAACTATCGTTTTAGAAAAAGTAAAATGTTAAAAATATTAAGAGAATCAACATATTTTACCAATACAACTAGATTACTAATTTTAAATAACACATCGAAAATCCGAAAATGCGACAATTCGGAATTTAGATTATCCAATTTAGTATTTAACTAATTAACATTTTAAAATAAAAAATATATGTTTAGTTTAATCAAAAACGCTCAGGTGATTTAATAGATATTCTTCTGTTTTTATTTTTGTTTACATATTGAATATTGCCTTATTTCCTGTAAAAAAGGCAAATGATTATGTTTGAAATAATAAATGTAATGATCGATATTGTGGTACTAACATATTGACATTCATAATTGAAGGGTCCGGTATAGATAAGCAGATTTTTGATAAAAAGAAAAAACATGGAAGGGATTTTATGAATGACGATAAAAAGAGAAAAAAAATAAATTAAAAAGCTTTTACCGTTCCCAAGTCAGAAGCACAGAGAAAAGAACCTACAGGTATCCCAATGAGAAGAAAAATAACATTGAAGCAACCTTCTAAGTAATTAACAAACAATAGTTATATTTCTATTTTATAATTTTCTTTTGAATTCTTTCTTCAGCAATCTAATTGTACATTTTTGTGTTTTTATATTTTTAGTGTTTTTCTTATCATCACCTTTACTACTATATTTGTTGAACTTTTATTATTACCAAATTCAAAGTTATACAGCCATAATATAGTTTTTTTATTTCCTCTTCTGTTCTACGCAAATAACTATTTTATTTTTTTTATTATTTGATCATTTCTTATCTCTTAAAATTTAGTTTTAAAAACAAAAATAGAATTAGTTTGCGAAGTTAAGATCTATGATAAAATTCGAATGCAATTTGAACATTTTTTTTATAAAAATTTTAATAAAGATTATTAGAAAATTCTTTTTTATTCATAAATTAATATTTGTCATGAAAAAGAGTTGATTAATAACACACTTTATTTAATTTGTTCATATTTTTGTTTAAATTTTGCTTGTTGACAAAAAACAACAAAAAACATATTTTTGCCGATAGAATATATATTTTAAAACAAAATGGTTATTTTAATTCAATATTTAAATTATTTATAGTATCTTTACATTGTGATTTCAACTAAAAAAAAACCTTTAAAAAGTTTATAAAATTCTATATATTTTCAAAAAGAAATATATTAAATATTTTTAAAACAAAAAAAGTACAAGATAATAACAATAACACATAAAAATGCAACCAAAAATATATTCTTTTTACTTAATTGTGTTTCATTAAACTACTCCTAATAATATTTTTCATATTGAAATCACAAAATGTGTAAAAAGACAATCTCAATTAAACATTAACTTTTAAAAAATATATAATACTATTTTATCAATATTTTTTTATGAATTATCTCTATCATATATTATTTTTTTATTTTTATTACATAATCAAAAAATACAACTTATTTATTCTGAAATAATGCTTTAAAAGTAAAAAAATAGCATTACATTAACCTTTTTGTTTTGAAGAAGATAATGAGATTGATATATTATATAATTAAAATAGATATTAATTGTTTTATATTATTTTATTAAATTATTCATCTTGACTTTGAATAATTAAATGTATGTATTCATACTCATGCAACTAAGGCATAACCAATGTCTCTAAAAAACGTTTATTATTATTTGTTTTATTAATTAACGTAGATCAATTATTTCTTCTTAATTGATTATTTATTGATTAGATATCAGAATCATTAAATTAAATATATCGAATATCCATTAGATTAACATTTATGTAAATCATCTTTTTCTATAAATATTAAAAATAGCTTATAATTTGTGATTTTTTATTTGATATAATGAAATCTAAAAGGAAATAATTAAAATCCAAATTTTTAATCTATCAATTTTTATAACATTATTGAATAGCTCTCTATAAATACAATTTTGAATTTTATTTAAAAAAACACACTACTCAATATAAGAATTTGGTAAAATACATAATGAATAAATATATTTTTTAAAAATTTGTTTGTAAACAAGAAAAAAGCAAATATTCCTTATTATGTAATCATTTCAAGTAAAAAAATACTAACAATGTCGAAGATTATGGTAAAAGAAAACTTAGAAAATATAAAAAAGAATTAAATACTTTCTAAACATAAAAAAAAAGGACTATAAAAATTATTTAACACTAAAAAATTTTATAATTTTAAATTTTTTGACATCAATAGCTAAATTAATAAATTTTAAATCCAGATTTCGTTTTTATATTACTATCAAGATTTTCAAAGTAGTGGCTTTCAGCAATAAACCTTGTTAGACTTGTAAGAGTTTCATTATATAATTCAAATACCAACACATTACAACGTATAGCAGAAAAGAAAACGAATAAAATATTGGTACCAATGGATATTCACAAAACCTAGTTTTGAAAACTGCAACCAACTCGGTTTAACAATTATCTGTATTAATGTTTTATGACATAGGAAACATACAAAAGTGCTTAATAAAAACGAAAACTAAACAACATAAAAGGTCTGTGGTATCCTTTGGAAAACCCGAGGCTTTTATGGTGTAAAGGTATAAAGAAATATTTGAAAGAAACTTAAACTGTTTTGATTATGATCTTTATTAATTGTTGTTTGTTTCTGGTTTATTGTACCCTACATTGTTCTCTCTCTCTATGGGGTTTAATGATTGGCAATATTTAAACATTGGAGAAATACTAAATTGTTAGTGTTAATGGAAATTCAATTAAAAAGATGTGGTTGCTTTAGTTACTACAAGGTCATTTTTTCAACTGGCGAAACATACAACAGCAAGGTCAAAACAACTATAAAACTAAAAAACACACCCATAGTAAAAATAAAAATTTTTCTATAATCCAATTTGTTTTGTTCAACTGATTGTGAGAAATTTATGGTATATTTTTTACAATTGTTGGATTCATCTTCTTGTAAAAAATATACTTCATCAAATTTATAATATTCTAAACTTGAACTTTTATAATTATTGATGCTTTCTCTAGTATCAAACAAGCTATTTTTTAAATTATCTCTCGATTTGATATTATCGTTTATTTTGTTTAATGTTCATGAAATTTTTAAAAACAAAAAGATCTTTCATTGTGTAAAAACTTTCTTTAAAAACTTCAATAAGAAAGCATATATTTTTGTTAAATTTATTATAATAAATGTTGTAATGGCTTCATTCGAATACCGTCATTATGAGTAATTATTCATTATGGAAATGTTTCGTCAATTTATCTATGTCTACTTGTTATTAATAAAATAATCTGTTTTATAGATTACTAAAGAATTTTTTTAACTTTTAAGTTAAAAAAATAAATAAACCAATAATATGATTTGATAAAGAGCATCGCATTGACATACTTACTTTCAAAACGGAAAACTTATTGTTCTTTTTCCTAAATTTTTTTATATAATTTAAAAGCACAAATATAATAAAAAATATAATTTAATGTTTTTTTATTAAAATAATTGTAAGATAAATTACAATTTGAATGTTTTATGTCATTAAATAATGCAAACTTATTATTTTATGATTTAAAGTAATAAATGATATGTGCTTTTAAATAGATATATATAATGCACAAATTCCTGATTGCGTGGTCGTTTTAAACAAGATTATATTTTATTTAAACAACACGCGTCTGATTATTTTTTTATTTCATATATATTCTTTGATAATGAGTTTGAAAATACCATATTTGGACAATTTCGAAATGTACAATTGAATTTAAAAAAATTATTTTACAATTTTTGTATCAAAATGCGTATAAAATAAATTTTAACAATTATTTTTATCAAATAGAAATTTTTACCCATTTAGAATCGATTATATGTGAACTCGGGTAAATAAAACATTGAAATATATATAATGATATCAATTATACTAATCGCATAATTATTTCATCATTATAGTTCAATCAATCTTTAAATTTATAAATAGACTTTTTTTTATATATAAAACTGTGTTCGAACTTATTTTTTTTAGTGTTTTTTCTTATTATTATGTTTTTTGTTAAAAAAACTGATCCGACCGATAAAAAAAAAGCTTAAAACTAAACTTTTAAAATAAAAAAGGCTAAAAATCAATGTTCGCAATTTATAAAAATGGTGTATTATAAATTTTTATTTTTATAAATAAGTCTTTATACATGCTGGAATTGATAACTTGACTTTACAAGTATTTACATTGAATTAAAACGGTTTTTTTGATTTTCATCAACTGAAATTAATCCTTGTAAAAACTGCTATTTAGATACAATTATTGTATTTTCTTAATTATTATTTATTTGCTCCTATTTTTTCAAAGAAGTAAGATTTTATAAATGAGCCTCTATGTGATATCATATATTGTAATGCGTCTCAATATTTTGTGAATTTTTTGTAATTCTACAAAAAAAATTAATAATTTTCATCGTTGGATGCTAGAAAGATTACATTTATATATTTATTCTTTCAGTTAATATACTTTTCTCATATATGACCAAAATCAATACAATCAATTATAGTTTAAGAATTATTATATCTAAAAAAATATTTCTACTTCATATTTCAATGATAAATTTTTTTTATCAACATATAAATCAAATAATGAAAGTTAATAGATTTTACTTTAATAAATCAAATATTATAAAAAAAAGCATACAGATCTATAAATCGCATCTATAATATCTGAATATACTTGGAAAATATTCTAATTTTTTAAAAAACTATCATAAATAAAGTGAATATCAAAGCAAAAAATACAGCAATATTGTCTCTATTTTACTGCCGTACTCGCTGGGTGGCCGAGACGAGTAGCGTAAACAGTATTCATAAATACAATATGGAAGAGTCGATGGTTTATTTATAAAGGTGGCGGGTTCAGGCCTGCGCTCACCGTTAGTGCTTAGGCACTTGAACTAGTATTCTCCATACTCTGTTCCATCTGTGTGAGGCAAAACGTATCAGCTTTTATAGCTCGGTGGAGGTAATTTTGGGAGGCAAATGTTGTAGGAAAGCTTTTCCTGGTGGTAAAATGCTTTGGCTACCTCTAAACCAGAATTTGGTGGACATTTCAATACAGTAACATAAAAATTAAAAAAAAATAATATGAATAAAATATCATATTTTATACCTTTAAAAAACCAGATATAATCAAATGTCTACTGGGAAATAGTCACATATAAAATAAGATTCTCATCTCATATCACATATTATATTTTTTTATATAATATTTAATATATTTTTTGTTTTACTTTTTTGACAAATCAAATCATCTAAAGTAAAAATATATAAACTAAAACAAGTATGATATAAGCAATAATATAAAAAATTAAACATATCATTTAAATCAAAAATTACTTACCTTTTTATCTATATCAACAATTTTCTATGATTTTTTCGGATATTATCGAAGCATCAATAGGTTTTTATTTTTAGGTCCAACCACTTCGACTGAAAAAACACTATCAAATAGTGTTTATAGCAATATTCTTATTATATTTGCTATACGTATCTTAGATAAAACGCAATTTTTAAAATGAAAACACATTGGTAAACAAAATTAATAATCCTATACTAAGCAAACGATCTAGGATAGAGAATGACTTAATAGCGAAAAGAAAAAAAACAACACAAATTAATATTTGTGCATAAAATCTCATGTAAGTTAATAAAAATTATAATCAAACTGTAAAGAATTTTTAAAAATGACAGCCTTTGAAATTTAATGTGTATTTTTAGAAAGTAATAGAGAATCAAATATATAATAACGCTAGAAAAAAAATAAATATAATAATAATAAAAACATATTAAATTTTATCCAAAAAAATATTTCTTAAAAAATTAAATTTCCTATAAATATTTTTATCTAATATTTTATAATTTTTTAAAAATGTTTAATATACTGTGATGATACAAATACGTTGATAAAATTGAATAAATATTTTTCCAATATTAGATTAGCATCTTATTTTATAAATATGACTTTAAAACACTTCAAACTGCTATATAAATGATAATAAAGTTTTACAAACATAAAATTTGAAACTAAAAAAAAATTGATCTGGTAAATTCCTATTGAATAAAAAACAATAAAATATAAATTTATAAATTAGAAAGCATAATAAGTGACGAATCTTATTTCTACTTATATTAATTTGTAATTTTTCTTTGTGCAATTTCATTCTTATCTGAGTTAAGATGATTTTTAGGTTTTCCATTATGTATTTTGAGCTTTAAATTTTCTTTTTCTTTAGCTACTGGGTAATTTCTTAGTGCTGAATTTTGTGTAATTTTTAAATTGTTTTTTTTTGCAAAAAAAAAAAGTCTTCACAACCTCATAACATTAGATTATAATTTTCGTTTGACGAATTTTTTGCGCAATATGTATCTTGGAAAACTAAAGACATCCTGTTTAACTAAAAAAAGGTATGAAGTTATAATTTTTTGTACAAATAATTTTTTTTAAAAAGAATACGAAAGAAATATTAATAATACTATATTCTGGCACATAAATTCTTTTTTAATCATAAAAATTTGCTCATTCTTTCTAAAAACTTACAAAAGCATCATAAATTTCGTCTCAAAGCGGCCTTATTGCTCTGTGGTAATATAAGAAAAAATCATCAATTTAAATAGGTTGAAAAAGATACATTATGCAATATATGCGAATTTCAAGCATGAAAAAACGAAGCAATAAACATATTACGCAATCAATTATAAAATTTTTTCATATTTTAATAAATAATATCAATCAAATATAGCCCTTTTCGAACTCTTACTTACTTAGTGGCTTCTTCCAGTATTATGACACAATAAAATTATTCATTACTATTATATTATATAATAGCTTTAATTAAATGTGTTTTTCACAATAAAATATATTTTAGTATATGATAACTAAAATTTAATAAATGAAATATGTATTCCATTTTAAATTACAAAATAATATATGTGATTTTTGTCCTCCAAAGAAGGACTTCATGGTTTTAAAATAAATATCTAATAGATAAATTGTTTGTTCACAGTAAATTTTTTATTAATCGATGAATAATGGGTCAACATATCAATAATACTACCTATTTTGATATTACTACTGTTGTCATTATAAATACGATCATTATTTTCGCTATCATGTTTGCTAAAATGCTCATTTTATTTCAAGATTATTATTATTTTTACCATAAAACATAAATCCTTTTTCTTTCTTTTCCTCTCTTTTTATTTTTTTGTTTATATAAACTATTTCCGGTTATGGTTATAGATAAAATAAATATATCAACTTTAAGTTGATATTAATAACCGTTTTAAATAAAAAAAACAACAAAAATATTTGTTGGTTACTGTAACAATGTATCCAACACTCAAGTAAAATGAGTGCTTGATTCTCGGTGGTAATGGCATGTCATATTGACCATGTCCATTGATTCGCTATCGAATGCTGTAATATTTTCTCAGGATGTTATCTTATTACAGATAAATATTTGAAATACTGATTGTAGAGTTAATATGAAATATCACATTTCATGCAATAATTAGAACAGTTAATTATATTGTTTTCGCATTCGCTATTTGCTGCCATCAATTAGTATGTTTATTTATTAAATATGCGTTCTAAAAACACAATTATTTCTATGTCTTCTTCACGAATTCCGGCTAGTCTTAACCAAATTTATCAATTTATAAAATATAATGTGACATTTATATCACAATATTTATGAAGTTATTAAATTTAACAGTATAGAGCGCTTTTTGTTGATCTTTAGAAAATAGTTAATGCATAAAGACTAAAAAAAAAACAGAAGAAAAAGACTTATTGTCTGCATTAGCTCAACAAAATAGGTAATTAAAATAACCATTAACTCAAAATTTTGTTAGCCTAAGAATCTAAATAAAAAAACTAGCAACATTAAATTTCATTCCAGAAACAATTTTATAATATACCAACAATAATCAGCAATTTTATTTTTAATTACAACTTTTTTTTGTAAGCATTAGTTAATTTTTGGTCGATAATATTTTTTGAGAGAAATGAATTTTTTCGCAATTTTATAAATCACAGGTGGAAGTTCTGGGTCGACTACGAAGTCTTATAGTTTTCTATCTTCTGAGGAATAAAGGTTTTAATTAAAGATATTTTTCTTGTCTATTTATTTATGCTTTCATTTGATTAAAAAAGATCAAAAAACAAAAACCTTACTTTTTCCTTATCAGCAAAAATACACCTAGTAATGTCAAATAATGATCAAAATTGATAAAAATATTGAATAAAATGTAAGTATCAATAAAAATTCAAATAAAAAAGAATAATGCCAAAATTCATTTTTTGATTTTAGATGACATAGAGGTAACTGGCTACCAATGAAATAAAAACACTTTTTCAATAGAAAATACTATTTTCTACAAATTTTGTTAGAATATTATGTGATTGGTCTGTAAAACCTTACATTTAAGTAAATAGATCATTTAAATACACTATTATTTCTTGTTTTTTACCCCTCATACGGGCTATTTAAATAAATGAAAAACAACAACACAAATGATTTATAATGGTTTAATGATATATATAAACACAGAAAAGAACCTGGTTTTGTCACTTAACGGCTCTGCTTCATATCTTAAAGATTCTTACACAGAGACCATATCCACTCAACAGACCCGGTACCACTAAACCTAAAACCTTATGGCCAGATTAATGACTATAGGCAGATTCAAAGTCTGTCCGAGGATGTGAAACTTTGTAGTGTGTACAAAAGTACAGCTTTGAGCGCTAGATAACGATAATTCTTTTTATTTCTTGTTCTAAAAAAATTAATTGGATATAACAACATATTAATTGTGGTGTATTGAACTGTAAACACATCTTTTGGTACGAAATATAAGAAAACATTCGGTGTATATCATTTCAATTTATCAGCAAATTTTTAAATACTTGATTTTAGAACTTTTAAAGCATGTTAAATATTTGCAAATATTTTTATTGTTTAATACTATATTTTGAAGAATTTGACTAAAAATCTTTTATCTTCGCATGAGGTCATAAAAAGTATTCAATTTTTTGATTTGGATTAAATAATCCGCCATCATTAAAAAGAATAGTAAATTAAACCGCAATATCAAACAATTATGGTTGATAATATTTATCATCGGAAATATTTAATATTGTAAGACATGATAAGATACGTATGTGAAGAATATAAAAGAAATTTTGCCACTAAAATAATAGTATCTATATTTAAACATAGGTAATATGACTAATTAAAGCAACAATATTTGCAACAAACGACTCAACACCAACAACAACATAAAAAAACCTTTTCTGTATCTAGCTCTGTAAGTTGTATATAAAATATTTAAAGTACAGTTATGATAGATTTTTGATTTGTTGAATTATAACTATTATAATAAAAAAAGTAATGCTTAGAAATGTACTAAGTAAAGCACAAAAATCAAATAAATCAAAAAGATGTATTTTCAATGTTGAAGCGGTAAATAAATAATTCAATATTTGAATTTTTTTGGAAAATTTAAATTGATGAACTTTTAAATTAATTTTTAAAATATCAGGAAATCTTTTAGTTTATATCATTTCATGTTTTTCCATCATAAAATGTTTTAAAAAGTATTCAGTGGGTTTTATCATTTGGAAAAAATATTTAAGAAATATTGTTGATATTAAATTCTTAAATATAAATATCACTATATAAAAATCCCAGTACTGTTAATTTTTACCAAAATTTCATTCCACCAAAGAGAAAAAAAATTATTGCACTAATATTTTTCGATAGAAAAACATTTTTATGCCCTGTAAATACTTCTATGGCGAAAAAAATCTTAAAAAATCGCAATATTTTTAATACGATTATATATAAAATTGTTTTACAAAAACAACATTTATTATTTTAACATATAACTGCAACACCAAAAATCACACTGTAGAAACATCTAAATTATAATTAAACATTGAAATTATCTATATTTTTCAATAAATATAATAACACTTAAATGCAATTGCAAAGATTAGATCTAAAACTTAATAAAATCTTTTATACAACTATGAAAATTCTTTAAACCGATTGCGAATTGTAAGTAAATACGACTGAACAAATAATATATAAAAAATATAATTTAATTTTTTAATCTAGTATTTCTACACACTAATTTTTAATTTAAACTAGTTTTTTTTGTTTGCTGACACTTTTAAAAACGAAAAAAGCAGTAAAATTACATCATAAATTTACATGTTAACTGTAATTGCTATAATTCAACTAATATTGTAAGATAAAAAATGAAAAACATAAAAATTAATATATACCAAAACAAAAAATGTGAAAACATTACAATCTAGTATTTACATAATTTCATATTTCATAATTCAAAGTAAAAAAATCACACTTATTTATGTCAAAATGAAAATGTTTATCTGAAAAATCATCATACATAAAATTTTTCCAATTGTAGTTAAAAGTATTTATGAATCATTTAATAATACTATAACATACAATTTAATTGAAAAATTCCTAAATTTTTATTAAAAACGCATCGATTGTATAGTCTAAAATGTATTTAATTAGTAAAAAAATATATAAATAAATATCGTAAAACTTTAATTCTTTTCAAGTGACAAAACTTTTTTTTTGCTATCAATAATCTCTAATGAAGGTATTTTATCCATCTTAAAGATATAATAGATCTAATATATTATTGTTTGCTGCACAAAATAACTTTTGTAATATTCTAGAAGTCAATTAATTTTTTGTTTTTAATCAAAGTTGTATATGCGGATCATGATTAGAATACAATCATATTCTATTAATATTTTTATCAATTGATTTCATTTGTATAATTCGGATAAAATAATTGAATTTTTAATAGTGAAATTATTGGATAAAGTGTTTATCTATTTTGATTGATAGTTTTGGCATTCGTGATCAAATTGATAAGATTCGTTTAATTTGATCACTAAAAAGCTAAAATAAAGTTTTTAAATAAATATAGTGTAATTACCACCATGCCTTCCTTTTTAACTATTTATAATATTTGCAAAAAGTCTTAACGACCTAGAGGTCGTCCCAAACCATTTAACCTTCACAAAAAAATTTTGAAATTAAAATATTTTCATAATCAACAAATGTATCCTTTGACATTCGTGTTTGCAAATGAAAATTAAAAAATTGATTTACCAAAAAAATAGAATTAAAAATAAGGAAATTTCTTCTTATAAAATTTTAAATTTTAAATTAATTTCCACTAAAATATTTAAATAATATTATTCGTAATTCAATAGAAAAATTAAATATGAAATATTTTTATTTGTGATAGATAATAAAATCTATCAAAATGAAACCATATAAAAACATGAAATCAATAAAAAAGGATTTACATTCAATTATTATATTATTATGTTTATTGTACGAATTCTAATCCTATTTATATTCGTAGACATTTATAAAGATCATTGCGAAAAACTAAAGTGCTTTTTAAAAAAATAGTCGTCGTTTCTTTCTATTAGCAGATTTTTTAGTTTTTTTAGCAATTTTTTGCGCAATATAGAAAAAAATCATATTAAAAAATTTTTATATGATTTTATAAAATGAACGAATTTGTAATTCCTAGTAATATTGAATGTTTGAGTTACTCAAAATATGAACAGAGTAATTTATAGAAAACATACTTTACTTGAGTAAACTTTACTACTTTTATAACAAAAAATACATTTATTGTAAAACAATATCAATATTTTCTGCAATCAATTTTTTCGTGCTTTTTATTATAATAAGAGCTGTGTTTTTTGCTAAATTAAGATTCCAAAAATCTTAGTAATAGCAATGAATATATAGCTCAGTTATTAAAAATGTTAATTTATTTGAAATATGTAGACAATGCATTGATATGTGAATTACACTTTCTCTGGTGGTTAATCTATATACCAAAAAATATATTTGGAACTAATTTAAAGTTTTTTACTTCTTTAAAAAATAAAAAATTTAAAAAAGTTATATATTATTTACTTTTTTTGTTTTAATTCTAAATTTTTGAATAATTTTTATAAAAAAATAAATTAGTAGGACAAAGTTTTACTTTAAAATATAAGTTTTTTTATTTATACTTATTATCTTTTTATTCAAAACCAAGGAAAAATGAATTTTGGTATTTTTTTCTTTTTAATATTTTTATAATATAAAAAAACTTGTTAGTATAATAATGATATTCTAAGCATACTTTGTTGACATAACCAATTGAATAGTTTATGATTTTATTAATTTTAAATAACCTTAGTTATATAGAACCAAATGGTTTTTATACTTATTAAAAATTCATGTGAAGATAAGAAATTGGGAAATTACGAAGTCAACAATATACATACAACCACTTTGTTACATTTTAATAAAATTTATAATGACTTTTTAAAAATTCATGAAAATGATATTTTATAAAGATATAAAGGTTACTATTGAATACTACTGAAAGACCAGTAAAACGTATAAATAAAGCGTTATATTTTTTTGTGAAAAATATTTTAATTAAAATAAAAATTATAAATAATGAAAATACTAAGGATGTAAATGTAAACCTTAAAATGCTGATTAAGTAAACAAGTGCATCATAAAATTCTTATAATTTTTTTTATTTTGGACTACAGAATTGATTCCGAATGAAGAATAAACGCTAATTAAAAAAGTGCGAAAAACCCCTACTAAACACTTGTTGATTTTAATCAGAAAAAAATTCTGCGCTAATAAAAAACAATAAAATGATATTCCAATTTAACAATTAAGACGTTATGAGTGCATAGGAAACAAGAACTCGATAAACTTGGTGATTTGACATTCGAACAAATTGATAGTAAAATATTTAAATAAATATATTGTCGGATTCACCGAAAGTGGAAATAGAAGAAGGAGAATAAAAACAATATGAGATATAATTGTTTAAAATGGAACGTTTATCTAAGTTTTCGTCGTAGCCCTCAAGCCGTTGGATATTCTTTTATGAATTTTGTCGAGGTTCAAGCCGTTATCTCTTCCTGTTGATAAATGCATCTTCTCGGTTCTATCGATAAATATTTTTTTATATTTAGAAAGGCTCTGGATTTTTCTTTGGCTCATACACTCGCAGTTGTTTTGCAATGTTATATAAATAATTAAAAATTTTTTGAACCCCTTTTTAACTCTTCGGAAAAAGACGACAACTGATGTGAATCGCATTTTGCAGCAATATCTTAACATTTTTTCGCATATTTTACAGATTAATCTCATTTTCTGCAAAGAAAAATTAAATTTTATGAATTTTTATCAGTTAAATTAAACAACATGCAAAAATTTATGCAAATTAGGTACATCTAAAAATGAAAGAATGACAACTTGAGATCGCATTTCTTTATGTATATTTTTCTTAAAAATAACTAAAATTTCATTTAATAATTTTAGAATATTAATTTGACCATTTTTGTTGCAAGATACAACTAATTTTGCATAAATACACATATCATATCATAAAATAACCATTTTTCTTTTATATATATATTCTTTGATATTCCCGCTGATATTTATATTATAATTCGGTTTTTTAGATTAAAAGTAATTCTTTATTAACTTGCACCTAAGATTACACAAAAATCGTTTTTGGTTTTTTTCGTGATAAATGCATCGAAAAAGCCCCTGAAGTAATTAATAAAAAAAATGTATTTTTAATCATTTATAGAGTAAATTTTTATGTTTTCTAAAAATAATTTATTTCATTTTTTAACTAATTAATAAAATTATTATTTGGTTTCATAAATTGGATATTAAATTTTTTAAAGAACATTTGTTCTATATTTCTTGAATGATTTACAGTTAAATATTTGAAAAGTGTAAACGTTTTTCATAATGGATTTTAAGAGCTAAATTATTTAACACAACATATTTTTTAATTTTTTCATTTCAAAAAAAAACGAACTAAAAAATTTCTCTGAATATTGTTGTTTACTTAGAATAATTTAGGCATATTGTTTAACAATTCTTTTATGCTAATACTTTTCGATACGAGAAAAAGGTATCTCATAACTAATAATTATGATCACAACATAAACTATGGGTTTTCAATATATTTCACCACAATTTCAAAATAACAAAGCATTATCAAGTAAAATGCAATTGCTAAAACATAAATATACACAGAAAATTCATATATATATATAAATTTTGTTCCTGGTATTAACATATGTGGTTTGAAAATGATTAAAACAATGTTTATAAGTGAAATCACACAAGTTAAACAACTTAAAATAACGGAAAGCACAATTACATGTGTTGGAAGCATCTTTTTTGATAAAAGATAAGCCAATATGGTTACAATTGATACAGCGATAAGCAAAAATCCCACTACGATATTTATTATTTTGCTACGGGAGAATTTTAATTTTTGATTTTCGGGTGTTTGTAAAAAAGAGCTTTCCTCATTAAAATTGATCTCATCACGTTCTAAGATAACTATTTCATCAAAAATATTAGTTTCAATAAATGACGTTTCGCTTTGTGTTTCAGGAATATTATTACTATCGATATATTCTTTCATTATGTTTTTAAAAAATAGATTCTAGACAGTATATATTAATTTTAACAGTAAAAAAATACTTTTTTTTACAAATACACACACATTCAGCAACACTAATTAATAATATTGAAAGTTTTGTATCTTAAATGATTTTAGTGATTCATACGAAGCTAATTTTACCTGTTTTAGAATATGCAAATAAAAATTAGTTTTTTTTAATTTAGTTTTTTGGAAAAAAAACATTACAATAAACGCCCTCATTTACATTGATATTTTTTTATAATTTTAATTAACTATATTGAGGTTAGCATATTCTATGCAAGTAACGGTATTTTAGTTTTTTTCGATCAGAATAAAGTCATTAAAATTTTATAAAGATTTTGATATAAAACATACCTAATAAATACAAAAATAATCTTTTATTCATATCATTCTCATAGATATTCAATATATCTTTGCAATGCAAATGAAACTTTCTCATTACTTAAGTAAACACCATACAAATACAATAAAATGTTATAAACTAAATCTAAATACATTAACTTCCTAAATGCAAATTATTAGTTTAAAAAAAGTATTTTTATAAATATAAAAAATATATAAACATTCAAGCACATATAAGTTACGAGCATTTCATTAGGTACGTTCGGTTTTGATTGATTTGCACAAAAAATACACAGTAAATTTATTTTTCATTTCAATAAGTGCTTTATTAATAATTCTGTAAATTTTTCCATTCTTATTAGAATAAAAAGTAGATTATAGTTTAATTAAGTTTCCAATTAGAGTTTCTTGGTTTTGTTGAAAAAAAAACGTTTTATAAATTCAATTTGTACTATAATTTTAAAATTTGTAGTGGTAATTCATATTAAAAAATGGTAAAAACTGTAATTTTTTACTTCTAGAAGATATTCATCCATTTATAATCTTTCGACAGATGTGTTAGAAATCATATATTTTTAATTTATATGAAATAAATAGTTATAATTAGTGTTTCCATATAAAATATTTTTGATTTTTAAGCAGACAAATTTTTTTCCTTGCCTCTGAAAAAACAAGAAAATCTTGTTTTTGACATTTTTCTGCTGAAATTCGCTTAACCCAAAATTTCAAATTTGATCAAATTTTTGATAAAAATTGATAGTTTGTTGATTATTGCTGGTGCAAAGTTTCCAAAATTCAAAAATAACATAAAAAATGTTTTTTTTAAATAAATTTAATGAGAAAGAGGTAGATATTTTTTATACACAACCAAAAAACAGTGATAAATCGGCAAGAATGCGAGGTCGAAGCAGAAAATCTAACCGAAAATCATATCAATAAAAATATTATTTTCTGCTGTTTTATTTAATTAGATATTTTTATTATTAAATTGGTTACTTTTTTTGAATAAGAATACTATATTATCTTGCATATTTTAAGAATGTAAAATCACTAAAATCTAAAACGAAATGATATAATTACAAAAAGTATAAAAATTTTTAAAATATTAAAGAATGAACGTCAAACTGAGATAGAAATAACGTTTTATCTATTTAATTCTATCGGGTTTTCTATTTTCAATATAAAATTTAAAAAAAGCTTACCAAGATAAATGACGGGATTGATTGATAAAGTTAATTAATTGTGTCGAATGATTAGAGTAATTTTGGTCGCACTCATGTAAAAAGGAATCGCCTGTATGAAATTTTTGATTTTTTATAATTCATAAATATTCAAATAAAATATATTTGAGAAATAAAAAAAATATAAAGGTTATAGCGATTGATTTGTGTTTTTATTACAGAAATTTAACCATGATCAGAAAACTTGCGTAATTTTTGAACATATTAAAATTAAGTTGATTTTTTAAGTTTTTTTGGTTCACGTAAAAAGCATGAATAAATTTTATAATTTTTTTTACTTTTATATTAGCTTATCAAATAACAGTTATTTTGTTTTTATATAGATAATTACACCTGATTTTACTATTTTGTAATTTTAAGTCAGAAGAAAATCGAAAATCTATCGGCAATATAATTTTTACTATAAAAAATGTTGTAAAAAAATATATAAATTACCAAATAAATTATATGGAATATTATTTTTTTATGATGATACACAAAAACTTCAATAGAAATCACATTATGTGATAATAACATTAATTAAATCTTTAAATATTATAATATATAAAATATTTTTTTAGAATAATGGATAAATAAAGTTTTGTACATACTATTGTTATCAATTAATATAAAAACATTAATAAATTAAAACAAATAATGTTGAAAAACCAAATATATATATATAAATAAATATCATGCACTTGTTTCATTTGTTTTTTGTCGTAACATATATTATAACTTTTTCTTGTTTTTGTCTGTTAGGAAATAAAAAGTTTTATTTGGACACAAAATACTATTGTAAATAAAATATCATATCCCTTATTTCTTTTCACAAGCAAATTATTTGTATATTTATAAAATACTAAATATCAAGGTAAATGGTCTTTTATACTATTAAAATAGATTAAAAAAACATTAAAGACTAATTACTATTCAACTTATGTTTTTTCTTAGGTGTTAAGAAACTAGGGTAAAACCAAATTCACGTTTTTAGCAGTCATAATTCTTAGTTTATTGTTTTTATCGAATATTTTAACTATGAATATGATGTTGTTTGCGATGCTATCTCATTCTGATATTTTTAAATAATTGTATACGAACAAAGTAGAAAAATCTGAATTTTCTGTTTTGAATTTTTTATTTTAAAATTTATATCCTTTTCCCAGATAGATCAGCCAACATTTTTATTAAGCCAATAGATTGCGCCATTAATAAAAATATCCTTATCTTATTACAGCATATTAAAAAAAACTCTTTATATTGCTAGAGATGTGTAAAAACGAATTTCTTAAATTAAAAAACACATTTAGATAATTCTTCTCTACTTCGCACATATTTTGTCAGATGGATTTAATAATGTAATTTGACCCCAAATTGTCCAAATTTCGTCTTTTTGATATTTTTTGATATTAAAGATATATAGAAATATAATTTTTTATTATTTTACTAGATTGAATCACAAAAATATTTAAAAAATTATAGGATATTGTATGCTACCTAAAAGACAATATTTTTATAAGAAATATTACATATTGCAAAATATGCAAAATTTGAAATTTAAAAGTAATTCTTTGTATAAATAATCATATGCTATACATAAATTAATAAAATATTCTTTTGCGTACTTTTTTAACGATTTTCTGAAAAAATAAAAAACTTCAATTTATTGTACTATAGGGGTCTAATGTTAATTATGGAAAAAGTAGTAGATATAGATTTCTTATAATTTTTGTAAGTTATATTTTCTTTAGTAAATATAACTGAAAACCTATTAAATATACGAATAAAAAAAATAAATATCGTATCAGTTAATATAGATATTAGTCTATAAAAAAACTGTTAGAAGGGATATTTTAATCATAAATAATATAATTAAGTTTTGAGAAAAAAGAAAATTTTGTTTTAGGTGTTTGCCAAATGTTGAATTTGAATTATTAATTTCAGATGTTGTTCTTAATATGTATCACATTTTTTCTGATTTTATTTTATAACTTTAGATAAATCTATGAAAATGATGCAAGTAGTGAAAAACAGGTTGTTTCTATATATAGTATAGTCTTATAAAACATGTATAATTCGTAAAATTTTTATGAAATTGGTGAACAGTATGCTGTATTTTTAAATACATTTTGCTTGAAAAATTATAAAATTTTATAAACATTTTTTTAAAAATGTGTAATAAACAGGTATATTTTATTTAAAATTCATTTAGGAACTAAAAAACATCTCTTAAACCAACACAAACAAATATTGAAGTAAATACTTAAAAATTTGTGCACAATGTGAAGAAAAACGCTAATGTCGTAAATATAAAAACCTTGCATACTATTCCTGTTATGCTGCGAACAATAAAACACAGTTTTTAAATCGTAAATTTTTTTACTATAAATTTAAATAACAGAAACATCACGATTTGACTGTTTTATATATGTTATACTGATTATCAATTAAATAAATAAATAACAATGATGTTTAATGTGGTAAAATTTTTACGATACATTAATCATTCCAGTATTTGAAATGATAAAATATTTCTATAATTTTTACTATAATTAGGAAAAAATGAATGTTAATGATGCTTTGAAAGTTTATAACCAAAAAAATTGTCTTTTTTAAAAATTAATATAATAAAAAATAACATTTTGCCACATACCACAAATTTATTTATTTTTTCAAATATAATATTTCCACATTTACTCTTTAGCTTATATATTTCACATTAGAAATCCTAGTGGAATGTCAAAAATAAATCAATCAATTTATAAATAGAGAAATAAGTATAGTAACTATAAGTTACATTATTAAATTCAGTTAAATAAATAATATTTACTTAATATAACATTTTAACTTGACTTGAATCTAGTATTACATTTAGTCTATTACCATGAAAGAATTTAAATTGGCTAAAAATAATAAAATCGCTTACATTGAAATCTAACGATTAATATAAGAAAAATCTCAAACAAAAAAAAAATTTAGTTTAGCTTCCTAAGGAAAAATTATTTCGGGGAGAAATACAATAGACAAGCGTTTAGAAAACGCGGAGCATTGTTTTAATGGTAATAAATTGTATATACTTACATCGATGCATTTTTTAACAATTTTTCAACATGATTCCGCAATATGAGCGCGTTTGCGAATAGACACTGTAGAATATATAAAATAATCGATTTACAATAACTTCAACAAAGAGCGAAACATAAAGTTTAAATATTACCATACAATACTTCACAAATTTAAAGATCACTAACGATACTTACTAGTATAGATAATCAAGAATTGTTTGATCGAAAGAAATAGTTTTTAGGATGGTGAAAAAAATTATTCTATTAATTTAACTATCAATCATTTATTGTGTTTTTCCGTAAAAATGGTTCTGATAATTCATTCATTCCTACTAACTGTAGTTCATCACCAAGTATAAGTAACAGCCTTAATTCACAGAAAGAGTTGGTATCCGCGTCTTATCCGCGTGACACCATATATACTATATCGGTGTTTGTCTCTTCGTTGGAAGGTGCGCGCATCCGCAAGTCTCACGTATACTGACATTATTAAAAGAGCTGTACATTTTTTACTAGGGGGTAATATTTCTTTAAAATCATAAATAAAAAGAAAAATCTTAACTAATACGGAGATTCATGGTGCATACGCACTTTAGGCGGATGCGCTTAACCCGTTCAACGACTTTAAAAAGTATACATATTATAAAGAATTTACTACAGCGAGAAATCGCGAAAACCCCAAAAGAAAAATTTTTAAATCATATAATTACGGAAAAACTTACGGAGCTGAAACGAAAATAGACAGCATGCCAAGTATTTGACGAATTTCAACGTATATTAAAATACAAACAGTTTTTTTTGAAATGGTTTAAGCATGAAAACTTGGCTAGAGATAGCAATATTTTTGTACATATTTTATTAAATGTTTTGGAAAAAAAAATCAAAGGCATGACCAAAAAAGGACCAAGCACAACTCGAAAAAAATCTTTTCAAAATATAATTTATATGCAAAAAAGAAATAAAAAAATTTGCAAATTTCACATTGGCAGATAACATAGCACAATGGAGTTCAGAAAGCCACAACTATACAGGTCGAAATTCTTTTTATTGGCTTCAATCGAATTCACCTATAAATACAACCAATGAGCCTGGTATTATACACCGATAATTATAGTGTTTATGAAATAATTGACACAAATTTTATCTATAGTTATATTTCGAAAAATTTAAAAGCAAATATGATAGTTTATAAAATCGCATAAAACGTATAATAGAGAAATTTTGGACTGAAAGAATAAAACTAGAAAAAATTTACAATTTTATTTATGCTTAAAAATTGAATATAACCACTATAAAGGTAACAAAAAATTAAAAATACTGCCTATGTTGTACTTATATTTTATTTATGGATGAAATTCTTATTTTTAAAAATAGCTTCTTATTCTAAGTCAGGATTATTCTCAATCGATGATATTCAATACAGTTTTTAGTGCATATCAATGATTCGACCAATTTTAAAAAATATAATTATGAAAACTAAAAATTTCGTTGACAACAAAAAGAAAACTGACAATTTCACTTACATACTGATAAAACATAAAAGGAAGTTGTTGTTAAGCCAAAAAATAAAAATCCTAAAATTGGCACAAACAAGAATACTAAACATTAAATTAAAAGAGTAACTAATAAATAATGCATTACATTTAAATCGTTACTTCAAAAAATTAATAAAGAAATTTATATTCGATAAAAAAAACTTATTGAAAAAAACATAAGAAAAACATTTCACTAATTCAACTGCTTTCAAGGATTAAAAAGAAACGGTAAACAACGTTTGGTTGCTTATTGCCGAAATTATGTAAAGTGATAATTTAAAGAATTTTTTTTATGTCAATGATATCCTATATTGCTAAGGACTTGCTTCAATGCAATCTTTCAGCTAAATTGAATCTATAGCACTTATTAAAATATTCATAAAGAACTATACTATAGATAAAAAACAACATTTATTCATAAAAACAAAATTAACAGTTTAAAAAAATAATGTAGGCCTTTTAGTCACACTCTAAACATCCCAGATATCTATGAATGTCTTAATCGCAGGTTTGACTTTAAATAACACCAATTTAATGTCATGCTAAAATATTGACGTTGGTTTAAAATCAATGCACTAACATTAAAAAGGTTTAAAATTTCAATAAAATCAAATATCTGTGAAATTGTTAAATCGGTATTCCACCAAAACATAAATAATATCTTGAACATATTATTCAATCGATGGAACAAAATCAGATATTTTAAAATTAACGCCTCTAATTACTTGAAACTAAAAAAACAACACCTGCAAAGTTCGTTATGTGGATTAAATTACTATTTTGAACTAAATACAAAATTTATTCTTTAAACTAAGGCAACCTTTTTCAAAACATATAAAAAATGCAAAATCCGCTGAAGAAAGCGAGACCACAGTATAGTGCAGATATTACAGATAAAGATATAAGATAGTTGTGATCCCAAGATGTTTAAATTATAGATTTTCACTATAGAAACATGTGCTAAATACAATGCTGGGGAACGATTTTGTATCAAAAAAAATAGGAATTGTTGTTATTTGCAATACTAATTTAATGTACAAAAAAATTACGATTGTTGTAAAAGAATTATGTTCTGTTTCAATGCTTGTTAAATCTTGCGAAACGATTATATTTAATTCTAAAATAATAATTGAAGCTGTTAATAAAAATATTCTTGTAAATTAAACCTTATTGAAAGAACCAGAAGATGAAAAATCTTACTCGAAGAGTAACATTACGAATCTAAAAATATTTATTGTAAATCAAATATTCTGTCTAACAAATTTGATCCTTTATTGTTACTATCTACGACACTGACAAAACGAGAGAAACTTAAACAGATGTATAAGACGAACAAAAAAACACACGAAAATTTAAAAATTGAATTCAATATCTTCTTAAAAATTAACTTTTCGCAAAATAAGCACACAAAAAAATCTAACCCGAAAGATTTACAGCAGCTCCTCCTATAGAAATATTATCATACAAAATTTCCATATGACAAACTAGAAGTATTTATTGACAATAATAAATTTGTAAATGTGCTTATCGTTAAGTTTCACTATTTATTCACGCACCTGGGTAGTGGTAAAATATTGCTTAAGTCATTAAATCATTTTTTGTTCCGCTATTTTCTATAAAATTTTGTGAAAAGAAAAGTAAATGTGTTATTATTAATGAAAAAAAATTGTACAAGTTCAAGTAAGATACATCTAAAATAGTATTTAGTATTAGTTTCTGAATCATTAGAATTCTAGTGACATCACTAGACCAATGGAATCTAGCATTTTTTTAGAAAAAAAAGAATGACATGAAAATTTTTATATTTTAATAATAACTATACATTCTCTATATTTACAGTAATTGAATAAAGTTATTATTTTTTCATATCACAAGTCACAAATATCTATATAATTCATGATAAATAGTTTGGTGCACCAGTATTATTTTAAATGATCAATGACGTAAATATCTTACTTAAACCTTCAAAAAATCATTAAACGAATAAAAAACACAGAAAAAACGCACAACATTCTCAATCCTAAAGGAATAACTATTT
The DNA here is from genome assembly GCA_000230595.3 of Edhazardia aedis USNM 41457. Classification (NCBI taxonomy): domain Eukaryota; kingdom Fungi; phylum Microsporidia; family Culicosporidae; genus Edhazardia; species Edhazardia aedis. The sequence goes on along the minus strand of AFBI03000017.1, from coordinate 76,698 downwards.
CATTTTGAATTCACCGTAAAATGGCGACATTTTGTGTTCATGCAAAGGTTCTTAAAAAAACAAATTAAAAAAAAAGAATTTAATACAATTGAATTATATCATAACAAATCAAATATGCTTTTACAATTTAAAGTTTTAGTGGAAACTTGATTTATATATGAACTCTAAAAAAATTTGAAATTAATCAAGAAATTATTACCATCAAAATCAAAAGGGTATTATAAAAAAATATTTAAAAATGAAAATATCATGTGTATCAAAACACAGAACTAGTAATTTTGATCAATTTCAGCATCTAAGAAATAGAAAAAAAATTAGTGTACTATTTGAAGTTATCAAAGCAGATAAATTGAATATTTATGGAAAAGAATTCATAAAAAAACAAAATCTATAGAAATTTTTAATCATTACCCTAAGAGGTAAGAATACATAGGTCCAGTTGTCCGTGTAAGAACTTAGAAGGACTAAAAAATTCAAAATGGTCATAGTTATGAACTAAAAAACAAAAACACTTTCATAAAATCTCAAACAAAAAAAACTTAAGTTTCGCTTCCCCAAGAAAAATCTTGTGTCGGAGAGAAAAGCTATGAAAGGTGTTGATATAATGTTAATGTTAAAAGTAAACACAACAATTATCATGTTCTTAAATATTTTTATTCTCTTTCCACACTTTACACATGATTCCTACAATAAAAATATAAACACATTTAAAAATCTAACACTTTCAGACTGTGCTTTTTAGTTGGAAAAATAAAAAAAAAGAAATGGTAAAGGTAAAAGGAATACACAAAATAAAACATTTGTGCTATAAACTTTGTGGTAATAGTTTTATACAAAGTATATAGTTGCAGTAACATAAAAAGTAATATAAAAAAAATTACCAAACAATAAATTATAAAGCGAAATTTACAAAAAATAATACAAATATAGTTTTCACTATTAAAAGATTAAAAAACAAGCTTTTTATAATTTCAAATTCGATTTTTCTAATTAGTAATTTATAACGTCTATTATTATTTTTTTTAAAAGTTCATAAGTCAAAAACTTTTTGAATTATTCGCTATCAATTTTCCATATTCATAATTTCACTTTAATATAAAAAAAGAAAAAAAATTATTGCTTTTAATAATGTAAACACAATTGACTAATGGGAATAAGTACCATTTTACATTTTTAAAAAGCTTAATATGAATAATGCCAAGTAAAAAATTACTTCAGACCATACGATACAATAAAAACAAAAATACACTTAAATCCGTGTTTTTTTATTATATTTTTAAATGAAGATTTCTTTCAACTAATTTTTATATAAAATTAAATGTTTTTTTGTGTGATGCACATTAAAATATTCATCCGAAAACGTTTTTTATATTTTTTTAAGCATTATAATTAAAGAAGTCTAGATGACGTCTATAACATAAAAACTATAAAACCGAAAAATTTTATTTTTTTTATTTAATGATCAATAAAAGAAGCCAAAAAAAACATTTAGATATGTATGTGTAAATAGATGCCTTTATAAAAGAAAACTTTCCCTAAAGTTGAATAGTATTTGTTTTAAAGTAAAATTCTAAAATGTAACAAATATTAATATTTATATTTATTATTAAAATGGTTAAATGGTCTTTTAAATCATAAATATTAATACTACCAATATTACTATATATCATACTACTACTATTGCTACTGTTATATCTCATCTGCTTTTTTCTTTTCTATCTTTTTCGAAAAAATAATTTTCTGTGATTAGTGTTGTCTCTAAAAAAATCACAAAGTATCAATTTGGAAATATTTGAAATGTGTTTTTTATCTATACTAATTTTTTGGATTTAAAACGAAACATTTTTTTATACTTTATATTTTATAAATTCTTAAAAATTCGCAAGCATATATTTGAAAATAATGCTGCAATTAAAAATTTTAAAATATATGTGATAATTATGATCACAAAAATGTTATCAAAAAGAAATTATTGATATTCATATTAAATCACGCATAATAAATTCAATTATAGCATTATAACTGTAGAATTTAATAATGAAAAACGTAAAAACATCTCATAAAATATATTATTATTTGATTTAAAAATTAAAAAATTGTTCATAAATTCTATTTAATTCAAAAACAACAAATAGTGTTTAAACCTAGCGCAAATTTTTATCAACATTTTTACATTTTGTGTCTTTAGGATATAAAAAAATATTTAAATTATAAATCATATTATTTTTTCTTTGAAATATAATTATATTTTTTTCTTTATTAGAATTTTTTTAAAAACTACATAATGTTTAAAAAATTTTTATTTAGTAAAAAGAAAGCTAACTATTATGCAAAACTGCATAATACAGAAACAACATAATTTTATTGCGTTTTTTAGTGTATTCTTAAGAAACTAATAGTATGTTTTTTATGCAGATTGTAAACATATAAAAAATACCAAAATTGGTATTAGTATAAACAAAATGTTTTTTTTTATCAGAAAATATTATACATTTTATTATCAAATAACTTTCATCATGTCAAAAGCTATTAATAATTATTGTTCGAGAATTTTTCTGATAAAAATTTTGTCAAATCATAATTTGTGTAGAACTACTAAATCACTTTGGGACGAGTCATAATTTATCAAATTTTTTTTCTGTGTATAAAATATTTTACTGCATTCGAATGTGTAAAAAATAACATTACTAACCGAACATTTGTGTGTATTAAATGCGTATTAGTTTTTCAATTTCATTTTTATATTTTAAAAATAGATCTTTCGTTCAGATAAAATAAATTTTTTAAAAAAGATATATAAATTAATTTTTTTATAAAAACTTTTTGTAAAAACATTTAAAATGGTTTTTAATTTTTGCTCTTAAAAACACATAAACTTCGATTAATAAAATTTCCATTATTGGTTTTAAATACGTTATTATATCACAAAGAATAAATAATTACTTTTATATAAGTGTTTCTGATTAAGTAACTTTTTTTCTTTTAAGTGATGAACAAATAGCATAAATAACTAACACACATAAAAAATTTGATTTTGAAGAAAAGTGTTTTTTAAAAATTTCATTTTAGTAGTAATTACAAGTATTTTTTGCATAAATTGCATAAGAATTTTGTTTTTTAAACAATATTATGCAGGTTAATAAAATATTGAAGATTTAGGATGACAATCATTAAGCAGAGTTTCAATATCTTTAAAGTAAATTATTGTTTGATTTTAATGAAAATTTGCAAAAATCATAAAATTTTTATATCCCAAGCTTTATGTTGGAGCTTGTTCGGTGAATATTATTTTTTCTTCTGCTCGATTTATAAGGTTTATTTTATTCGCTATTAATCTTTGAGTAAAACCAGCACTATTTTTTACCTTGAAAGCACAGGAAAATAATTTTAAAGAATTTGGTACATAAATCGATTAGTTTTTTGCATTCAATTGTACCAATCTACAAGAAATTTATTAACTTTTCTAGTGTCAAAATCAACAAAAACAAATATTTATATTCTATTTCATCTATATATAATGTGTAATATAAAATTGCGTAAAATTCTAAAAAAACTATAATCAATAAAACAACATTCCTTTGATTCAAAGAAATACCATTTGTTATTATCTTAGGCATTATTTTAATTGACAATGTCAAAAAAAAATGAAAAATGCTTAAATTAAATGATAAAATTAGGTGTGAAATCATAAACATCAAAGTAAAAGAGGACCATAAAAAATCAAAATAAATTTACCTTATAAAATTAAAATAAGTTAAAATATTAGAAATGATATAATTTTTTACATAGAAAAAGCTACAAAATTAATACATTTGATTTATATAAATTTAAAGTTGTGTTGTATAAATTATCTGATAAATTTTCATACATCTTAAGTGTTTGTTTTTTAAAAATATTTTATTCAAATATAATACATTTTATTAATAGTCATAATCAACATACAATTTTAGAATAAATGCAAGCTTCATAAAATTTTTGATCATATTAAATGAGCTATATCTTAATTGCAATTTTTTAGGAAGAAACAATGATTTTTAATATTTTGAAGGTTGTGATCACTCTTATATGAATATACTTATATTACGAGATTTAGACCATTTACAAATTCATAATGCGGTATTCAGAGGTAGATTTTAACGAATAAAATTAAAAATCTAATATAGATATCTTTTTATTTATTTATTCTGACGATGAGCCACATCGATATTGGTTTTTGTCAGAGAAATAGGTCTTTGTTTACCGTGAATGATTTGTGTTAAATGTTTCCCCGGTTTTGGGTTTATTTATAGTTTTTGAAAAACCCTGCACGCTGATTGGTCGATTTCCCTTTTAGAGGTGCTCTTATTTCATCAAAATGTAACAACATGTAGCTATTCAATTCCAGGGAAGCATTTTAAGCATTTAGCACTAATTTTTACTAAAATTTTTCAATGGCTCTTTTAAATAATATTTTTAAAATTTTTGCTTTTCTTCAAATTTATATTCGGATATCAAAAAGATAATTATGCACAAATAATCCATTATAAGATTACCATAAAAAATAGTTTCATGGTAAATTTAAGTTTATATTGCAGCAAATTTGGACCCACTGTACTTGATTTCTTGCTTCTTACTACTGTTTGAAGGGCTAAAACATGAAAAACGGATTAAATAATAAACGTGAATTAAACAGATAACCGTTGGTAGTTACGATCCTGAACTAAAAGTATCAAATGAAGTTGCGCCGTCATATCCACGCTTTTAAAACTGCTATAAAACTACCATTGATCTTTAAAGACCAGATACATGGTGAGCCAACAGATAATTTGGAAGATGAATAATTTGAATATGTACATATAATGTAACTATAAATATAACCTTAAACAGTTTAAAACACACACAGATTTGTGATATTAAACAATATATAAATCTAGTTACAAAAAACCATAAATTTACTTAGTTATTTTTTAAAGGCAATAGATAATACATCAACATATTATTAAATATTTATTTCTATTTATATAAAGCAAAATTTATAGACAATATTCACAGGTAAACATTTCCTTCGACTTTTAACTTGAAAATATTTTTTTCATTTTTAAAATAAACATAAATTTAGATTACAAAAATATTTTCAAAAAAACAAAAATATTCAATATTTAATATTTTTCGCTTTTTAGCTAAAGCACTTCTATAGAACGAATTTGAAGTTTTGCAAGATAATGGGAAAAAGAATCGATTTATAAGCTAAAATTTATCGACTATTTTTAAATAAATAGATGATATTATAGGTTACGAAATTATATTTATATTTTTATTTTTTCATGCTATAGCATTAAATCATTTCGCATCTGATTAATTTCACATTTTTAATAATTTCATCTAAAAATCAAGTTTGAATTTTTTTTGGTTGCTATTTTAACAATATGTAACATATATAATTTCTTTCGTTTAAAAAAATATAATTTTAATTTACGCAATATGATAATCATTAAGGTACAGGCATATCGCCGTAGTCGCATATGTGAACGATTGGTAAGAAACGCTTTCAAATATATAGGCTACAATAAGATTTTATTATTGTTTGTTTGGTAAAAAATAGTAAATGTTATTACAAAAAAAGTATTTTCACAAGTTCATATTACACTTTGTAATATTTAGACAAATAAAAATATATTTTTATAACAAAAAGATAGTTTCATTTTTTATGGATACAATTTTCAGAAAAAAGTGTTTTCTATGTTCTTTATATTTTATTTTTAATAATATCGTTTAATTTAAGTGTTAAAATATTTGTGGTCGAGTAATAATCTTGATATTGGTTCTAATATTTTTATTTTTTTAAAACTTAAAATCTATAAATATACTTAAAACATAATAAAACCAAAGAATATACATGTTTATTTCCGGAAGTTATGCCCATAAGTGGGCAGATAAACATAAGAAATTAAAAGATTTAAAGAATCTATCAGTGTGTAAAGTTTATTTTTATGATAATATGTTTGTTTGTATGTTATTATTAATATTCTCTTTGGTGTAAATCGAAATCTTATTTACTTGCTTTTCTAAGACCATTTTTTTGTAAAAACTTTCAAAATAGACTTCTTAATTGATTAATTAGTTAAAATCAAAGTTGATATATAAAATTGATTATCAAATAAAAACCAAAAAAATTTAAGTTTTAAAATGTAAAACACTCTTTGCTAGAAAAAAATGTAAATTTTTTTATATTAAATGACAAATTATTTCGAAATAGTTTTTTGCCGTTTACCTTTTTTTAAGAGCTCAACAAAAATAATTAAAACGGTTTTTTTTCTGAAATCGATTGATTTAAATTATAACGTATTTTTTACTGCTTTCAAAGGAAAATAGGCATTTTTAATGTGTTGATTTGTTTATATCCTTCCTTTTTTAGCTGTTGAAGATATTGAACAAATGAAACGTATCTAAATCTTGCCTAATATGTATTATTAAAAACACTCATTGGCTGATAAAAATATTGCATCTTAAAAAGTATATTTATAAAACATACAAATCAAAAAAATAAAATCTATAAAGGTTTTCGATTATAATATTTATGATAATGTAACGACTTCTACTAAAGATTGTCTTACCATAAACTCTGTCGCGTTGCAAATTTAAACTTTGAAAAAGTTTTTAATTTTTCTGATAATAAAAATGTTTTTAAGAAGAATATTTTAATCAATATTCACAATATTTTTTTGAATATTGCTATTGAATATTACAATATAAGCATTTTTGGTGTCTTTATTTCATCTTTTAACAATACTGATAGCGAAAATATAAAACCATACTTAAAACTCACAAAATAGTCTACAAGTTTAAATTATATATAGCAACATTAGATGAAATAACATATAAAATAAATATTATATAAAAATTTATAGTAATTTAAAAAACACAATTTCTTTTAGTTATCAAATAGCAGTTTTAAATATTAAAGTATAGTTAATGAAATAAAAAATAAACATCAAAGATGTTATCTAATAAAGCATTTTTTAACCATTTTGTAAAATATTTTAAAATTTATGATATTGTTAGATTTACAAAATTCAATTTCCAATTACATTTAATTTTTATTTTAAATAGGATCGCATAACTGGTTTTCTATTGCTCTGTTTAAAATTAGTAGAATAATCCAAAATGTGCATGCGGCACATGAACAAAGGACAGCCGTCGAATTGCACCTAAAATATAAAATATAAATCCAATTATGTGTTGAATCTTTAGGCTCGGAAATTAGGAAAATTGTATTGATAATTGCTAATAAGCAGATTTAAATGCAAAGAAAATCAGGAAACACAATGTGGCATGAGTAAATTTATTGTCCGGGATTATTTACATGCAAATTGTTATACTTATAATAAAACTTATTAGAATGAAAAATATGATGCTCGTAATTCCTAATAAATTCAAATTTCTCAAAAATTTTATAATAACCTGCAATCTAAAATCTACTTCTGGCACCTACTAATATCTATTGTAATTATCGGTTTATTTGTGGTGTTTTCTATAATCGAAATAACATTTTGATCGTCTCCAATTATTATTGAATTATCATTATTTGCTTCTGTATTGTTTGTAAATTGTAATAGAAGAATATTTGTTCTAATCGTGGATTTTGCATTATGCTGGATGTTATTTTTTTTCCGAGAAAAATTTTATGAAATAATCAAAGACAAATAATTCATTAACCTGATTTGCCAATATTACTGTTTTTATTTAATTGTTATGGAATATTAGAAACAAAGAATTTTTTTGTGTTCTCTGCTGATTTTATAAAAATTCTTATTCTTTTAAATATATGCAAGTTAAAACATTTTGAAGGTATTATAACGGTGTGTATCGTGAAACAAAAATAATAAACATATTTTTTTATTGATTCACGATTTATTGGATTTAATTGATTCCGATATTCAAGCAATAAATAATCAATTTAATTCAGATGATTAGTTTAGGTTAATTTATTTAACAAATAATATTAATATAAAACATAAGTTTCACTTTAGTTGTAATGAGTATAAATACTCACATTTAATAAAAATATGTCAAGATGAATAATTTTGCTGTACTCACTAGGAGTCCTATGTGTGTGGCGTAAAAAAATTGTATAAAAAGAAATAGTGTGTGAATGTTGTTTATTTATTGAAGGGGTTTTATTGCCGGGTTGATTCCAGCAGCTTTCTGTCATTCTCAATTGTTCACACTGCCGATATTTCTTCTCCTGCATTAGCTCTGTGCGTTTCACATTGCACAACTATTTATACTTTAGATTGATCTATGATCACAAATTAAAATTACATTAATTTTGTTGACGTGTATAGATTTAAATAAATATGTAAATATTATTTAATATTAATGTAAAATTTATATGTTATTTTATCAGAATAGTTTAATAATATAATTGAGGCATTTTGAGATCTCTGGGGAAGATAATTATTAAATGTGGTTTACCACAAATATATATAATAAATCAAAATCTAAAAATATTTATTTTAATTACATGAGATATCTTTCTCATTACCTTGACCACGACAGTGTGTCTTTTTATATTAATAATTTTATCGTAAATGCTTTAAAAATTTTTCAATTCACAAGTTATTCATTCTTTTAACATCATTTTTTTTAATCTGTAATGAATAACTCATCTACATTGGTAAATAAGAAAACAATCAATTTCATCATAAAAGTTTTTTAATTTATTGTAAAAGAATAATACGCAAATTATTTAAAATTTAGACTAAAACGCTTTATCTTTTAAAAACTCTCTGCGTCGATTTAATATTGTACATTTGCGATTATGTATTTGAGAAGTACCAAGAACAAAAAGAACGATTTTCAGACATATTATAAAATTTATCAAATATTTTTCTGTTATAAAATTGAATTCCTTTTCTGTTTTGTTGTTTATTATTGAAACATTAGTGAAAATGTTTTTATGTCACCCGAAAACCCAATATAATCAAGAAACATGATATGTAATTGCTTTTATTAAATGTGAATTACAATCATAACATTTTAATTTTATCTTTTTATATCGTTTATTAATTCAACCACAAATATATTTTAACTTTTAAACATTTTATGTTGATTTTTAATTAAAGCAAAAATAATAAAAAACGTGATTTATATAATACAAGTTCTTTATTCTACAAATTATTAATACTATAAAAATTTTATGGAAAAACAGAAAAATATAACCCGATATAGGCAATCATCAAACTGAAAAATTTTAACAAAAAGTTTTGATAAAACCTAAATAAAGATTACTAAATTGTATTAAAAAGTTCTTTGGTTTATAATTTAATTTTAAGATGATTTATTTTTAGCGTTAATTTATATAATATTAAAGGTTCTAATTCAAGAAATAAATATTATTCGTAGCCATATGCAAACTTTGCTCCTTTTTTTTGTCCTTGTGAGGTGTATATAAAGAATGCAAATGAGCGGAATGTTATTCCAATTTATTTTAAATGGAATTTTCAAACGATCTAGATTTGATTAAGTAATATTTTAGGTGGTTATTACGCTATAAGTACCAAAATCGTCAATTTTTATTTGTTTGATATTTTTGATTTTTTGATTTTAACACTTTACTTTCATTAAATTATTACATAAATTGAATTTTGAAATTTAAAAATTTGAAAATTTTTGTATAAAATTTCCATTATAATTTAAATTTAGAAGAATTTTAACAATAAGTTATTTCCATTGTGCGGTGATTATAAGTATTTAATTAGATTGATTGCAATTTTGATGGTGTAAAAAAGACGAAAATGCAAGAAAATTCGACCATAAAATCCACTGGTTCTATAGATAAAAATTGGTAAGAATTTCTTTTAAAATAATGCAGTTTTTGTAAGGAGAATTCTCGTGTATCACTTCCTATTATTTATTATACAATTTCAATGAAGAAATTTATAAAGAGTTAAATAACCAAAGAATCATAAAAACCCTGTATATCTGTGAAATGAATATCACATATTGTTTAACATATAAAATTAGTTGATTGTTAAGTTTTAATGAAATGCATTAATATCAATTTTTTTGAAATATGAATTTAAATATCTTAACTATTGATTAGAAATTTATTATTAGTGGAATTTAAATAAATTTTTATAATGCTTTTTTTATTTGATTTTTTAGCGATAAGAAATATCACTAAAAACTACATAAAATAAAAAAGGATTAGGGATAGTTTGGTGGAACATTGGGATGCGGCTTGTCTTAAAGTATTCTTCAAGCAACGAACAGTGATGGGTATTATTTACCACTTCACATGTTCTGAAACGGCTTTCTACTTCCATGAACATGTTGGCATAAACCTAAGGTTCTTTTTTGTGACATTGTTAATATCCTTGTTATATTTGTAATTCATTAAGTAAAGGGTTACTAATTTTTTGTTTTTTAAGGTGGGTAATCATTTAAAACGATGAATTTATACAAATAAATATTTGTGGTAATTAATGTTTCCACATTTTTAACATCCGTCTTGGACACCACACTGGTGTTGTGTTATAAATAAAGAACTCACGGATATATGTACAATAGTATTAATCAAATCAATAATAGTGTGAATAATGATGATAATAATGAAAGGATTAATGGTAATAGTAATTTAATTTATAGTTGTAATAAAAAATATAAAAATAAATGTGATAATAGCTTTAATACGATATATTTTAATTGAAATAATGGTATTTAGGGTTTTATTAAAAAAGTCAAGTTCCTCAAAAATAAACAATATAAAATAATAAATCTTTAGTAAAATACATTCAGTTTTTAACTGACTTGTCTTTTATAATCGCACCTAAATAAATCTGATTGCCTCCTAATCCCAGTTTCTTTGATACTTTATCTCCTTCACTAGAATAAAGGCGGTATCCCTATACAAACAGATAATTTAATGATAGAGGACGAACATAAGGAAAAACAGAGAATAAAGCCATCAGTGAGCACACAGGGCATATAAAAGAAAGAATTCCATATCTTCTTTCTATTTACATAACAATTCACACTGTGTAATTTACCTAGCTAATGCCAACCTGTCACCCTTGACATACAGCAGTATGATTAATAATTTTATTTGTACAAAAATTGAGGAAAATATTTATATATTTTTTGGGAAAGAAAAATATTCAAATGGTAAGCGAATTTCATTAAAGATAAAAACCAATATTAAATATCTTTATTTTTATAGTAAGACAGTTTTTTATGAGATAATATAAGATTGAATAAGATTTAAATAATAAAATGGTTATATACAAAAGGAAAAAGGTGAGAAATATGTATTTTAGTAACTTCAAATCTGGTAATGTTCAATTTTGATATAATATAATATGAAAAATGTTAAAAGGTGTAAATAAAAACATAAATTGTAATATGAAAATCACATATAAATATATAATTAAGATGGGTGTTTGAAAGTCTATATTAAATTAAAAGAAAAAGAATATTTTGAAATTTGAATAAAATATGGTTTTAAATTAGAATAATAGTAGTTTGGTTCTGTAAAAAATTCATATATAAAAGGTTTTTCTACATTTAAATTAATGATTTTATAGAGATAAGAAAAATCACATAATCCTATTAAAATTTTAATAAATTGTTAAGTAAGGAATAGAGAAGTAGAATCTAAATGTTTTAATTTAAATAATTCTTAATGTAGAAGAGATAGTAAGATTAATATATTAAATAAAAATAGAATAGACAGTGTCCATATTAATGATAGAATAACTCGTCTATATTTTAATAAAAATAATATAAAAAAACAATCAAGTTTATTGAAGTTTTATTTAAAAACAAACGCAGTTTCTTCTTTAAATGTCATCAATAGAAATATAATCAACAGTTGTATCAGTCTTTTAAAATGTTATTTTATAAAGTAATTTACCTTCTTACCGGACGCTAAGTCCACTTAATTTTATAAGTAAGGTTTTGAAAAACTTATACTAGGGCGGTTAATTGTTTCATTCGTCAATAAATGGATTATTTTTTTTTGTTTTTGAAAAAATTCTTTTTAAAGTTTTATGTCAAAAAACATTGTGCAATTTTAATTTTATTCCAACAATAACCGATCAATATTATTAACAATTGACTAATTCATTATTTTCAAATATAAAAATCGCAAATAACTATTTCTAAAAAAACATTTGTTTTATTTTAGATCGGATTCAAATCAACATATTTTTTGCACTTATTATTTATTTATTTTATATAAAAATAAAAATTTTATGTATCACACATTCTTTTATTAAATTTTAACACAATATAAATGATTTATAATATTTTAAATGCATATAAATGCAAATTTTTATAACTATATTATTTAATAACTCATAAATTTCACTTTTTTAAAAAATCTTAGAAATATAAGGAAGGAAGAATGAAATATGGCAACATTAATTTATATAATTTATTTATAAATTATATTGTATTTTTTTGTATAAAAAAATGTGCATGAAATGTAGATTTTTATATTTTAAATTACCAATTCATTTAAGTACATTAGATAATGTCAAGAATTCATATTATTCTAATTACACTTTTCAATTTTAGTTGAATAAATTTAATATTTTTTTTTGCGAAAAATTCTATGTCCGTAAAAATTATTGACTTATCCTTAAGTGTTTGACAAAAAAACTAAAATATGTACAGATCATTCAAATTATTTTCGGAAAAAGGTATAAATTATGAAATACATAAAATAGAAATTGATTTTATACTAAATTTTGATGACAGAACATTTTGCACAGAGTTTGTATTGGTTGAAGTCTTTAATTCAAAAGAGATGCTTTTTGAGCAAAATCTAGGCAGCACAATTGATTTTGAGATTAATGGTGATTTAAATAAAGAAAACATTGTTTTTGAACTTAAAAATCATTTTAAAAGAATAATTGAAGCTTCATGTGTATTTTGTAATCTTTTACTTTTATTAAAACTTGGTGTGTGTTGGATAAAAATTAATGAAAAAATTAAGAAAACAAATAAAAAAAAGCTCTATAAAATTTGTAGATTTTGCTCAAATTTAAATGAAAAAGCTAGAAAGCTCATATTTAAAGAGATATATGCTATAAACGAGCTTTTCAAGTATAAAAATCTTGTGAAATCACCAGAGAAGTTTTTTTTGCTGAAAAAACATTTTAATAAAGCATATTTGAGTGAAATTGATATTTCCCTGCCATTCGTACATGAACTTATTTTAAACCAGCTAATTGATAAATATGATTTTTTTTATATCATAGAAGATGTTTTTTGTATAAATAAGTTTACATATAACGCGCAGATCTATTTATTTTTGTTGGCATTTAAATGTTGTAATTCAATATATGGAAACAAAAGAATGGCTTTCTTCTATTTGTTCCGACTATTATTAAATGTCAAAGACAATGATAATTTAGATTTTCGAAAAATCTTCAAAGATGTTTTTTTATCACTTTATAATGAACAAACACCACATAATTGGAAAGAAAAGATACGTTCAGCTGTTAATATTCTAGAAAAACACGATTTAAAAATATTCGGCTCAAAAATGCTTCCCAAGGTTATTATTAGTAAAAATATTGACAATGAAATATCCAGAAGCATTATTAAATCAATTTTAAAGAGCAACGATGAAAATTATGAATTTGAATCAAATCATGATGAGAGCCATTATAATTATTTTGATTTAGATACAAATACAACAAGAATTGAAAAATATTTTGAAATTTACACAAAATCTGTTATTAATACATTTTTATCAAGAAATAAAGTATCAGAAAAATTGAGTGCGAAATTGCTTAAACAAAATATGTTCAATTCTTTCAAATTCTATTTTTCATCGCCATATTCCATTGTAAATGAAAACAACTTTGTAGATGGCGTGTATGTGCCTAAAAACAAAAATACTATTTATACAACAAATTTTTTAGTCATAACACTCGAATCTTTGTTTAAAGGTACTTTACAGTATATTAATACTTTAAACGAGCACACACAAATCAATGAAAAAATACATATTTACAAAGATATCGAGAAAGGTACAAATAAATTAACAATACCTATAAGAGAAAATGCAATTTTAAATTTCGCTACAATAAAAATAGAATCATTCACATTTGACTTAGATTTAAAAAACATCAGATGTCTTTATATTGAAAAAGAATTTGATCTTTTTTTGATTAAAAAGCAAAATGATATATCGCTATTCGATACAAACATTATTGAATTTCATTTTTTTCTTTATAAAAAAGATAAATCAAAGATTGAAAAATTTAATTTACATATAGATTGTGACCAAACAGTTTCTTTTTCACCACAAATAAAGAATGATTTAGTTATTATTTCTGGATTGGTTAACCTTCCACAAGAAAATAATATTCTTATATCTTTTAATTTGACTAAAGGATTCAAAAGGCATATAAACTTAGATTACAAAGTAAAATATATTAAATAAACAAATTATTTATATTTTTATATATAAATACTTCATTTTTTTAATCAAAAAAATATTAGTTTATTTATTTAGTGCCTTACGTCAGAGATTTTTCTAGGAATTTTTTAATTATATAGTTTACAAATAATAATACTAAAAAACTCGTTTAATAAACTAATAATTCCGAAATATAATATTTGAAATTCTAAAATTCAAAATGAAATGCATTTTTTGAAAAAAATCACAAGAGGTAAATGCTGTTGCAGAAAAAATATTTTAAATTGTAGGAACTGCTTAAAATATCCAGAATATGATTTTTAAATCATCTGGATGCAATTTTTTTTTATTATCTATAATTTATTTGTAAAAATCGTTAATTTTATTGAATGAAACAAAAAACATGCGAATATTATTTTAATTTCGCTCATTTTGTTAGATTATTCATTTAATAAAAATAGAAAAAAAATCGATATATTTGAAAGGTAACGATTCCTTAAACTATTTTTTTAAAAAAATTTCCGATATCAGATAAAAATTTAAACACTGCATTCATAAAAAAATAGCATAATCATAAAATTATAACGGGAAAAAATAAAAATCATAGATCTTTACTATGTCGACAAATTTTTTTATAAACATTTGGTATGAATTGTGAATTTAAGATTAGTTGGTTATTGAGCGAAGAATTTTCCTTAGCTGTGTTTTAAAATTCTAAGAAGTATATAAATCGCAAAAATAAGGCAAAAATATTTATAACCATATCTGCTTGATATTTTAACATGTACAACTGTAGCATCAAAGAAATTTTTGCAAATTTCATTATGTATAAAGGGTAATAATAATTAGATCAGTAAGTATATCATTTTGTATGATTAAATTATAATTTTAAAAATTGCTTTTTGTAAGTATAATCTTTTATTGTTAACAAATAAGATAAACCCTATTCAAATAGTAAGTAAAAAATATGTACTATTTAATCTTTTTGGCATACAAAACGCTCTGCATTAAACCCTTTCTAATGCAAAATTCATTCAATCACTAATGGTCGGTTTGCAACAAGGAAAACAAATAATTACCTAAATGGAAAAAAACAAAAAAAAAAGATTATTGTCGCTGTTTTGTGCAAGATTACAGGGTGAATTATATTCAAATGTGTTTTTTTGTGGTAAATATAAATAAAATTGATATTGAACTAGTTTGGATATGAAATAAACTGATTTGACACAATTTATAAGAATCACCATAACTAGAATGTATAAAGCAAAGTTATCCTAAAACTATAAAAGGTTTTATGTTATTAGAAAAATAAAATATATCAATGACTCTTTTACTTTTTAAAAAAACAAAAATTACATAAATGTTATACATAATGCACATAATAATAGAAAGAAAAAAATTATAATATTGAACTATATTATCAAACAAATATATATTCGATAGATACCACTTTCGTATTCACAATTACATTTCTGAAGTCTAAAACAACTTGATAAAATAATTTGATTGTGTGTAATTCAATAATTCATATCTACGTTATTATTTGATTATAGACTAAAAGAAGTTTAAATTTATAATTTATATTATTCATTTAAAGGTTAAAATGAAAACTATAAATTTTTTTAATTTTTATATATTTTTTAATTTTTTCTAAAACCATATTTTTGCAACTGTAAATATTCTGATAAACTAGCTACTAATTCTACTTATAATGTATACTGAAAGCTTAAAAATTTATAATTTGCCTCCATCAATTATTACGAAAAAAAATCATAAAAATACTAATTTAGTTTACACTATTATTCCTATATTATAGGATACTGTTTATTATCGTGTCAAAATTATTCAAAAATAAAAAAAAGATTTACATTTGAGATAAAACTTAAATTAGTAATAATTTTGGAAATTTTTTGGCGGGTAGTAAAGACATGATCTATATGAAAAGTATAACTGGTTTCATATTTTATATTTATATCTGTGATATACACTATCACATATATTTAATATTTTAATATTAGTTATTAAAGCAATGTGTTTATAATTTATATTTTTGACATTCTAAAAAAAAATTTATGTTTATAGTTTTGTGAAACTAATTTCATTTTAAAAATTAAAGAAATTAGTATACGTAAAAAAAATATAAAACATTTCTAAATTTGAACTTTTTTGTGATTTTTTAGAGATAAGAAAAATCACAAAAAGTTATTTAAGTCATAAAGAGAGAAAGAAAAAGGAGAATGTTACATAATAAAAATAACCTTAGTAGTAGTAATAATAGTAGTAGCAATTATGTTAGAAGTAATCATTTTGGTAGCAATAATTTGAGTAGTAATGATATTAGTAATAACAATAATAAATATAGCAACAAAAACATTCCTAATCTTTTAGAATTTTATTTTAAAACAAACAGTGTTCCTTCTTTACAGGACAATATCAAAGACAAAGTTTTTATATTGATAGATAGAAATATATTTTTATATATTGTTGGTAATAATTTGACGTTATTGTTGATTAGGAAAATAAAAAAAAACATGGTTGTCGTTTCTCCAACTGGAGAGGCGACGCCCGATACTAAACTGCAATATAAATTATTTCAACGATGTTGTCTTGTACATTTATAGATATTTTGAAGATTTTAAAGTTTTTTTGTAAAACTAATAATCCAATTTTTTTTCCCGTTTTGTATATGGGTTAATTTTTTTAATTAAAAAAAGCTTTTCTTTTAATCACAGACATCAAAATAATAATGTTATAATATTTTTAAAATTAAAAACTAATTATTGATCTTCTTTACTTATCTAGGATATTTGTTAAAAAAATTTAAATTGCGTTCGAACAAATACCTTGAGTTTCGACTTTTCACTACAAATGAATATTAGTATTTTCGCTTCCAATATTAATAATTCACTTCTATTAAAAAACCAAATTTGGCAATATTTTGCAGTCATTTAAGAGTAGTTTCCAACATATTTTTTTAGTGTTGCATTGTAAGAAATTTATATATTTGATATAGTTGCGCTAAAATTTTTAATATTTAATTTTTTTAAGTTCTTGGAACTTTTTTTAAAAAAAGCGTATAAAATCAAAATAAAGTTTTTTACAACAAATATTATATATTTGCATGCAATGTAATTAATTTTGAAAATATATCGCGACTAAAAGTTTGCTACATTTTTATTCAAAAATTAGAAATTCCTGTACTATGCGCAATTGTTCTTACTTATAGATGATTTTTTTCATAATTATATTTTTGAAATAATTTGAATTATATTTATTTTAATTGCTGAATCCATTGATTTTAAATAGTAATAGTAAATAATATAAAATATTCTGCAATATTCTGCTTTCTAAATCTAAAAAAAATGTGTTTTGTTAATGAAATACAACAAAAACGCACAATAATTTTGTTTTGCTCACTGAAAAACATAAAAGTATAGCCACATAAACAACTACGGAAAAAAAACAGTTTGTTTTGAAGTGTAGTTATAATTTTTTCAAATTGGATTTGTTTTTTTGTTTGGATAATTTAATTAAAGTTGTTAGGTCTTGAAAATTATATTGCAAAAGCAAGTTTACATCTTAAACGAAAAATTAATTTATTATAAACAAAAAATTAAAGAGTTAATAAATTTTCTACTTTTAATTCAGAGAGTGTTTTATTTTATCCTACGTAATAAAGTATTATCCATTATTTCTATGTTAATTATAAAAAAACTATAAATACAAACCGTTAGTTGCTGTTATCAAATTTATTTATGTTCTGACCCAATTCGCATCTACGGTCAGCATAAATAATTTATAGTCTTTAAAACATTAGTCTTAAAAACCCTTTTTTTTGTTGTTCGTTTCTTTTAGGGTTCATAAAGTCATAAATATGAGAATATTCGAACGAAGAAGAAATTATTATGAAAAGGTGCAATGCATATTTAAATTTTGTAGCGATGTTGTATAACTTAAAAAATATTTCGATAAAATAATCAATTTTACCAAAGACTCTTTTTTTGCTCAAATTTTTTTAGCTGCTTGAGCGCTATGCGCACGTAAATTACCAATATAACAATTATAGATTCGCACACAATTATATCATTTTACTAAATTTTCAATATATAGATGAAGTAAACATCAACATATGGTTTTTGTTCTAAATAAATGTGCCATATTTTTACATTCGACAATTAAAAAATGTATATGAAAGATTATTTGCATTATTTTTTTACATGTTTTATTATAATCATCGCATGAAAACTGTATATTGTACACATTTTTTAATATTTTTTTTGACAAAAAAATTGCTTATTTATATATGTATAATATTGTGACACAATGATACTTTAGTTTAAAGAATTCTGATTTCTAAGTTTCAAATATTAATGTTGAGAAAAACAAAACACAAAAAAACCATGAGTTATACATGTAAAAAACGGCATCAAAATTAGAAATGGACTAAAACATAAATACTCAAAAATTTTGTTACATTCATATAAGTGCTAGCCCTTCATTTCAAATTAAATATTATATATTGTGAGTTTTTTCTATCTGTATCCTGAAATAAGTATAAGAAAGAATATAAAACAAAACGCTTTGAATGTTCTTTATACAAGTGTTTTCTTAAAGTTGCAAATAAATTTGGTAAAAATAGATATTAAATATGTATATAAGCTAAGAAACGAAAAAAAGATAATCTTGAACATTGAAATACCATAATATCTGATATTAATATAAAAGAGTTACAGAATTTTCGAAATTGACGCATTTTATATATTTCTAACATTTCTATTTTTGGCTGCAATCCAATAACTTCTTTAAAAGTAAGTACAATTGCAGATGCTGTAATCACTCACAGGTTTCTTATAAGTTATTTACGCTTTGTATCCAAAAGAAATGCTATTGCTATTTGAAAAGTATAAATTAATTACAATGGTTTTCTAACTATCCAAAAATTGCTATAAAGTTTAACAATTCGAATAAAATGTAAACATTTATTATTAATTTGATTTTTTATGGCAGATGATGACAATGTGTCTTTGTCAAAAACTAGACGGTTTCAATTGGTTGCATGAATATCTAAAAATATGTACAAAATCAAAAAAGACTTAAGTGTTGCTGTTTAGACATTGAATTGATGCTTTTGATTTTTGAATAAGTTTGATCACTCTTGTTGGATTTTATGTCCATAGTATCAAGATTAACTTGATATTTGAAGTTTTGATTTTTGATCAATAAGTGTATGGTCACGAGCAAATAGTAAAAAGCTCAAATAGCATTGTAAATAAAATAGAACGAGTTCAGCTGTATTTCGCTTATGTTTTCAGTCCTTATCTAAGTAATTCCAGTAAGCCAAGAGATCGTCTCCGGCAATTCAACCATGACAATTTTGAAGAAGAATCATGAGAAAAACAATAGAAGGAAAATATAAAACAAAAAAAAGCATTGTTTGTTGAGTGCGCCGAAGTGAATAAAAACAAGGAGATTCTTATTTACTTTGGTTTGAAAATTTTAATATTTTACTGTTTTCTTGTAGTTAGTTATATCTTAAATTACTTATTAATTGTAGTTTCTTCAATATTAGATTAATTTTATATTTCCTAAATATTATTTTTCTTTTTATATATTATAGAAACTGTTGATGCTTCGAATATGTATATTCAAAAAGATTTGAAAATTATTGTTGTGATACTATAATCTACTGTAGATTTTTATAATCTTAGTACATATTTTATAAAAATCAGGAATAATTAAAGTTAGTAATAGAGAAAGTTTTAAAACTCACCTTAATTGCCCCAAAAAATATAACTGAAAAAGACAAAGAACAACAATACAGAAGAAAAGATAGTAAAAAGAAAAATATAAGAAAAGACTGTTAATTTACAAGCTTTCAATAATTAGTTTTACCGTTTATATTTTTTGTAAGATCTTTTATTTTGTGTTACTAGTTTCTATATTAATTTTATAGAGTACAATTAAATATCACATATATACAGAATCATTTAGACGACTCTCTGTTATTTTACTTAATCTACAAAAAAAATCAATTTGTTTTTTTAAATTAGATCAATCAGATGGTAATTAAGAATTAGATATTATATGTTTATAAATTCAAAGCAATGAGTTAAACATTATAAAAAAAATATTATGATAAATTAAATATTTTGAATAGATGTTTTTAAATATCTTTTCTACATGAATAAATTGTCAGCACGAGAAATTTTTTTCTCTGTTATAAATATTATTAGCAACTATGATTCACCCTGAAAAATTGGAATTTCTGTCTTTAAACATTCAATAGTTGCATTTGTCTCTACTGCTCAAACTTGGTTCAATAATAATTTAATATTTTTTAAAAACAATAATGATTCGAATAAAAAGTTCTTTTATGAGTAATGTAACTACTTCTAATAATTTTCTACTTAGAAAGGCAATAAAAAATTAGAAAATTTAAAATCAGTAACACAAATTTTTATTGGCTGCTAATATTATATTATTTTTGTAAAATTTAAAGATCTAAAGTCTTCTGTTGCAACTTACATAAACAATAAATATAAATATATCGTATAAAAAAGCGTAATTCAATGTTTGAATGGAAATAAATCTATTTATTACTAAATAAAAAAGTATGAAATTATTACTAAATTTATTTACTATTGATGTATGATCGATATAAAACCAATCAAAAATAAAAACACCAACCAGTTTTGAATTTCATGCACAAATAAATTAGTAATTTTCATAAATATGCATCTTATTTGAAATAAAAATAGTTTTTCATAAAACTTTATCCCCAAAATAGCGCTCAATATAATTTTTAAAAGATAAAATTTTATATTATATATCTTTTTTTCAACTGATTCTAGAATAGTTTTAGTTGGAATTCAATTTAATTATTAGATGTAAAAAATGCAAATTTCGAAAAGAATTCTGTAAAAAAGTATCATTTAACGAATGTGATGTTTAAATTAAGAATAAATTCTATGAAACTACTAATTCTTATATTGTTAGTTTTATTTGCATAATAAATATTACTATTATCCTTGTTTTTTCTATTAGTGTTACTATTACTATCACTTTTTGGATTATTATCTAAACCATTTATTCTATTTTTCTTTTTTTATTCTTCTTTAAATAATAAATACTATTTTTTCATCAACATTTTTTAAAGTGCTTCTCTATTTCCTAAAATGTGAAAGCTTGTAGAAACTAGTTAAAACTTGTCTAATATGAAGACATTTCAAAAAATATTTAATTGGACAAATAAAAAAAAACATTTAAAGTGTGTCATTTTATCTTAATGTTCCGATAACAAGAAATTCTGATATTTATATCACAAAAAGGTTATTTTTTGCTAGATATAAACCTTTATATTTATAACTGAAATAAATTCTCTAATCAAAAACAACATCATGACTGATATTTGATTAAGTATATTCATTTTTCGTTTTTTTTACTTCTATTCTTATATCTAAAGATTTTTTTATTCGCTAAAAGCTCAAATTAATTTTTTTCTTATTTTTTTAAAAAAAATATACAATCCCATATTTACAAAAAAAAAGGATTGAAAGAAAAGACAAAAGCAAAAAAAGAACCAATTGTTATTTATTAGTGTCAAATTAATTTAATTTGATAAATAAAATATTTCATAAACAAATAAATAAAATAGATTTAAATATGATAAACAGAAATAATTAATTATATTATGTTGATACAAACAAATAATTGATTTAGATAAGAATCTTATATGAGTTATCAATTATATTTTAAATGATGATTACGGTAATTAATGATTGAATAAATATTGGTGAAGGAAATAATAATATTATTGATCAAATTCATTATTATGCTATAAATAGATTGATGAGAAAGCAAGTATACCTTTTAAGAATGTTGATAAAAATAAAAATAAAATATCAAAAACCACTTTTTCCAATACCCTTGAAAAAACATATAAAATCTAATACTTTATTCTTGTAAAGGATATAAAAGAAATTGTAAAAATTTTTCTATATTATTAATTTCTTGAATTCTAATTTATATGGTTTGTTTGTTTTCTTTAAACTATAGAATCCTGAATATTATCAAATTTAGAACCTTTGAAATTATTAATTTCATCAAGAATATCTTTATTACTAACAAAGGTTTCAGAATTATTAAGAATTATTTTTCTTGCCAAACTCATTGCCGAATTGTTGCATATACACGTAATATCAGCTCCACTCATTTGGTCTGTGTTTTTAGCAAGGATGCTAAAATCCACATCCGATTTCATTGGAAGTTTTCTAAGCTTCAGTTCGAATATTTTTTGCCTTGCGGCAAAGTCAGGATACCCGATATAAATTTTTTTATTTATTCTACCCGATCGCAAAAACGCGCTGTCGATATCTTCAATTCTGTTTGTAGCAGCAATTATCAAAACGTCTTCTAACTCTTCCAAGCCATCCATTTCTGTCAAAAACGAAGCTAGCCTTTTAGTTTGATACGTCTGTATATCAGCTTTTACCTTAGGTACAATACAATCGATTTCGTCAATAAAAATAATGCACGGTTTTTGTTCCCTAGCTTTTGAAAATATGTTTCGAATATTGTTTTCAGTATCTCCGACGTATTTACTTTCCAGTTCTGGTGCTTTGACATCAATAAATGACATTTTTGTTTCGTTTGATATTGCTTTCGCAAACATTGTTTTCGAGCATCCAGGTGGGCCGTAAAGCAAAATTCCCTTTTCAGGTTTTAATCCAAGTGACTCGAAAACTTTTTTGTGTGTTATTGGCCAAATAACGGCTTCTTTTATTGTTTGCTTGATTGTGTCGTAGCCACCGATGTCTTCAAATGATATCGAAGTGCGTTTTATTGTTTTCCCATCTGGTTTTATAATTGGTTTTTTCAATAAGTATAAAAAATCGCTTATATTTATGCTGATTTCATCCGTTATTTTACCAGATTGATCATTTCGTAGTGTAGAATTCTCGCCATTATTTTGTTTGTGCAATAAATTGAGGTCATCAGTTTCTAATGTACATTTATTATCGCTATATTGATTATTGTTAGTATTTTTTATCTCATTATTTTTTGATAGATTGACATCTTCGATTTTCAATTTGTTAATGCCGGTTTCCAAATCATTGACATTCTTATTATCGAAATATGATTTTGGTGATGTTCCCGAATTGATTTTTGTGCTTAAAAAAATTAGAATAATAATCTTCTTTGTCTACATTTGCATTGAAATCTTTGTGTACTTCATTAATTAAATCGTGTTTTCCATGTACTTTAATTTCTGCATTTTCTGGATTTGAATTAAATTTTTGAAAATTATTTGAGGTATCATCTTTGTTACAAGTTTTATTACTTTCCTTAATGATTTTTTTTTCGTGATTTTTAAAAGCAGAATTTCCTGAACAAAACGACGTATTTTTAAAATCACAATTACCTGATAAAATTTGTTTTTGACGGTTGTAAATTTTATGTTGATAAGTTTTACTGACAATTTTTTCAATATCTTCGATTGTTTTGTCCATCAACGTGTCGGAAATATCTTCAATCTGAATTTTACTCAATTCATTTGGAACACTAGCAACAATATCAGTCAAAATCGAGCTTCTTTCAGCTTTATTTAGCGCTGAAACTTCATAAACATCGTCGATATCACAAATTTGTTTTAGTTTTTTGATACTATCGTTGGTTGTACATGAAAATGCAAAAATCACGCCATATTTACTATTATCGGCAATATTTCTTTCTCTATAGACATTAATTGAATGCATCAAATCGGAATCACACAGAAAAGCTGACGAAAATAAAACAAAAACTGGTCTACACACTTCTATATTTCTAAATACAGTGTCATAATCTTTACTTTTTATTGAATCTGCATCGAAGCAAAGAAAATTGCAAAAATTTTTTGCACACACTTTATGAAAAAAATCTTTTGTTCTCATACCTTTAATGTCTTTGATTGCTATGGTAACGGATAATTGTAAATTTCGTGTGGTTATATCTTTTTTGTGCAAAAGAGGCACATAAACAAGCTTTTCGAATTCGTTTTCACGCATTTCCAAATTGTAAATTTTTTTTTCGTTTTTGTGAAAAAAAATCGCGTATTTTCGGTAATCTCATAGAAGGTTTTATTCAAAATAGAAAATTTTCATTTTTCTATCTAACACATAAATATTTTTTTCTTTTTGGGTTTGTTTTCGTTCTTCAGAAATGTATTTTGAATAAATATTATCGCTTTTGTATCGATCACGTATTTTTGATTCCAAATTCTTCTCAAATTCTTGTATTGTGTTGTTCTGCGCATTTTTGTTGGTTTTGGTTTTTGCTTCTGTATTAGATTTCTTACACGAACTTTTTTTTGAACTTTTTGTTTTCTCGTTCCAGTTTTTAGGCGCAATAATTGTATTGCTATTCCTTCTCTCACATTGTTTTGGCTGGTTTTTATCTGCATGCATTATGTTCAAATACGAAAATTCTTCCGAACTTGTAGGTAAATTGTCTTTTTTTTCTAAATTATTTAGATCTAAACACGAAGATTTAATTACATCATTGAGTTGCTTGTTTTTTTCGTTTATTTTCATTATTGGCTGTAAATCAATGTCGTCATTTCCGCATTTATTTATTTTCTCTTCATTAACTTGTAAAATCTGCAGATTTCCGTACTTCGCACCCACTTTGACATATTTTATACTATTTAGATATTTGCGGACGCTTTTAATACTATCAAAATCACATTCGACAACAATATATTCGGCCTCCGAAACGCTGTGCTCGTATTTTTCCAAAAAAACTGGTGTGTTCAGTAGTGAAAAGTAATCTCTGAAGAAGCTACCCAGTCGAATATTGTTGTATCGCAGCGAATTATCCGTTTTCGGCTCAATTAAAAATTCATAAAATTCGTGTTTTAAAATGTATTTTCCATATGGATTGCATATTTGCGCTTGGTATTTTGTTGTTGGGTTTTCGTTTGAAAATGATGTTGTAAAATACTGCATCTTTGAAAAAATTCTAACGGCTAAAAGTTATTAATATCTTTAAAATTTTGATAATATAGTTTTGAAATATCGAGTGAATGTGAAATTTTGTTAATTTTAGACAAGTATTTGTGAATTTAAAAAAATATTGAGATGCTCCTAGAAAAAATGACCAAATAAATTGAATAAGAATTTTTTGTTTGTTTTTCTATATACGATTAGAATATAAAAATGAAAAAAATTAAAAGAAATTTCATTGGTGAATTCCTTCTTTGAAACTTTATATTCTTTTAATTCAATAATATA
>AFBI03000017.1:0-50390 GCA_000230595.3 Edhazardia aedis USNM 41457 | reverse complement strand
AAAATCTTTAAACTAAATTTTACATTGTGATTACAAATAACATTGTTTTTTACGTCATTAAATAAAATTTTGCAAATATTATGAATAGTAGCAAAAGAATACCATATAATTTCTAAAATCATCTATTTTATTGCTTTAAGACGCATAAGAAAAAAATTAAAAATATTTTTCAATTTTCAACAAAAATATAATAAGGTTTTACTTTTTATATAACAAATTTTATTCAAGTATTATAATGGTAAATTTGTAGGCTGAATCTAAAATACTACGCAACTTATCGCAAAACAATATCGATAACCCAATTTAAAAAGCAAAAAATACAAAATTGTTGAAAATCGTTGCATAAAATTGAAAAAAAAAGACTTGACAAAGCGCTTATTAGTTCTATGATGTGTACAAAATTTAAGACAGTAGTAAATAAAATATAAATTACTATTAAATTTTGGTTTGTATAAAAAAAAATTATGGACATAAAACAATCTAAATATCTAAACACATCGCTTTACAATAATAAAAAAAATTTTATTGCATGTCTATTTAGGCTAAAAGGCTTTAAGTTTTTTGTGCCTTTGATATTAAAGTATATTATGACAATTTGGTCGATTTTACTTGATTTCTTTAACTTTTTCTTACTTCATTTACGGGACTATCAAAAAAAAAATGCAAAAACATGGATTTAAGTAAATATTAAATAAAGAAAGTGTTTTGATAAATGGTATTTATAAATATATTTTTTCGGTTTATTGTTCGTGATGTCGGAAATATGCAATTTCATATTTCTGGTTTGAACAAATTCATATTAAAATTAGATTTAATTTTAATATGAATTTAAAATTTTTATAAATTAAAAATTTTTAATTAGATAAATAAAATGAATAATGAATATTTACTTTTAATACAATAGTGAGATTTGATAAATTACTAATTTATCACATAAAGCTATCATTAGGTGTGAATTTGAGAAAGGGGGGAAAAAAATGGAAGATAGGAAATTTTCAAATAAATATTCTGATGAAACCTCACGGAATAAGAATAACAAATATCACAATTACAACACGTGGTTTCCTCAAAAATTTCTTCTTCATTTGTCTGTTGTTAGTTTGTATTTAAACGGATATTGAATTTATTTATGTTTGTTTTTGTTTCGGATTTTTCAGAACTATTTTGAACGATATTTTACGAGCAATCTGATTGATAGTTTTCTTTTTTTGGATATTTAAAATAATAGCAAATCCAAATCTCGTTTTGTCGATTTTACGACTGCATGATAAAAGTAATTAATAGAAAAGAAAGAAAAACTTAAAAATGCTTATAAAATATTAGCAGATAAAGGATAACAAACGGCTGATTGATCAATATATCAGCCTTTTCACGTTTTTTTTGCCTTTTTCAAAGTTTTTCTTCAAAATTATAAAACAAAAACATATTCTGGCACTAATAATGTTTTTTTTTGCACAAAATAAATGGTTATATGAAGATAGATTCTTGATTACATGATACAAAAAATGCAATTTAAAATAAAAAAAAGCAATATTAAAGGAATTTTTAGCCAACAACCCAGTATTTCTGTTAATTAGAGAAGATAGAAAAATAATTTTGTGTAAACATCTTGTATGAGTCAATCGGCTCACAGACATAAAAAAATCTCAAAGAAAATATATTATATAAATAACTAAATTTTTTAGAACCGCGAAAATATTGCAGAAACAGGAATTTCACAAGGATTAAAAAGAGAAGTTTTAAAGAAAATTGAACCATAAAAATCTTTTTGAAAATATTAATTATTTAAAGCATTTCTCTAATAATTTTTATATTTCAAATCCAAAATTTAATAAAAAGGTTGCTTTTTTTATAAATGATAATGCTAAAATCAAAATTACAGAAAAAAAATGAAAAATCGATTCAATAATAAATTAAACTTAGATTCCAAATACAAAACAATTTATATTTCTAGAATAAGTAATTTTGAATAGATTATAGTATAATTATCTTGCTTATTCTGTTGATTGCTATTTTATTGATAATTTTGCTACGTTTTAAAGTTCGTACTTATATAATATTTAATAACAATCTTGATAAATAAATCAAAATATAAAAAAATAACAATATCGAATGTTCAAAGAGATTCACACAATTCAAATATTTGATAAGTAATAATTTTTCTTTTTTTTAAAAAAAAAACCTATTGAGAAAAACTTCTTGACTTTTATGTTTTACAACATATAAAAACCTTTATTACAAGAATAACCTGATTATTTGCATTTTTTGAAATTTAAATATATTGAATGCGATTCTTATTGTTTCGTAGATTACATACATAAATATATCCTTTTAACAATACTATTATTTTCATTTAAAGATGACATTGCTTATCTGATTTACAAGAAAAGAATAAAAATATCAAAATTTATACCATTTATTGCTCATTCATTTTTCAATATATAGATAATAACCAAAGGTTAAAAAATTTTTACTATTATTATGCGTAATGTTGATCCTAAAAGTTTAAGACAATATAACAACTGTTTCTATAAATTGATAAAACCATTTTAATAATTCATACACTATAAAAATATTTTCAACTATTGAAATAGCTAGAAAGATATGATTATATGATATACATAATCATAAGAAAATTGAATCTTTTGATAATTTAAAATTACATATTTAAAATAGAATAGAAAGTGATTGACAATTTTTTCTTGTTACAATTACAAAAGATATTGCAAATATATATTGTATTTTAAAGTTTGTCGGTATGATCAAAGTATAGTTATAAATGAAATATATAAATAGACATGTTGATCTATTATGTATATTCTGTTATATATGTGCAATGTTGAGGTATAAAATCAACTTTAATAAATATTAAACTTTTGTTAATAATTACAACATTTGTAAAAGCGAAATTATATAATACAGCGTATAAATTGCAACAAAGACCACCATTTTTTCTAATCTACCGGTTAGAGTTTTGATTCTACGTAGGTCTTTCTATTTTTTCAAAAATTTGATACGATAATAATTCATCTATTTTTTGTTTCTGTATTTAGACCCGTAAAAATAACAGTTTTTTAAATTGCAATGTTCCAATAGATAGCACCAATAAAAATTCGTTTAATTATAAAATTATATACATCAATACATAAAAACGCATAAAAATTAAAAATATTGACATATAATAATAAAACAACAAAGTGTAATGCTTAACAATATTTTTTATACAACACCATAAAAAAGACTAGGGTGATTTTAAAAAAAAGAACAACCAAAAAAATATTATTTTATAGTTTTGATATCGTTGAAGTGAGAATATAAAACATAAACAAGAGTTTACATTATATAATTAACAAATTTAAAAAGATGCAAATAAATCAAAAACACAACATGCCAACCTTTAGTACACATTTTAAACATTTTTTATATAACCAGAAATAAACATTATACTATTAAATAAATATAAAACACGTATATTTATATTTTATACCATACCATGCATTTTACAAAATATTATCTATAACTGTAGTATATAAAACTGCCCGATACACCAAAGACACCAATCTTTGTGTTGTAACTTTTGCCACCATACTTTACCCCCTTTTTTTACCACCATTTCAACTATCAAAGCATTAAGGCCATATTATAAAATGGATATTATAAGATAAGTACGTACATAAAATAAAAATATACTTAATTAAACCAAAAGATACACATCTGGTTCTCAAAGAAAAATACAAAGCAAAATTATATTTGTGACACATTTTCACATTAAATATTCCTTATCTTTATTTGCTAGATGTGTCAACCAGTCATGATCTAAGGCAGTATATTATATTTTTTTACCTGTAATCACAAAATATAAGAAATGATAGGTGAAATATCAGTTTTTCTATCATAAACTAGTTTTATATTCTATATATTTGGCGTAATACGATTAGATAAAAATACCTATATAAAAGAAAACAAATGGTTTTTATCACAGTTGCACATTTCAGTTTGCTCTAGTATAAAAAACGGGGATTACTGCAGAAATAACTAACAGAATAAAATAGCTAACCTTGGAAATAATTTGTAAAAATCATATTTAACTTTGTTTTATTGTTGAATATTAAGACCATTAAGAGTTTAGTGTACATTATTTCATTAAAATTCTATATATTAAGGAAAAATTATTGTTTATTTATAGAAATTACGCACTTAATTTGTGAAAATATAAAAATTATATTCGAAAAATTAATCTTGTCAAAAATTGTAAAAAATTTGAAATAAAAAATTGTCATTGGTTAATGTAATCATTACCAATGTAAATTAGTTTTTTTACGAAAATTGATTTTAAATGATTTAAGATGTTTTACTGGAAATTAAGTGGTTTTTAATATATTGATTTTGATTATTGACGATTGATGATTGGTAAAAAAATCAAAAAGAAATTATATAAAGAGTTGGATATAAAGTTGCACAATGCTAAAATAATCTATATTTTATCGATTTTTTGTTCAAAAAGAATCAAAATTGATCATTTATTGATGTAAATTATCAAGATAAGATTGATAAATGAAGTTTAAGTATTTTGATAATTTTTGATGAGAAAAATGATTGACGCTATACAATCAGTAAAAAAGCTTAAATAACTGCATTAAATAAACTGGATCGAGTAAATAAACATTTCTTATGATATATCTAAAAATGGAAAGTCGGGCAAACCTGTTGGGTGGACCCGTACATCTAACCTAAAGAAATTCGTTTTAAATAAACATGCATAAAAAACAATCTTAAATTTAATCTTCGTTTTCTCACAAATCTAATCAATATTCATTCAACAGTTATATAAAACCTTTTATGAAAATAGAAAAAGTTATTAAAATATATATAATAACCAAATACTATTGAGAATTTTCAGTTTTGGAATTTTAGGCAGTTTTTTATGTTTTATTTCATTTTGTAACCATGAGAATTTTTGTGATTATTATGTTGAAAATTTATTGATATTTTACTGTTGAAGACTTTTTAAGAAGTAACGCAAAAAAAATATTTTTATCTGTTCTATACAATTTCAGATTCTTTTATTGTTTGCATCATTATAAACATATTCACGTTACAGAAAGTATAGTGTTGGATTTTTTTAATAAATAGGTAGTTACTAATTTTTTTTCGATATTTTATCACTATTTTAGTTGTAAAAGGATTGTTTTTTTGCCCATACTAATTTAAAATATTATGCTTTTTATATTATTAAAATTATTATTAATAGTGAATATCGTATACTGAGAAATTTTTGAAACAACAATGTATATATTTGTATATAAAATAGAAAATTTGTCTGGATCACTATTCTTCATGTGACATTTTTGAATAAAGTATATACAAGCATATTAGACAATTCTATTTATATGATTTTTTTTTTGAAATTTTCATATAAACTTGATCTATTCAAAAATGAATCCTAAAGCAAATGAGTTATAATTTCAAAAATATTTACCAAAAATAGTATCACCCGAAAAAAATTTTTTACAAAAAAAATTTTTATATTTGTTTTTCAAA
Organism: Edhazardia aedis USNM 41457; assembly: GCA_000230595.3. Lineage (NCBI taxonomy): Eukaryota > Fungi > Microsporidia > Culicosporidae > Edhazardia > Edhazardia aedis. Next base: position 44,849 of record AFBI03000017.1, on the reverse strand, counting down.
ATGTACCTGAAAAACTTTTCTTGCTGTACTCAATATTTTTTACGATATATAATATCCACTAATCTTTTTTTAATTGTCAGAACGTAAAATACGCACTAAAAATTTGTTAAAAAGTTTTTTTGAAAGCTGTCAATTTGTTTAAAAAAAGATATTTTTTTATATCTGCAAAAATATCAAATATATGATTTTCAAAAAGTTTTTTAAGGTTATATTTGTAAGGTATAATGTTTCATACTTGAAAAAAATTAGTTTTTAGCCAGCTTTTCTCTTTTATGATTTTTCCTGCAACAGAAATAACAATATTGTTAGTAAGTACTACTTTACGTTTTATTTGCTTGTAAATTAAAATAAAACTAAAGATAGGATAATATCATCTACTATAATATATTTAGCATAGCATAAAGTTTTATTTCTATAATATGAATTTATTGTGGCATGACACTGAAAAGCAAAGTGCCGATAATAATTAAATATATTATTTAAAATATTGTCTAATAACAATATTTAGACATATTTAATACAAATAACATTAATGTGAATTTATAAATAATAGTCAAATAAATATAGCTATATGCAATTTTTTCACATGAATTATTCAAACACCATTATCTAAATTTTTAGAGAAAATATTGTAAAAAAAGAATAAATAAAATGGCAGATGTTAAAGAACCTTCAGTTAATATAATATTTACCTGTATTTGACAGATTAATGATGTAGTGTAAGCTATAAAAATAATTAAAAAGCATTAATAATACTAAATTCGCGAATGATTAGTTACTCTATAATTCAAATACGAAATTTTTAGTTATTTATGTCATTTTTTATTCTTAAAAAGATAAACCATTTTGATGTGACCAAAAAAAATTTATACTAAATAACTAGTAACTATTTAAATCTTTTTTTTTTAGTTTAGAACCATTAAATTTTTTACATTTGATGAATATACATATTACTTATCTATATAATTAGTATGTTCGAAAATGAGAGCGTAATTAACTATATATATTTTTGTTTTACAAAACCATAAAGGTTTTTAATTTTATAAAAATTTGATTTTTTAATTTACAAACAAAATATTTTATAACAAAATATTAAGATGTATTCAAATAGTAAATTAAGTAAAAATTAAACCAAAATAGCTATTATTGTCGATTTTGTATTGGATTTTGCGCTTTTGCATAAAATTTGTGAACTATTTTGTTGGTGTCAGATGAACTGACTAGTCAATATAAAGGATTTTATAAGATTAGAGACAGTAATTATCACATTATAGTCATTACTGATAGCGAATATTAGAGAAATTATGATTTATGCAAATTTTGATAAGATAATGGGGCGAAAGACATATAAGCAAAACGTTATGAAACAAATATAAATTTTTAAGAAATCATATTTCTCTAAATAAAGCTAAAGAGCCAACAGCAGATAGCGCATCCAGCCTATTCAAAAAAAATATGTAAAAAATAATTACTAAATAAATTTAATGCTAAAAAACAGAACAGATTTAGCTAAATGTAGAAACAATGATTTTTTTAGATTTAAGCACCATTAATATGCAAAACTTGTTTTTACTTTGCTGCAAACAAACATCAAATAAAATTTGCCGAAAAATATAAATAAAAAAATTTAACAAAACATAAAGTTTCTAAAACAAAAAACTTAGCAAAAAATTGTGACCGACAAAAAATTTGTTACATCCTTAGTCAAATTCTTTTTTTTATGGCTGAACGGTGTTATATAACATTATTATGCATATTATGCAGTTTAAACTTTGTCTATGTTAATTTTAAATAAATTTATAGTTTTTATTATAATAATTAAAAAATGAAACCGAAATGTTTTAATTGTGAAAAAATTCGATTTTAGAAATTTTTAATATTCAAAATCACACAAATCATAAGAAAAAAGTTAGTGTGATCATGTCATATATAAAACGAATATAATATCCAAATGTTTATTTTCCAATTTTGTTGTATAGTTGCCAGTATACGTGTGATAAGAACTATTAATACAACCATTTTTTAATTTGTGTCATTCATTTGGTGATTATAATGAAGTGAGGCGATCTTCTATTAATTGCTTTTTTCATGTCCTTTTGTTATTTTTAACAATTTATCTAAATAATAAAACTTCCAAAGGAATTATGGGGAGTAAAAAATATTTTGATGCATCTAATATGATATAAATTTTCGGTCATATTCATTCATTATAAAATTTAAAATGTATCATATCTATAATATTTAATTTTTAAAATACAAATTAGACATAAATAGCATAAAAACAAGCTAATTTTCAAGTTTAAAACTGCAAAACTTTAAATTTGATTTCTGGACAATTTATATGGAAACCAAAACAATCAGAATTTGTTTAATAATAGTTAAATAATGCACATCTGGAATAAAAATTTAATCTTTTACTTGTTATAAAGTACGAAAATTGCAACACTTTTTGCAAAAATTAGCAACATAATACAAGTTTTACTTTATTTACTTATATAAAATAGATATTTTACGTGCAAAATTTGAATTTCTCAAGATTTATAACAGTAGAGAAAAATAAAGAGATCTTTCATTTGTAAATAAAAGATCTATATAAAAAAACATATTCTTGTTCAGTAATTTTCCCTAATATGTAAAAATAAGTAAAATATTTTGTTGTTTCTAGAAACTAAATTTTACTATTTTCTATATGATGTAAAGATCATAAATTTGTAAATTTTATTTATTTCGAAAAGTTGGCAACTATTTCATTTATTTTTGCCGGTATCATATTGGCAATTGCGATCAAGATTAATAAAAAGAAATAATAATTTCACAGAGCAAGTGAAAAAACCTAAAGAAATATTTTTTTTGAAAATGTATGATTTATAATTTAGGAAGTACTTTATCTTAAAAACAATCCAAATAAGTGTTTTTTAAAATTGAAAAAACAAAAATATATGAGATTTTAGTTTAATGTATGTATTTTTTTAATAGCAAAAACAAACAATTTTTTTAACTAATAGTCATTTTCTTCCAGAATACATCGCATATTTACATACACACATATAAACCATTATATTATTTCAGGTTCAAAAAGTGAAAATAGTTAGATATATTGTTTCGCTTGATTTACAATTTTAAATTTTTTTTAAAAACATCATACTAAAAAATTAAGAGCATTATATATGTTCTAATTTGAACTGTGTATAGAAATAATATTGGTGAAATCTACGTTTTAAGAAATCATCAAACTTTTTTTATAGATAAAGCATAAAGTTCTATTTTTTTGATAAAAACTTTCATTTTTTTTGATAATTTTGAGGTTTTTAAAACATATGCGTAATGAAAAAACTATATTAAGTTTGAAATCGGTTTCATAGCTTCTTATTTTGTTGTGGTATAATAGATAGTCTAGTCTATATAAACAATATTGTATTTTGAATTTTTTTATAATTTGATTTAGATACAAGTAAAAAATTTTTTTATAATTTACACAAAAAATACATATTTATATTAAATATAAAATCATAATATTTGAAAAAAATTATAACTTATACGTAACAAAAACAGAAAAAAATTACTATTTTTATAAAAAGACAAATTTATATTATAGTTACTTAGACAAAACGCGTATAGACGTAAAAAAACTAATTTTGAATTATTGTTTATATTATAATTTTTAATACTGAATTTTTTTATTTTTATTTTTGTTTTTATTTTTTATTTACTTTATCAATTTCCCATATTATTACTAATTTTTTTTCTCAATAATGAAAAAAGCAAGAAGCGATTATTCTTATGTTTTCTAAAATGAAAAGAAATATTTAAATTGTTAACTTTATTATTTGGATGATACTTTAGTGACTTTAAAAGCCTTTATTATTATAATTTAGGCTTTTTAAATTTCGAAAGAACAAAATTATTCATGAAATTATAATATTAAATTGGTTCGATCAAATATTAAATAATTTGTTCATATCAAGTAAACTTGAGGCTAGATTTCGAAATTATATTTATTCCCAGCTTATTATTGTTTAATTAACTGGTTGTTTTCAATGTTTATTCTTCCTTAATGCACTATTGTTAATTATAGATTATTTTTCATGCCGGTCGAAAACGAAACAATTTTAATGAGAATTGTAGTGTTTTTCTTGTACCGAAGAAGATATAGCAAAGATATAATGTTGTATTTGCCTTTATTACTATTGTATCTTAATTAGATTTGATAAACAAAATAATATTTAAAGAATTTAAGACTTCTATATTTAAATTATAATATTTATACTTTTAAACTTGTGTGGTACTTTATTAAATGAAATAAAAGAAAAATAGCTTGTTATCGACTCAAAAAGTTTTTGTGTTAATAACATTTACTATACATACCAGAATACATATTATAGATTTAATGATATTTTTAATGGACATGATTGTTTCTTTTTTTGTGTTATAGCAATTTTAGGCTCGGAATTTAATTTTTAATATTATTCTTTTCATCTACTCTGCAATAAGGATAAAGAAACATTAGAAAAATTTCAGGCTATTAAAAATTTTTAATGATTTAATATTTGTTGTAAATATCAAGAGTCCTAGATTAAAATACAATTGAACGTCTATTGCTGTTTTCTTTGGATAGATTGATTTACATCTTTTCCTTTTCTTTTTATTTTTCATTTATTTTAATTTAGTTATATTATTATTCAATAGAAGCCGTGGTAAAAATTGAAGAATATAATACAACAGGCTTTTAAAAAAATTTAATGAGTAAAAGTTGCATAAAAGAAGAAAGTTGTCAAATAAATAAAATTATTAGCCAAGATTTTAATATTTAATATGATTCTTACACGGATATTTGAAACATAATTTATATGTTTCAACACCTGAAAAATGTTACAACGTATATAAAACAACCTATTGTGTAAATATACAAAGTATTAAATTAGACGTTACAGACATTACATAAAACTCCAAGGATTTGAATAGAAATAATATTCGAAAAAGGTTTTAAAAATAGTAAGTATATGTTTTCTATTTTAAAGACCAAACCAGGTGTTAATTGCGAAGAAATTGTACTAATAAGGATGAATAACTTATTTTTATTTTAAAATACTCTTTTAATATGTTTTTACGTAGAAAAAAAATTTAAAACAAAAATATACTACGAACATTAAAGTAGAATACAATTAATTAAATTTAAAGTAAAAATAACATCTTAAAGAGTAAAACCAAAAATCTATGTTGAACACAGAATTTAAATTATAAAATCAGTTTTTTTAATTAAAAAAAAGATTAGATTGAAAAAAACACAAACTCATATTTAATTTGAAAATTCTTCTTTCAAGCGATATATTATCTAAATTAAGTTAATTTATTTCTTAGTGTCTATAAGATTTATGACATGTAAAATTTTTTTCTTATTAATTTTATGCTTATCGTTAAAAAACTGAATAATTTTTATATTATCAATTTAATTTAGTTATTCTTAAAGAAATTTTAGTAGCATAGAATGTATTTAAATTTGAATTTCTTCAAATACTTGAAGATTACAATTGATTCACTTTTTAAAATTTACAACATCATGAAAAAATATAAAATTGGTTGGTATTTTTTAAAAAACATATTATCTTACATACTTATATATTTTAAAGTTTTTTATATCTTTAATTGGTAATGAATATTGCAATTTATATTAGTAGTATTATAGAAAAAAATAGAATAGTATTCTTTTTGCAAAATCTATACCATCAAAAAAATATTCTTCTGTATTCTTACCTGAAAATATACATATTCTTTAAATTTAGGGCAAAACAAAATTTGCTTTAACGAAATTTTATATATAAGCAAAAATTACAAAAAAATATAGAAAAAAATATAAACAATTATATATTTCAAATCATCGTCAGGTATATGGGAAGTACATCAAAAATTTTTAATATGCACTTAATACACATTGTTGAAGTATGCTTTGGTGAAGTACTTAAATTGTATAATGCAAAACTATAATTAAAAAAGATTTCCATCTTTTAATATTAAAAAAAGTATTTGAGTAAATTTAATGATGGTAAACAAGAAAGCAATCATAGATGTTTCAAATTCTTTAGAGACGACCGACTAACTATAAAAACCAATAAAAAATCGCGCTATTATTCTCCTCTAAAGAAAAAATTTATCTTTGGTCAAATTTAAACTTTCTACAGCAGAAATAACTGCATTCCAGCTGATTTCTAAAATGGTTATATCATTTCACACATTCTAAAAACAATATAACTAATATTTAACTGAAAGCTAGATGCCTAGAAATTAAAATTAGGTATCTTCAGATTTTTAATCATAGTAAGGAACTTCTCTTTTTATCATAATATATTTATAAAAATATGAATAAAATAGGCTTATTTCAATTGCTTATGATAATAATAAAGGTTTAGAAAATTATAGAGATTTCACAGAATATTTCTAATTATTAATAACGAAAGTTTTTGAGTCCCCAATTTTTTGACGCTTATTAGGTAAGTATAAAGTTTATTTTGATGCTTTTTACAAAACACGTCATTATGTGTATTTTACAAACAATATTATAAATCAACAAAAATTTTATCTTTTATGTAAATTTTAACGGTAAAAATTTGCTAAAAAATCGTTTTTATTGTTGTTTATAACAGTAAAATTTCAATATTTAAAAGAAGAAAATATTGTAATAAAAAATTATTTGATTCTAAAAAAATTGATGAACGTGTTAAAAAAAGAATTAATAATATATGTTAACAAAATATTTCAAAAAATTTGAATACTATATTTTTAAGCAACAAAAAAGCTTTTCAAAGAAGATCAAGGTATTTTATGAATAAAATTTTATTGGTGAGGAAGTTTATTATTTAATTGATTAAACTAATTTTTTTATTCGTAAAAGATTGCCATCAAAGCAAGTATCATTTTAAAAATACTATAGAAAAAAAATAATATACAAAATCCTAATTTTTAAATTCCAGAAACCGTCTTTTTTTCCTTATATCACATTCTTCCAGCATTTTTTTTTCATGGTTTTTAAAAAATGACTCCTTACTTCAGGACCTATTTATAAGCTAAACCATTTTAATAGTAAACTATAAACTGAGATACTGATAAATATATATATTTAAAAGTATAATTTAAGATAGAAAGATATGTTGTGATTGAGGTATCCAAGATTCGTATTTTTTATATTTTTTCGTAATATCTTGTATTCATTTCTCTTCCGTTTTAAAAAACTTAAACAATTTCATAGTTTATAAATATTCTGAAGATTTAACAAAATTAGGAGTAAATGTTATACTTTAATGTAGATCAAACGTATTTATTGAGATTTCATATCAAAATACACTATAAAATTTATAAATTAGTTAGAAGAAATATTAAAAGATATTAAACATGTTAAAGAATTTATATCATGCAAATTTTTAAAAAATAGAGTTTATTCAATCATTTTTTTTTATTTTTATTCTAAAAATTTTAGAAAACCAATGCGTGATACACACTTCCCAGTATCAATGTGTAAAAATTTTAATTTTACAATATTTTTTTTATAAGAAAAATTAAAAGAAAGAAAAACTTGAATAGAAAAAAATTAACAACGAAATTTCTTTAATTTTATAAGTTATACTGAATATGAAGCTTGTTATTTAAATCTAGAAGATTTAAATGCAACTCGTGTTAGATAAAAATATTGTCGTAATTTGTGCGCTACAACGTTACAAAATGATTGAAGCAATATTTGATCAAACAAAATTGATTACAATCGTCCAATGGATGCACACCAAAAAGTGTGCAAAAATTACCGGAAGAACCCGGATTGAACAAAAAATAAAAAACTGTCACACTAAAAGAAACACACTTAATGAAAAATCTGAAATATCAACAATAATTTTTGAAGAGACCCCGAAGCACAAGCTCGAAAGAAATAAATAAATTTATGCTTCTTAATAAATCTTTATTTAATTTTAACATTACTTATTATCATTTAAATGTTTATAACACCGTCAATATCCTTTTATTGACAAACGACATGAATATTGTGAAAGCAACATGCATGCAAAAATTTTTAAACACCTAGAGAACAAAAATAAAAAAGAATACGCCGAAATGTCTTCATAAATCTGAATTTTTTTTTATCAGAAATAGATAATAAAAAAATTATTATATGTAAAACACCTAGATAGAGTTATTTTCATTCAAAATTCTCCTAGTCTGTTGATTAGTATCTATACCATATCTTCCTAGCCCTTGATTTTCTAAAACCATTCTTAAGGTTCAGATTAATACTCATATTTATGCTAACGTCAGGTATAAATAGAAGTACAAATTTTAGAAATAGTTTTATACAAATATTATCACCTTTTTATGTAGTTTATTACAAATTTACTTAAGAATCATAAAAAAATTACAAAAAACAAAATTTAAGCACAAAAAAAATAAACCGAATATAACACAAATAAATAAAATAACAGATTTAAGTAAATTTACCATTTATTTAAAGTATTTTAATTCATATATTTCAATTAAAATTTTCATTATTGGCTTTAATAATCCACTGTCTAAGTTTTTCCATCATACATATTGCAAACGAAAATTATTATTTTTAAAAAATATGTAACATTATTGTATATTGCTTGACTAATTAAATGATTAAATTATTTTTATTTTCTATTTTTTTATAGACGATCAAATTGAAAATAGTTCAAAGTTCTGATTGTTTTATTTGGTATAAAAAATATATTACGCTACTACATTTTAGCCAACAGTAAAAAGAAAACAGATATAAAATAAAAATGATATTTAAATCTAAAAAGTTAAATTACTGATTTAGCAAAATACAGCACAAATAAGTTTTTGATTATAAGATAAAAGTTGTTTGTTTGTAATAAAATTCTAAAATATTTGACTGTTTTTTATTGATTAGTTTATTATAATGTTGATTTTTTATCTGCCTTTTCCACAAGCATCACTACTATTGCTAGTATTGCTACTAATAAAACTATAACTATTATAAATTATATTATTACTAAGTATTTTCCTTGCCTTTTTTATTATTCTTGCGCTTAAATACCTTTTTGCGATTTTTCCTATCTAAAAAAATCACAATTTTTTAAATATGGAAATTTTTTTAAATTTATTTTTTTCTATGCTGAATTTCTTTTATTTCAAAATAAAAACATAATTTTAAAGCCAGTTCAAAAAAAACGATTTAAATTATTACATAATTTTTTTTAGATGCCATAAACTTTTAATAAAAAATTACATAGTTGATATCACACAAATTATTACAATAATCCAAATAAAACTTATTTGATTAAACCATTTTTGAATTTAAAAGGTAAATTAAATATATTTTGATATAGAAAGAATTAGAACAACGATTTGATCTCAAAAATGCTAAAAAACTAAAATTTGTGTTCTTTTAATTTAACTTAGATGTAGATTTTCTTTTTTGAATTCCAACATCAAAACAAGGAAGTCTTCAATGCTCATTTTAGCGGATCTCATTTTACCTGCATCAATTCTAGACAGTACATCTTCAACAATCTTTTCACAATCATCTTCCTCATTTAAGCTAGCCTTAATAATATTTTTAACACCTTTTCCTTTAAAAATTGATCCCAATGTCTTGTTTCTTCTTAAAAAACAAATTTTTAAGAGCTTGTTCAATTCTTCAAGATTGATAGGCGGTTTAGGATATCTTGGTTTTATTTTTACGACACTGCTTTCAACCTTTGGTGGCGGTCTAAAATTTTTTTTGCTTACATTAAGAACATGCTCGGTGTTTGCAACAATCTGAACAGCTACGCTCAACCGGCACCATTCTTTGCTTCCAGGCTTTGCTACCAATCTATCAGCAAATTCTTTTTGAAACATTAAATAGGCTGCATTAAAATTATAGCTCAACAATTTAAATGTAAGAGGCGAGCTTATTTGGTACGGAATATTGCTGATGCATAAATCAAAATATGGAAAATCATGTTTTAAAGCATCACCAACAATTAATTCGAATTTGTTTACTAGTCCTTTAACAGAATTTACTTTCTTAACTAATTCCATCGCTAGTCGTGGGTCTTTTTCATAACAAACAACTCTTTTTGCTTTCTCTAATAGCTTCATAGTAAGATTTCCAGTACCACCACCGATTTCTAAAACAACATCCGTTGATTTAATTTTGGCACGTGTTATTATTGTATCAATAATTGTTTGATTGACTAAGATATGCTGCCCAAGCTTTTTGTTAAATAACGGATTAGCCATGATAATTAAAGGGTATTTAACCAAATTCCGTATATTTGTGCAAACAGACACAACAAGATAAATGTAATTGATAAAAACATGAAATCCGTCTGTTATGCAACACTAAAATACAACAAATTTTTATACGTATTTAATTTGTGTTAAAAAAATCCATAACTAAACTTGATCACGTTTTGTTACATATAAATTCAATTTTTTTGAAAAATTTTATTTGTACACATACAGTGAAATATTTTAGGAAATTAAATAAATTTTTATTTAATATTTAATTCTCTCTGCGTTCATCTCACTATATCAACAAGTACTAATTTTCCAAATGTACTAAGTATAGTGCTTTTTAATAAATGGAACAATTTTATATTAAGTAATTAGATTTGTAAAATATGCAATTGTCCATCGGATTATTTTTTTAAGTATAAAAAACACAAAAAGTACGATTTATATATGTTAAACCAAAATAATGTTTGCAAAAAATGGCTAAAAAAAATCAAATTCTTTGTTCAATTTTTTTGCAACAAACAAATATTTGAAGCTTTAACACAATTCTTAATGAACAACCGATTTTTAAAAACAGAAAAAACTCGTTGTTTTTATCGATTAAAGGCATTTTCTGGCCAAAAATATTATAAAGCTATCTAAATGTAGTAGTTGACAACGACACAAAAAACCTATAAAAATATGCATAAACAATATGTTTATTTTATGAAGTGCGTTTTAGACTAAAAATATGGTTTTGCAATAGGTTAGAAAAGAGTTTATTTTTAGAATACTGTATATTTAAGAAAATTACTAAAAACATGTCATATTTGTTGCAGTTACAAAAATGAAATAAAAAGCCTATTTTAACGAATTGCCCATATAAAAATTATGTACTATTTTAGAAAACATAAAATACAGCGAATGCTGGGGAATTAACTGATTAGGCTAAAATATTTTTGAAATAGAATTTATTTATGTATATATCAGATGTTGGTGGTGAGCCAAATTAGTATCTTCCAACAACTCGACCGGCGAGATCTTTGGAAGGCGACATACAGTGTTTTGAAGAATTTAGTAATATAAACATAGGAAAAAAAAGGATTTTTAAAAAAAACACTAATTCTGTTTTTTTATCAATCGAAGTTATTTTTAGACGGTTATTATTTTTTATTTCATTTCTTCCTTTTATTTCTCATTATTGTTCTACTTCTTTTTCCCCTTCGGTTTCTACATTAAAAAAACATGCTTAAAATGGCATGGGTTACACTTGAACCTTTTTTTGTATGATAAAGAATTCGCAAAAACCACTGAAAAAAAGAATAATAATGTTTGTTTAATTTTTACCACCTTCGCTTGTTCTTTTAATAGTTTTAAAAAATTTTAATTCCATTCATTTATAATATTAAGATTTACTATTGATCTTCAAATCCTAGAATACAAAAAAAATAATCTAATATCGGCATATAATATCCAGTTTCTTGTGTTTTTTAGATTCAAAATCCGTTGGACGTGAGATTTTGTGTATTTTTTTTAAAAAGAAAATAACAATTTGCATATTTCATAGCCCAAATAAAAATTTTATAATATATAGTTTATATTTTAGTCGAAAATAGATATAAGAAATCGATAATTTTTGTAACACAGCAAACAAACTAATATGTGTTTGTTAGAATCTTGCCCGAATTGCAAAAATTCAAAGAAATTTATCATCTGAATATGGCTTATTGAAATTAAAAATCATTGTTTGAAATCATCAAAATCAATGTACATATAATAAAAAACAAAACAATCGAAATTATATAACATTTTTAACGAATGGTAAAAAATTTAAACTCGTAACTTGTTGAAAATATTGCCATAAAAGAAAAAAAACAAAGATAAATATTTTTTCAAGATAATGAGATTGGTAACTTACAGAATTGAAGGAGAAGATGATACAGACGACGGCTACCTATATTGAAGAGCCAATCAACAAAAGATAGACTTCTGTCGATTCTCCTTTATACCAAATCTTTTTTTTCCATTAATATATAAATTTTATTTTATTTTGACTCTCATGTGAAGAAATTTAAAAATAGAGACAAAGAATTTATATAAAGTGATGTAAAAGATGAATTGGTTATAAAAAAGCGAAAAAACAAAAATTTTTCAGATGTGTTTTCCCAGTGTTTAAGTGCTTTTTTGTTTTTACCATTCCTAATAATAATAGAAAAAAATTCCGTTTTTACGTACATTTGTGCAATTATTCGTATAAACGTTAAATAATTAATTTCTAGCTTTTTATACACAGTGCAAAAAAAGTAAAATTATGTTTCTAAATAATCTTTGCAATGTTTGTGCAAATAATAAATTTAGTTTGGTTATTTTTACTTAATTAATTATTTATATATTGTTTCCCATATTAATATAAATCAATTTATAGTGAATCAATTAGATTAATATTAATATTAATCATGTAGACGATAATATATTGAAATTATATAAAATAATAGTATTTAAATAAGATCATACATCAATATCAAACATACATAAATTGTTTTCTTATCCAAAGAAAATTCCTTTATGCGATTTTTAGTAAATTTAACAAACATCAATAAATTATTAGGTTACGAAAGGAAAATATATAAAATATTACGTTTTTAAAATCAAAATTTAGCAAATTCAAAAAATTAAACAAACATCAATTTAAAATTAGGTATGAAAAGAAAATATTCAAAATATTACGTTTTTAAAATCAAAGTTTACAATATCCTACTACTCAAAAAAAGCGTTAATATATCGGGCTCACAAAAACAAACATAAAAAGAGTATGTATGAAGCTTATAATATAGTTTCAATAGAAATAAATATTATAATATGAAATAAAAAAAAGTAACAGAGAACCATGCTGTGGTACATTTTTAGTTGATTTAGTTTCTCAATTCTAAAATGAGTGAAATTGGACTTATAAATATACCAAAAGAAATATGTATATATGATCGTATTTTTCATTTTGGTGATATTACATGTTGTTAAATTACTACACATCATAGAAAAAAATTACAGTGCATATTTTCTCTTTTCTTTAAAAAACACCTATATTTAAAATTTCCCCCACAGTTCTTTAACTTAATGGCATATTTTAAGATTAAAAACTGAAATATTAATAATGAATAAAAGTATCAACGACGACATCCTGAAACACACCAAAAAGTACATTTAATTAGGATATTTGCTTTAAAGCTAAATCAATGTAAGTTCTTTCTCAATTTTATATTCTAAACTACTCAGGTTAAGGTATTTTTATTGTCTTAATAATTATGGCGATATTCTAATATATCGCCACTGTAAAAAAACACTGTATCTGCAGCGACTTCAAAATTGATTTAAAGCACATAAATTTTTAAAAACACATCTTTCACTAATTATAATCGTTGTGAGTGAATTATATATTTCTTGGATTGTAATTCAAGAATACTGAATTTCAAAAAAAACGTGAATTCTAGAGGCTGCAAATTTTTTATTCTGTCAAATACAACCTATATTAACTTAAGTATTATAAGTTGATAGCACTATGTTTCACAGAAGTACAAATATAAATATATATATTGTAAATATAATTTATTTTGTTAAAAACTTGCATTGGCGAAATTTTACATAAATGATTATGAAAATCACGTATTTTTTAAAGTTTTAATATATAAACAATTTTAATATTCGAATTTTATGTACTTGAGCGCGTAGGATCAATGTCAAATATTTTTTAATTACAAACCTAATGAAATAGACAAATATACAGGTTAGTTCTAGTTTAGTTGAGAAATTTAAACACAAAAAGGATAGACAAATGTATTTATAGCGATATCAACTTATAAAAAAACATAAATACGTTTTTTTGTTGTATTTTAAATAATTTTTTTAAGTCATTATATCAATATATTACAAAACCTTTGCAAAACTTTTGATTTGCAGGATACATTTTACACGTATAATAACAAACACCACTGTGGTAAATAATAGTACCAAATACACCAACGACATCTTTAAGGGTTTTCTAAAACATAATCGATCCTTAATAGATAGTATTTACCTCCAAACTTTACCTCCATGCCCTCTATAAAAATAATAAAACCATAAAAAACAACAGATACAACAAAGCATGAAGGTAAAGGTAACAGAGATCGGCTTCACCCAACAAGCAAGCGTAATCCTGATTCAGGCAGCTTTAAAATAGTTAATAGATATCTTTCTAACACTAACACACACTTTTATTGTTTTTATACGTTATTTTCATGCCGTTTCAACCAATCCCCGTTGACTTACAGCAACCACATAAATTCTTTTTTCACTGCTATAATGTTTTTTCGTCAATTTCTGCAAACCTTATGGTTATTTCAAAAATTATATAGCAAATGATATTAATAATTGTAAATTTTCCCTTTAGAGAATTTTACAAAAAAAGAATTTAGATCGAATTCTAAAGGATAAAGCGGTCATAAAAAGTAAATTTATATCATAATTACTAGTTCAGTCGCCTTTATGAGTAGTTTAAACTGCCAGTAAAAATTCATAAATACTAACATGTATTTATTAAGATACAGAATAGGATTATTAAAAAATCCATTCGTAAAGCAAAAAAAGCCTATTACAATGTTTATATTTTACATTTGTATGCTAAATAGTTTCATAAAGTTATTTTTTAGCCAATGATACGGATAAATAAAAAATAGGATGTAAAGCACAGCTTTTATATCATCAAAAATATACTCCATATACGTATTTATCTAATAAAATACACATAAATAGGTATATGTATTATAGATTGAATTTACAAAAATATATTTTTTCATTATCACCCCATCAAATTGTACCTTTTGTTCTTGTTGATATTTTTATATCAAAATAATTTTTTATTCAATATTTTTGGTTTTTATCATTAAGTCAATTGAAAGATAAAATATAAGATACATTTATTCGACCCAAATTTAATAAAAAAATACTATAGGTCATTTAGTCATTAACTAATAGTTTTATTTAGTAGCAAAAATTGAAAAAAATGATTAAGTATGATTTGGTTGTTTTATTTTGTTAGTTTTAAGTATGAACAAATCTTTTATTAGCTAATACCATTGTAAAGAAGATCTAATTAGAGATGCTTATCAAATTTTTGAATCAAAGACTTTTTCAAAATTTTAAAAAAACATGCATAAAAAACAATTATTATTTCCATTTATAATATTTCTTAATCGCACTTCATCTTTTAATAATATATTTTAGTTTATATAATATCAGATTTATTATAGTTTATGTATTTTATAAAAGTATTTTTGTATGAAATTATCTAAAAAAATTTATAAGCATGCTTAAAACATAAAAATGTATCAAGAATAGCGAGTTTTTGAGTAATAATATTTTTGTCATATCGTTTCATAATTGTCGAATATATATTTTTGTATATTTGCTGATAAAAAAAACATATTAGTTCTATTTATATTTCTTATTAGAAAAGTGTGTGAAATACGAAGAACAAAAAAGCCACTTTTTTGATAAAAATTACAATAAATTCACTGCGATTGACGTGAAAAATTTTCACCATCATATATTTTATTTTTTAAAAAATCAAAAAATATTTAAAACTGATTGCCGTACACTATTTATAATATAACATAAAATTACGATATGATATAAGTTTTAAAACCAACTAAGCAGTCAGGTTTCATTTAAATTCTTTAGTTTTGCAAGATATAATCACATTTAATGATTCTATTTTCACTTTATGCTAATGACTTTTTTTCAATAAATTTAATGCAAATCTCAATTTTTTCGTAGAGAGGTTCAGCTGAAAATTATATTTAGCGATCAAAATAAGGAATAGAAAATTTTTTTAGTTACAATTTTTGTATAAATATTGATTCAAAACATTTTGAATTTAATTTATATTTGATTTGTACAACATATTAGTTGTTTTTTCTTTAATGTATATATTTTTTGACCCATAAAGTGATAGAAAAACGATAAATAATAGGGACCAGCAAAAAATGCACAACTCATTGCATCAAATAGAAAAAAAATTAAAAAACAAACTCATTTATTTTTCACCATTAATTGTTTTGCTATAGTAAGTTTCTTTTTTTATTGTATTTAAATTATAATCATGTCGCATCTATATATTGAAAATTGTTATAAAAATTTAAAACCGTTTTTTTATTATACAAAATGACGGAGATCTAAAACATTTCTTTATTATGCGGGCCTTGTGTTTAGCATCATACTCTACATAATTAGTATTTATAGAATATCAGTGGATCAATATGTGAAGGTAGATTTATTGAGCGAAAAATTTCCATTAGACATATTATCTGCATAAATATGATAAAAAAACAGAAAAAAGACCTTGATTAAGGCTAAAGGATTTTATCTATCAAATTATTATATATCGGTCTTATTTCATATTTTATTAAGAACAAATATAAAAAAAAAGAACATAGGAAGAAGTAAACTATAAACGAACATATGTAAAGCATTTTTATTGTGTAATTTTAATCTTCAATAAATATAATTCTTGTAAAAATTTCAAAATATAAAATTTTCATATATCACCATTACTCTTGGTAATAAATTAAACTACATACATTAAATAATAACAAAGTTAAGAAAGTTATAGCGAGTTTCTGTGGTATGTCTAAATAAAAACATACAGATTTACATTTTTTGTTGCGAATACAATAATATGTGCGCTTTTATTAGTGAAAAACTCAACAAATGTAATTTTACAAATCTTTTGAATTGTTACGTTTCTCATCTCTTCGAGTGTATGCAATGAAAAACTTAGAACTTTAGTTAAATATATGATTTTTGAGTATAAGATAAATAAATTATATTCAAGCAATTTCTAGGAAAAAAAAATTGTTCATTATTCATGTATTAATATCATGATAAATCATGATCAAAAAAGCTCTCTTAGTAAATAAATATATTATTTTTAAACACCAGAAAGCAATTAACTTAAAATATCATATTGAATTTGATAATTGAATGTATCTCGGTAAATAATAGCTTAAAAGACAACATAAAAGTTATATTTTACAATATAAAAATCTAAACCTCATTGTTTGTGATATTTATGCACAAATTCTGCAAAGTATATCTATAATTTGTGTAGCTAATCATATCGGAAGAAATAATAAAACAAACATTATGCAGCATTTTGCTAATTTTTTGTTTGTATTTGTTATACTTCTTATCGGCGAAATTTCAAATATCAAATTATAAATAAACTAATAGTTAAGGTATATATTTATATGTTTGTTTTAAGCAACTATTAATTGATTTATAAATTAATATTTTTCAAGCAAATGAATACCAATGCATTCTTGAATTTTTGAAAAATAAATTTTCCCATGAAAAAATCGATGAAATGAATTAAATTAAAATAGTAAAACAATATAAAAAAATCTGCAAATTAAAAAATAATTAATTGGTCTTCTGTGGTGTAAATCACATTAGAATTGCGAGAAATTACAAAAATTGTAGAAATATGGAAATGATTTCATGAGCCTTTTGTTCTTTTTTTTTTTATTTTTATTTTTCTATTACATTTATACAATTAAATTATTTTTTAAATCTGAGTTTGACTTCAAGATGAGAATGTAATAACCAAAGTAGTAAGATACATTACTATAGCAGCAATACTTAAGATTAAAGCCACATTTAATTTCCAAAAGCATTTAGAAAATTTTGGCAGATAAGTTGTAAAATAATCATTAATGTAAATGAAAAATTTATGATCCAAAGCACAACAAAAAAAATCACGACGAAAAAATCTAAACTCGTCTTTTTTAGAACTTTAAGTGATAAAAAAGTATCCAACCACAATATTGCAAGTTAACCACATAATGATATCGAACAATATATTGCAATCTAATTTCTTTTCATCTTGATCAAAATGTGAATGCTTGTTAGAATTTTCAGAATGCACTGTTTCATTCGTATCCACTTCTTTCATGTCATTTATGATGTACATGAGCGGCTCATTAATTTTGTCAATTGTATCTTGTAATTCAATATTTTCTTGTGTATAGAATTGTGATTTATTAATATTATGCGAAAAATCACTCATTAGAAGCGTAATTAAGATTATTTCTTCGGTTTTTATTTTTATAAAAAAAAAATGCTTAATACAATTTTCACAAAAAAGGAATATTAATCAAGAAATAACTATGGAAGTCTTGCCGATGAATATTCTGCACACATAAAAAGAACTAAATTATATGGAAGATGTGATTTGCATTTCATAAAAAACTAGTTCCAGTATATTATTCATTTATAATGTTATTAAAAAATTAATGAATCATGAAATTAAAATAATTATAAATTATTAAATGTTGTAAAAACACACGGATATGATTGGTATCGGTCCAAATTAACAACAACGCTCAAAAAATTAAGAAGACCAAAATCTATCACTGATTTATAGAATTACAGAATAACATAATATTAATTTAAAAGGAAATAATATATTTTGTTATAAACCTTTATTTACTGATATCTGATAAAACAAAAAGGTTATTTAGTTTTGATTTAGACCATTTTCAATTTTTTAGATCAAATTGAATAATTAATATTAATGTTTTAAAAAAGGATTATAAAGTTTAATTTTATAAAAAAAAAGTAATATAATTAAAAATATATCAGTATAGGATGTTTTATACGTCATTATTAACAAATTTTCAAAATAATAATATAAAACAGTAGAAAAAATCCTTTTTTATTTACAAACTGAATTTGAAATTTCACATTTAATAAATTAATATAAATATTAAAGAAAAAAACATGAGAAAAATGAAATAAGCACATTTTTAGTCTTGTAAATTAATTATTTTTTTTTAAAAAAGTTGCAATCAAGTATCTTAAACTAAAAGAATCTTACAATGACGCCTTTAAAGCATGTGTTGCAAATGGAAATGTATTTAATAAAGTAAAATCAAAAATTTGTAACATTGTTTTTGCAAAAACAAACGATGCTAATATTATTTTAGAAAAACAGGAATATTTGTAAATAAAAAATTTTTTAAGCTATTCCTACATATTTGTGCATATTCTGTGTTACAATATGGTATTTTAATTATTTTAAAATAGTTATAAAAGAAACTGTTGAATAATTTTACTGCAAATTTTTTAACTGTTTTGATTTGCAAAATAACACCTATTTTAAAATTTTATGTCTAGATATTTTTTAAAACAAGTGTCGTAACTTGTGCGTCACAATATTCCGACGAGATTGGATCGATTTTTAATCAATTAAAATTGATAAGAATCGACCAATCAAATTCTCAGCATAAAAAGTGGGCAAAAATCTTCGGAAAAATCCGGATTGAAAGTAAACATAAATAGCTAGGACATATATGAAAGAGAAGTTAGATGAACAATGATAAACATTGGTAAGGCTTTATGAAAATACACAAAGCAGAGGCTCGGAGAAATTAATAAATATAATATTTATAAAACGTCCATATTTAATTTTTAAGTTAGTAATCATCATTTAAATGTCCATAACCCCATCACGAGCTATATTTATTTCACTTAACCCATGAATTGATTGCTATTTTAGTTTTTTAGATGAAATTTATTGGATCATTGCATAAATAATTGATAATTTAAATAACTTTCAATACTTAATTTGTAATACATACATATTTAAATAGATTTCAACATAAAAATGTTGATAAAATTATTGTTAATTGAAGCAGTAAAATATAAAGATAAGTGATGTGACTGTTAAATTTTAGTTAGAAAAAAAAATTTATTAATTATTACATCAATAAACATGTAATTTGATAATATGTTGTTTATTACTGTCAAATAAATCTTATTTGATTAGGAAAATAATTTAATAAAATCATTAAATCTGATAAGAAGTGATAATCGGAAGTAATCAAGTAATTAATAATATTATTTTAATAAAAATATTATATATATTTCGATAAATATGTTTTTAAGTGATCAATTATGTTTTTAAAATTGATTGCGGTACTTAATGAATAAAATTTTATTGATCGAATAAATTATTATTTATATTTATAGACTGATATTAAGGCAAGTATGCCTTTTAAGAATGTAAATGAAATATAAAAAATCATCAAACCTACTCTTTCCAATATAATATATTTTTAATTTCTTGTACTTTACTCCAATTTGCCTCTTTAAATAATTATATTTGTTTGTTGTAATTTAAACAAAAATTGTCTTTAAAACGTTTGATCAAATGTATTTCTTATCTAATAAAATTTTGTTTATTATTTATAAATTGATGATTACTGATTAGATAAGATTTTGATCACATTTTATGTTTAAGTATAAATATAGTACCTTTGTAAGGCAATATGGCAAAAAATCTTCCTCTTTTATACAAAAATCATCCGCGAGTCGCGGTATATCCAATATTGTTAATATTTAAAAAGCTGTACTATTCCTAATTTTTGACCACAAAATAAAAAATAGCCGAATATTACATGATTTATGTGTATATTTTGATGGTAAATAAGGTTTTGTTAAAATAATATAAAAAAATTATAATCAATGGTTTTTATTATACAAATTTAAACTTTACGATACTTAAATTTTGTAAATAAAGGCAAGAACTAAATTTCATGTGCAAAACAAATTTAACTGCTTTTATGTATAGGTTTATTATCAGTATATATTGATGTATATCTCAAGAAGAGAAGAAAAATTAACAATTTAAGCCTTTAAATATATAAATCCAGTTCCAGTTTAAATTCCTAATTTTAAAATTTATTGGTTCTTTGTATTTTCCAAATTGTTTCTGCATGCAATACAGAATAATTACTATTTGTGTGTTTAAAATGGTTCCAATGGTGAATCAAGACAATTCCAAGAACAACACTCTTTAGATACTTTTAAAACCAAAAAAATACTACCTTTAAAAAATGCGATTATATTCAAAAGATATTGCTACGTATATATTTAAATTTATGAACCTTTTGCAAAAAAATTTCTATGAAGTTTAGAAGACGAAATAGGTAATATTTTTTTAACTAATGCAAATATTGTTAAATGCTTCAATGATATAGATAAATGATAAAAATTTTTTAAATAATCAGTGTATTTAGAAACTTACATAGTTCTTAAAATATGGAATTTCTTAAAAGATGATTCATTAAATATCACAATTTATTTTTGTAAGCCTTTTTAAATCAATATATAACAGTGACAATTGAAAGAATAGATTCTTTATAGTAACAACCAAAAAATGCGTTAAAATACAGAAATGAAGAAAAAACCATATTATAGTTTCGTATTTTAATCTACTATCAAATAACCATGTTTACTTGTGAAATAACAACTGTGATTGAGCAAAGCGTCGATTGTATTGAATGGGCCATTGTCTTAATGATTTTTTAATACGGCGTCTATACATGACTTGATTTATAGGCAAAGTTTAGAAATATATGTGATTTTAATTAATGCTGTTAATATTATATTTAAAATTAAATTTTTTTAGAATAACACTTAATATAGAATTTTAAAATGCAATAAAATTTATAATGATTATTTTTTATCCTTTTAAAATATTTTTATATTTTTATTCGTTATTATTTATGTTCAAAAATCAATACAATTAATTTATTGTCATTTTTTGATCAAAATATAATATTTCTGTAGATTAGAATGCTGCCAAGTGATTCAAATTTAATTTGCGCAAATTCATGTGTAAATATCCAATATTAGATTATTAAAAAGAAATATTGAGATGTAAGACACAGGAAAAAAGAATCATATAATGATAAAGAATATCAAAATTATGGGAAGGATAAAAGAAAACAAACAGAAACAGGTTTAATACCCTAAAGCTTGAAAATAAAAATCATTTTATGGTTTATATAATTTCATATGATTTCAAATCTTTAAAATATTTGTTTATTTCCTAAATTATGTGTTAAGAACCATGATTGCTAGCCCCGCTTAGATGTTATCACCTTTAAAGAATGATTAATAGGGAATCTATTTTATATCTACAAAGGCATTGTGTTTTTGTTTTTTTAATATTTTTCAATTCAAAATAAATTTTTATTGATGTGTTGATTAAAAAAACGTAAAAAAAATTTTCTGCTATATAGTAAACATCAGTCTGAATCTAAAACTATTTTAGATTGGAGATTTCTCAAATTTACATTTTCTAAAAAAAAGTTTATATTGTATTCATCCCTGACCCTCAACTAGATAAAAATTGAAAATTTTAAATAAATAAACAAAACAGTTTTCTATGATATTTTGAATCTCTGCTTTTTTTTCAATTTTAAAATCTATAACGAAGCAGAAGTATTTACTATGCCGTATAAATTGGGCTAATCTATTTTAAAAAGTATATGACAAATAAATTCAAACAATTTTAATTTATAAGAAGTGTTTTGTTAAAAAATTTGCTTATGAGTGTGTATTTGATTTAATATGTCAGTATCTAAAGAGCTAAATTAAACGACCACATTTTCTGAAATTAATTATTTATTATAATGATAATTTTTCATTTCATATTCAAATTGATTCCTATGTACTCTAAAAATTTTCATATACTGAATTCAATTCTGAAAATAGAAATTATTTAAAAGAAAAAATATAAATTTCTTCGTATTGGTCGGTAAAAATCAAAAATCCCTTTAAAATAATAACTACGGCAATCATTAAATTTTATATAATTATAATTTTTAGTTACTATTCATTTAACTGATTTTAAATTTCTTACTTTCCAGTTTTTTGTGAAAAAAATTATTCGATGATATATAATTTATCATCATTTGTTCTAAAATATTTTTCTCGTATTATAGATAATTTTAATATTATATGTGGTTGCCTCAAAACCGATGAAATAAGTATAAAGCATTATATATTTTTTATGAATGCTATGAATCTTATAATTAACATATTTGAATCAAAATAATTTGGATTCGCTTTCATTTACTTTTTAATTTTTATCATTCTAAACTCCTCATTTTTTAAATTATAAATATTAAAATAAATTTACGTGAAAATTGACTAAAAAAACTTTATTACAGAAAATATTTGTTTTCTAGTTAAGAAAAAATATAATCAAATTGTATCATGAAAAATTGCATTTAAAATAACCTGATTTTTTTTCAATATATAAAATTGTATTTTTAAAATTTTGTCAAAATTTCAATTAAACATTTTTCTGGCGTGTGAAAGCAATAAAATTAAAGATGATAATACATTTAAACCGTAATAAATGTTCACTGATAGAAAAAAAAGAAAAATTTAAAAACAAAACAAGGTTCCTTAAAAATAAAAAAATTGATATATTGCGAAAAAAATATTAATTATTTTCCATTCAACAACAAAAAATTAAATTTATCATATTTCAGACAAGCATATTGCTAAAATGTCAATTAAAATGCAAAGCATGGTATATTATATTCGACTATAAAAATTCTATAATAAAAAAAACATTTGGATAAATTCTTTTCATGTTTGTAACTAATATATATGTTAATGATTATACAAAAATAAGAGTCGATTAATTAACATAAAAATTTTATGTTTTATATAGATCACACATTTTCAACAATCAAAAAGATTTATCTTTTTGTATTTATAAATTCATAAAAATAATTGAATCAAAGAACGATAATTATCGCGAACTAGATACACATAAAATTTTAATAATGCATTTAAAAGGCTAATTAGTTTTTTTAGACATTGATTTTTTACGTAAAAGTCCAGGCTAAAATTAACAATATAATAATATTCCGCTGGAAATTCTGTGTATATTTTTTGTTAGTAAAATCAATAAAGACACATATTGCGGTTTCTCTTAAAGCCTTTAAAATTCTTATAGATGAAAATTTTTTGCTACAAATGTAGTTTCATCACATGACCTAGTGGAAAACTCATTTATAATGTAGCTGATAATACAAATAATTAATTTTTTTTTTGCAAAAATGCTACAATGTCGCTAATGACAAATATACACATAAAATACATAGCCAAATATAAAATTTTATTTGTACGGTGTTACTAAAAATAGATTGCAAAGGTCAAAAAAAGCAATAAAATTTTTTTTTTACATATTGCAATTCACGTCGCATAAAATTTCGAAATATTCAAAATTTACCGTATATTAGTGTGGCAAGCGCTAAAAATGCTTTGTTGCTAAAATAGTTCTCAGCAAGAAATAAACAAGTACTTCGGCTATATACATATTGACTTTTATTTTTATGAAAGTTATTATATAGATTAAAAATATAATCGTTATTATTCATTTTTTTTATTTATTTCACCTTTTCTCAATATTCCTTTAATAGATGAACAATAACTTATTTACCACACTTCCTTTCTAGTTTATTATCTAGACTATAGATAATCAGTTAAGAAAACATCTCGAAAAAAGTCAAAAACCAAATCTATAAATAACCTTAAAACGAAATTGAGCAAAAAAAACTAATTCTCTTTGTTGCTAATTCAAAAATAATATTTTTTGGAATAAGTTGAAATCGATTGTCTACAATATTATACTACAAATAATATAATTATATTAAACTTAAGAGTTTTTTTATACCATATAAATTATTATTTATGTGGTAAAAAATGAGAAAAATCTGTGTTACGACGAGCAAAAACAGAGAAAAGTTAAGGTAGACGTAGAAAATATAAAAAAACTTATAAAACTTTTTTTAAATATTTAAAAAATTATATATTTATTATAGTTAGTAATGTGCAGATCAAACTAATTAATTGAATCTATTTTATATTCTTCTAGTTTTTTAGTATTATAAAAATTAGGTTTTTATTTTCTATTTGTATTTTATTTTACATTCTTATGAGGCATATTTGCCCGATTATAAATCTATTTATATCAATATTTATTTTAAAGCTCAATAAAATTATTTTTTTCTCCATAATACATTTTCAATATTAATTATTAATATCATCATTAAAAAAATAATTGATTACTTGAAAACATCCTTACTAGAAAGAATATAGCATTTAGATAATATAATAGTATTATTCATTCAATTGTTTCGCTTATCATATTTCAATTTAATATAATGATTAATTATAAATTATTTTCCCTATCAAATTAAATTAGCTTAAAACTAATATAAAACACTTAGTAATGCGCAATTAAGCTACAAATTGTACAAAAAAATAATTTTGTTTATAGTGTTATATTAATAAAAAACACTTATCAAAGAAATTTAAAACCAAAGAAAATTTTTACTATCAAAAATTATATGCTTCCCAAAATTTTTTAAATCATTTCACACAATTAAAAAGCTAAATATCTACGTAATGTAATATACACACAATCAAAATTCAATAAAAGGGCTTCGCAAATTATTATTTAAAGCTAAAAACACATTCATGTGTAAAAACTTGTTGAAAACACGCTTCTTTATAAGTATTTTATTATATACGATATTAATACATATTATCTTGTATTTATAAGAACAAAACATAGTTACACATAAAATGTAGATTTTGTTTACCAATACTTTGTTTTCGTTGTTGTTATGAACGCGAATTTTGCGAAAAATATACAACATTGTTGTATATAAATATAAAAAATCTTTTTAAAGTGTATCAATTGAAGAAAAAAAAGAAAAATATATGCAAATATAAATATTTTCATTTTTATTACCAAATATACCAAAAAATATTATACTGCGCAAAAATTTTTGTAAGAAATTTGTTGCTTTTCTTAGTTCGTTATTTTAAAATTTAAATATTTTGTATCTATATATTTATTTATTTTTCAAAGTATTTTACTTTTTTTATGGCCGCGTTAACAAAATATGAAATAATTTTTTCTACATAAATCCATATATTAATCATATTTTAATTAGATAATGTTGTTTTACATATGTGAGCAAATTTCGTAGAGAAATTTAAATTTCAACAAATACACTATGTTTTCTAGGATGTTATTATACGAGCTCCGTACTCTAAGGGCGACCGGTTAGAGTGGCGCAATAAAATGTTGTAAAGAGAACGATTTATCTTGTTATATATATATTTACTAAATCATACTCTGATCCGCAGAGACATACTATGCAGCTATATTCAGTGTTTTTATTCATATAAACCCTTTCCTCATTATTACTCATATACAATGTATCAATTGATATATTTATAGACAACTGATGGCAAGTTTTATGATGAAACCTGTATATTGCTCATATATATAAATAAAGTAGGCAATTAGAATTTAAGTCTGACAATAAGATAATTATATTATTTTTAGATTTAATATATGTTTAATACCTTAAAAACCATGATAATAACTAATATATATTTAAAATATTTTTAAATAATGCATATTATTGGTAAATAAGTTAAGAGTGTGTTTTTAGATTGCCAAAAATCTATGTAGGAAATTATTTTAATTCAATTAGTTATGGGTAAAACGTATCTAGGTAAAAAAAATAAACGTAGCGATTAGGAATCATAAAAGTGTTTGATGTTTTAGAAAACAACTTAGAACCGTATAGTAAAACCGTTTCAGTTTAGTTATTTATATACATTTTTTGTGCTGTTTTTTATCATAAAAAGACCATTAAATTTGACAAAAAGGCTAAATAAAATCAAGATAACATATTTGTGGTATTTTTATGCTGAAAGATAACTTTTACTGAAATAATAATTTATTATAACAATTTTTTGGCACGTAAAATTTTTAATCTTTGAACTGGTTACTTAAAAACCAAGTAGATAAGCTTATTGTAATTCTAGTGTTGATCATTTGTTTATTTTAATTTTTTTTGTGTGTGTTATTAATCATAGATCAGCGCGAAAGGTAAAGACATTATAAACAGAAAAAAATTTTTTA
This sequence comes from Edhazardia aedis USNM 41457, assembly GCA_000230595.3. Lineage (NCBI taxonomy): Eukaryota > Fungi > Microsporidia > Culicosporidae > Edhazardia > Edhazardia aedis. The sequence continues at coordinate 17,779 of AFBI03000017.1, read as the reverse complement.
ATGAAAATTTTCAATAAAAAAACAAAATCATATTTTTTTTACCAAATATTTATAACATCATTATAATTTTGTTTTGAATATATAAAATACTTTATATATTGTTTTTATATAAATCTAAATATACAATATTTTATACCTTCATAATTCTATCTGTCTCATATAATTAAATAATAAATCTACTATACTAAATTATATAAAGATTTAGTTAACTTTGATTTTTTAGAATACTCACATGTTGTTAACATAATGCACAAGATTTTTGAACATTTACATTTATTTGTAGTTATTTCTATATTGCTAATTTATATCCAATATTTCGAAAATGACATATCCGTGTTACAAAAAAACTAATATATAAATTGAAAAGAATTTTTTAAGGAATCGATTATTTACCAACAAATAACAATTCAAACATTCACGGAAAAACAAATTCATTAGGCTCATCTTTATACATTTAGATAAACCATAAATAAAATAAAAACTAGTTAATTTATGATGTTTTTATTTTTTTATTATAATAGTTTCTCTCTAAATATTTTTTAACGAAAATAACAGCAAATAGCAGTCTATAAAACACATTAGAACAATAATGAAATGTTACTTCGAGTAAAAAAAGAAGAAAAAAAGAAAATCTACATTTTTTCTATTGATCTAACAAATTTTTATAATTTGAATTATTCTGTTGCATTAGCTAGAAAAAGAATTAGTTTTTTTGCACATTAACCTTTTAAGTTTATCAATAGATATGAGATAAAGTGGTTTTTGACATTATTTAAGATGTTTAATTAACTGATTATCTCTAATATAGATAACCAACTAAAAAAATGTGTCAGATTAGTTATGGTTCATCCATAAAAGCAGTATTGAGAAATTAAAATAATAATAAAAATGAATAATCAAAATTTTAATTTTAATCTTTAAAATAACTTTTATAAGAAAAAAATGTTTATCTATATAGCCAAAACACTTGTTTATCTCTTCTTGAGAACTACTATAGCCAAAAAAAATTTTAGCGCTTCCCTCAAGTTCATACAGAAAAAATTTTAAAATGCAGTCAATATGCATATTACAGAATTTTTTTACGATTCATGAAAAAAAAATAAAAATACTTTACACTTTCAGTCAATTTTTGAGAGGTGAAAATGAATATTTGTATTTATATCAGAAAAATAGTAGTGAAAAAATTGAATATGATTCTTTTATTTTTTATGTTATATTGTTAACAGAATGTTGAATTTTTTCAAGTTATTTTGAGTAATTTTTATAGATATTTTTGATATTTAATCAATGTTTATTCAAAAAAAGATAATTACCAAAAAAATATGTTTAATTATCAAAAATTTGGTGAAATATCTAAATTTTTATTACAATCATGATTATTTAGAGTAATAGTAGTCAAAGGCAAAAAGAAAAAAGAATAAGCAATAGTAATAAATAAAAAGATATTGTTTTATTTTTTTTAACGAAAACCATAAAATCTGGTAGTCCAAATGGTTGGAAAAATATTGAAACCAACGGATATCAAAACCAATTTGTTTTTATAAAAATGCTGATCTGCATTATTTATTTATTATTTAAATCGCACTAATTCCTAAAAAAATGTTTTATGATAATGTAAGATGATCTATATCGAGAAAAATTTAAACGATTGGTTATAAATAATTTATATATACTATCTCTTAATAGTTTTAAAAAGGTAAAAAAATTAAATATGAATTTTAAACAATCAATCGTATCATAGTTACAGCCGCAACACAAAAAAATTAAATTAGAATGTTTATAAAAAAGTTGTAAAACCAGACCAGAGCAGTAAATTTTTTTATATGTTTGAGAGTTTTAACAACACATAAATAAAGAAAAAAAACAATAAAAACGTTAAAAAAAGCATATAAAAATAATGAAAGTTGCAAAAATATCTCTACTGATTACTATATTATGTCTTCAAATATACCTTTTATGCACATAATTTTTTTTCGAAGACTCATATTGTGTTAGAGTTTTTTGTTATTTAAATTTTAAATTTACAATTTATTATTTATTATAATGTGCGATAATTTTGAAAATGCTGTTATTGCACATGAACGCAGTAATATAGAAATATTTTGCATTCTACAGACCTCTTTTTTAGTTTTTTTTTGGCTGCCCTGTGCAATATGCATTTATACGATTCAAAATTTTTTTATAGCATTTTATGGCTTATTATAATTCATTATCCTTTGACTCGGAATATCAATTTGCAGCTTATTTTCTGTCTATACGCTTTTTTTAAATCATAATGTTGCCTAGACATAAATGGAATAAAAAAAACAAAAATGTTGAAATGTCAAGAAATCAAAAGCAATACTATACAGTATATTTAGGAAATATTGTAGGTCATTTTAAAGATAAAAAACTATCAATCTTATTTATTAGATATCTATTTAATTTATTGTTAGAGAAAATTTGTTTCTTTTTCATCTGTATTTATATATTGTTTTTATAAATTGTGTATTAAATCTATAAATTATACTATCAAAATCTATTTTTCTCTAATGAACTTGTAGTAAACATTATTTATGTTTTTTAAGATCTTAATAAATTCGATTTATAGCAAAAGCTTTTTGGTGCAGTTGACAAATAATATATTTCCTTTATTAAAAGGTTTGGTTCATTTACATTCTTTCTGCTCCGTCAATTTTATCTAGTTTCATTTATAAAACGTTAAAGAAGTCTTTGAATGTTATAAGTAATTTATAGACATGTAAAAGCTATAAAATATATTTTGTTGTTCGTTTCATTTTTATGAACGATATATTTCGTATAAATTATAAAAAGTTTATATATAAATAAATAATTCATAGAAAGAAATCTTTTAATCGTTTTAAAAAGTTCTTGGATTATGTACAAGCATATCACAACCTGTTTTCTCAAATTAAATAATAATGTATTAAAGATCATAAAAAACATATATTTATTCTTTCTTTTTATGTCCCTTGTTGACGCCGAGCGTCCGAAACGTCCAAAGCTTATGCTTATAACTAGGGAAATACGTCATAAGCGTAATTAATCAACAGTACGATAAATTTGTTGATATTTGTAATTTTTTGACATTCTAATATTATTATTAACGCAATAACAATTATTTCATGATTATTTTGTTTAGTGAAATAGCGAAATGCGTTGAATTCTTTCCTAGAAAAAACAATAGTATAAATATATTTAATAAATATTTACCCTTCCAAAAAATATTTTTTATTCTTCATAATGTCTTCGAATAACAACATCCCTAATACCAAACACTGAATATTAATTGTCTCTCGGGGACATTTATTCTTATTTTGACAAATAATAAAAAAGTAAATTTTTTTTGCGAAACTATATATTTTATAAAATTCTATAAAATAATAGAAAACTAAATTTATTATAAGATACTGTGCTATATTATACGTATGTACTTAATAAGAGCCCATCAGAGTATTTTATAGTTCCTAAAACACCATTCTGAAACTTATACTTTAATATCGATATCTTTTATTTATAATGCTTAATTATCTTTACAAACATGAACCATAAAGGAGAAGAGCAACAGGCGCAGGACAGGAATATTTTAGGTTTATCTCGCAGGAATCCACTTATAAGCTACTATCGAGACATTTCAATAAACAATCATCTCTAAACTTGTTCTTTACTCTATTTTTTTACGTACTTGCCTCGGCTTCCGTGCGAACACAGCAGATATTTTTTTGTTAAAAATCGTTAAAAACGCATATTTTTTTAACACAAATTTCAAAATATATGTTTTTAGCAAACCTTACGAATTTAATTGACACACTTTTTTAGCTGAGTAAAATCATTTTTATAATGTATAATACTACATATAAAGTGAATATATAGAAAAACATCATTAAAATTTTTGAATTTACGAATTCATCTGTACTTAATTTGTTAAATACCTCTTTGATATCATTAAAATAATATTTAATTTAAATTTATTTTAAATCTCTATGATAATTCATTTGCATATTTTTCATGTTCATGGATGATTGTTTGAATATTTTTACGGATTTCAAATAATAACCATATTATAGTAACATTTTATTCATAATTTGTTAATTTATATACAACACTGATTCATTGGTCAATAACATATGTATTGCTTGAGTACGGGTATTCGTATCTCTCGGCAGTTAGTTACAGCTTTCGGTAAAATATTTAGAAAATTATTTATTGCTAAAATTATTTTTTGGCAGGGTTCTTTGTCATTTATCTACTCTATATTTTTAAATTTTGTTGGTTTCTTAATTTAGCAAAGAAAAATATTTAATTTTTAATATAAAATCAAATTTGAAATAAAACCCGAAGAAGTTTCAATTAAGCACTTTCTGTCGTGAAAATCTGAATTAATCTCTAAATATGAAAAAAATAGAATCATTTTTATGTGCTGAAAGATAATTCTTATTATTTTTTTTTTAAAAAAGTAGATAATTAAATTTAGTCATTAATATGCACATGCTCTTTTACACATACATATAACAAAATATACTGGTAAATATGAAATAAACTTCACACTAAAAATTTTTTTTAAAACATTATTTACAAAAAATTAAATTTTTAATGTGGTTTGTGTTAAAGAATCTATCTTTAATCAGATTTAATTCATGGTTTAATAAAATAAATTTACTCTTAAAAAAATTTTATATATGGAATTACAAAATATCACACATAAAGCGGCAGGATTTTATAGAATGAGTATAAAAAAATTTCAACATTTTTTTGTTTATCACCATTAATGAATTTTTACATCAGAAACATAAAATAGGCTGATTGAAATGCTTTATATAAATTTTACGTATAAGCAATTATAGTATTATTATTTTTATCCTTGAATAAAAAATTTCTTTAACATATATAATAAAAAGTTATGAGCTAAATAGACATTAAATATTTACCGTATTTCTATGATAATTTTACAGCAGAAATATTTTTTCATCATCATCATAAAAATATCTTCGAAACAAGTTGAAGCAATAGTTTTTTTTGTATTCAAATATCTTATTTTCTAGGACGATTGTTTCATGTCTTATAGTGATCCTTAAAAACATACCAATAGAAGCAAAAACTGAGTATCAAATATAGTAAGAATCTAAAAATTTTTTAACAAATGCCAACCAAAACATAATTGTCTGCAATCAAAATATATTCATATCGATCGTATTGTACCTTGTATTATCATAGATACGACAAATTATATCGCTAATATATTTTGTGTTTTTATTTCATTTTAGAATCATTAATATTTAGATTTTTTCACCCTGAGTACACGAGATATTCAAAAGCATGTAATAAAAATGAAACGTAAATACGTTAGTTGTGTATGTCATATTGAACAATTAAACGAACATATGATTGTTTATTCTAGAACATTTTTTATTGGTGTTTTAAATCTTTGATATTCGATGTTTATGAAACATCATAAAAATGATTTATTTGACGTGGTGAGTATTTATTTTTGTAATTTTAACTATTAATAAAAGTTGATTATTGCAGCTTATTGATCTTATTTATACAATTGGTTCAATTTAATCACAAAAAATCTTAAATAAAGCTTGTTAAAATAAGGCAACGAATTATAAATGTCTTATTAACACTCTAATGCTTCTTTTGGATACAATAAGTCGGGCAGGTTGAAAAGTCGTTTGACTCATCCAACCACGTTGGTAAACAAAAAACAAAAAATTTGAAAAAATGGTTAAAATTATACTAAAAAAACATGTAATAGCATTCTTTTGCAATAAACCTTTTTTTGTGTGTTCTTTTATCATTTTTTAAACAGATTCTATAGAGTATAACTATTTACTTTCGATAAATTGAAATTAGAAAAATTATCATACAAATCTTTTTTTTTCTGTTCTGTAGAGCCGAAATTTCAATAATGGTAAATTCCACGATCTAGCATGGTTATTTTCGCAAAAAATACAATTATTTGAATTTCTGAAGGAAATCTTTTATTTTATACATTAAAAATGTTTTCTTTGTTTTTTTTTAGTTTTAAGAAAATTTATAAATGATAGCATTACATATAGATGAAAGTTTTTTATGCATTCTTTCAAGCGTAACGTAAATATGAAAGTTAAATAAATTTGAAGATTACTGTTTAAGCAAGCCAAGAGAATATGAGAGTGTTATTATACTGATTAAATTCTGATTTAATGAAACTACTTCATGACAGTCTGTATTTGAGTGATTATACACAACAAGATTTTTTTATCTGTCCATGAGTTTAGCTAAAAAAACCTTCTATTTGAAAATTTAATAAAAAAGACCTGTAAACCTCATGAAAATATACTTTCATAAATACGTTAAAGGTGTAATGTATTTTCTAAGTTGAATTTTTTAATTAGAATCAAAAAAAAGAAAATTTGATTTGTTCTTTATAAATTTGAATACCATTATGTGATAGATCAAAAATAGAAGGCTATGTCCGTAATTAATTATTCAAAACAAAATAGTGTTTTTTAGATTAATTTTCTATTTTCATGCGCTCTTAATTCGCATTTACAACGAGTTCCTTAGTATTTATTTCTTTTAGTTTAAAAAGAACATTTACTTCCGTAATTTTTGATAAGCTCATATATTTCTGACATTGAAAAAAAATCTTTAAAGATTTTTAAAATAAAAATGTCAGAAAAAGAATAAGAAGAATTTGTGCAAAACAACGAAATATCTGGAAATTTGAGATAATTATATTGCATTTTTCTAATTCTTTCCAGTATAATCAATTGTGCACTATGCCGAATTTGGTTTTTTATTTTTCATTCAAGGTTGTATTAAATAAACTACAATTAAAGAAATAAAGAATGAAATTAATGTCATATTACTAAGAAAGCTTTGGGAAAGCTATATCATTTATTAAATAACATATTATCACTGTTATAAGTAGTATATCTATGTTTTTTTATAGTTGGAAGTATCAAGAAAAAAATTAAGTTCTATTTCAAAACATACTTAAGTAACACAGTAATTTTGCTTTCATTTCAAAATTTTTAATTACAACATCTGTTATTGCAAAAACCCGGTAATACATAAAATACATTATCAGTTGCACGTTTTAGTTTTATGAAGAATATTAAATGTAGACAAAAATTTCCAGGCTAAAACATAACAATCGTTCCTTTAAGCGATATTTTTTTATATATAACTATAAAAAAAACATTAAGGAGTTCGTGATTTACGACAATTTTCAATAAGTAATGAAAATTGTAATATACAACACAAAACTGTTAACAAGTGCTTTTTAATGATGAATCAAAAAATCTGCGCGTCAAAATCTACATTTTCTATTTTGAAATTATAAATGCACATTTAAATTAAAACCATGTGTTTCTTAATAGTTTCTGATATGAATTCTACGTTAAATGTTTTTTAAGAATTCTCATGTGAAATTTTATTTATAATATATCTTAGCAAAAGTGTTTTTGTTCAAGGAACAATGTAAATTTTAATATCAGTTAAGAAAGAACATTGAAACACAAAAAAAAACCTTTTTTATCTTTATAAAAAAATTTATTTGCCTTTATGTATATATAGCACATTCTAATAAGTTCACGAAGAATCAAAAAACAGAAATGTTTTATAAAAAATTAATTATATCCAAAAATCTGCTTTTCAAGCACCATTTTGGAATAAATTAATATGTAGATCAAACAATCTTGTATACTCTTTTTGAAATTAAATCAGTTTAATTAAATTTTTGACTATAGTGTAAATTAAAATATATTATGAAATTTATAGATTCTAAAGCAAATGACGCAAAAAGAAGTGTTGATAATATGCCCTTAGAAACAAAAAAACAAAAAGAAATCACATTTATGGAAAATTAATATAGGTTTGATATTTTAATATGATTTTTGCTGTTTCATTTTGGCATATAAAATTTGTCAATGATAACTAATTTGGGTTTAGAATTGACAAAAGAAATCGGTATGACGTAGATGTCAATCACATTGATTGACGCTTGTCTATTTAAATTCAAAGATCTTAGATTGGGATGGTGTACGCGAAGAATCAAAGATCAAATAAATTATCCAAGGCAAGGCCTTCCAACAGACAGGAAAAAATTGCTATTTAATTATCGCAAATTCTCTATCTATATGTAAATTGGCTTTTTTTATATTTTAAACGCTTGAATGCGCCACAATGCAACGTTTTTTAAAATTTTTTTTGCCATGATTTCTTGCACTAAAAACAAATAGCCACATATTGAACAAAAATTATAAAAAATTCCTTCATTAAATGTATTAAGACCTAAATTCAGATGTTTTTATAAACATTTATTAATGTATTTTTTGTAGAAATATTTTTTGTGTAAATGGTAAGCTTGTGATTGATCATTATGAATACAGAATTTAGTTTTTTTATAAAAAGAATCAAAAACCATCTTTTTAGTTCTTTAGAAATAATAAAAAAACTGCAATACAAAAATTTAAAATATTATAGTTTTTTATTTTTCATTTAAAAAATTTATACTTTTTATAGAGTTCAAACAGAAGAAAATAATCTCTATTGTTTCATTACAAGCATAATAAATATTCACAGTTCTGAGTACACATTAAATTTCATGAATTATATCATTAGATATATCTGAAGGATAACATTTTAAAAACCGTTCTTTTTATGAAAAGCTATTAGGTTATTTTACATTGATTTCAAGCGCGAATCATTAAGAAGAGAGCTGTTTCATTACAACAGAAAAATAGAAGCAAAATGTAAACGGTGAACATAAGCTAAAAAATATGTAATTTTTAAAGTTGCCATTAAATATACCTATATTATTGTAATTTCGTATATTCATAATTTTTTAAGCCATCATTTATTAAGAACTAAAGCAATATGCGTTTTGAACATACATTTAATCTTTCTTTACAAAAATTTTGAAACAAAAAAAAATATGTCGTAAAGTTTATTCGTTAATAATTTGATAATAGCATTAATGTTGAATTCGTCCGAAAATGCATTTTAGATAATTTTTTCTGGTAGCGCATCCAAGTTTTCTCATATCAAAATTAGAACTTTATAATTTATTTGATATACAATCTCATTTTTCTTAAAAAAATCACAATATAAAGTAAGATATTATGTTTTTGGTCTGTCCATTTCATCATTCAAATTTTTTTTTACAACAATATAAAGATTTCTTTCGCGGTATATTTTTTCTTTAAATTTTATATGCATACATACAAATTTTTTTTCTTACGAAAGTAAACATGCACTATTTCTGTAAATAGCTATAGCTAACTATAAAATTTTTAAAACATTAAAGTTTATCTAACGTTCAGTAACTGAAACAGATTAAAATGACAAAGTAAAGCAATATAGATCCTATATCAGTTGAAATACATTAATTTATTTCTTGAAATATGTACAAAATATTATAAAAATATTCATTTTTTCTTATATTTTACAGTTTGAATATAATGCAGCAGATTCATTAAGATTTTTAGTAATATTCTAAGGTCTAATTATCTAACAGTAAAAATTTACCGAAATAATATTAAACAGAGATGCGCACATTACAAAAAATGTTTGTATTCTATAGCAGCGAAAATTCCGCTATGCGTTTCAGAATTTATTATATTTCCGCATTTAGCATAGAATTTTTTATGTGTTTCAAGATATAAAAAAACGAATATTACACAAATAAACAAATTTCGTATGCTAGAAATCGCAAGGTTTTTTTTCTTATATGAATTTTCAAAAAAATGGTTTTTATAGATTTTTTTTGTAGTATAAAAATGTAATCAATATATCCTTCTTAAATCTATGAAAAAGTTAATAGAATAAAATTCTATCTTTTTAAGATAGATTCTAGTAAATAATGATATATACTAAAACATATCAACAGCGTTTCTTCACGTGAATAAATTTTTTCGGTGTTACTATTAAATGAAGAAGTTTTAAACTGTATTAACACTGTTTTATGGCATAAAAATAATATTGCAAACAATCAAAACCATAAAAGACTACTAGTTCTTGTTGCTCAATGTTCACTTTTACACGCTTATCTCGAAATATGTAATTTTTTTAGTTGTTTTGAAGCTTTTCAAAAAAAAGAAAATGTATTAAAATCACAACAAAATAATTTCATCCTATAAAAGATGATATTTTGAATAATAGTCAATTATATTAGAAAAGTAAAATTTTTTACCGATTGGTAACATTTGTTTTTAAGTGTATAAAAACAAAATTATCGATTTTTTAATATTATAAAACATTTCGTTCATTAATAATCTGTAATATTTATTTGATTTAATATTGTTTCTTTGGATTCAAAATTAACAAATTTTAAGTTTTTATATATTTTCTTGACGAAGATTTGTTGTGTAGAAAGTCTAGTAATGATTTAAAATTGCCTTTTTTATGCAAATAAATTGCATATTGGTTATTTATATTTTGCTTGACGTGATTGACCCATAAAAACTTTGATTTAAACTGGATTGCCACAAATGCATTAAAACAAAAAAACAAGATAGAAAATATTTAAAAAAATTTAAAGTCTGTATTTTTCTTAAAATAATAAAGAAGATCGTCTTATTTATAAATTTAATACATTTTATTTTCGCTATTCTATAGATGGCACATACCATTGTATTTTAGAAAGCTTTATATTTGTGTTTTAAAAATTAAAAAAATTCTATTTTATATAAAATTGCTTAAAAAGAGAATAAAAATACACTGTTTTCTAATTTTGTGTTAGAAAAACATACAAAATTTACAAATGAAACTTTTTATGCTTACCATTGTTAATAATATTTTTTTGTTGTTAAATAATTCTATAATATTGATTTGAGTCAATCATTAACAATATTATAACATTGAATTTTATCTATTAAAACCATGTAAAAAAATATTTTTTTTAGTTTTTTTGAAATTCGTAGTACTAAATCGTTTTTTGATAGCGGATAATGTAAAATAAAGAAAAATACTAACACAATTGCATATTGATGCGAAAAGCATAATAATGTATAAAAACGCAGTTTAAATACGATTTAGAAATTTTAATTTGGATCAATAGCTGTTTTTTTAAATAAAATATATATTACTTATTTTTATTACTCCACAAACAATTTATATTTATTTTCTTCAGATTATGAATATAAATAACAATGTTAAAAATTATATTCTATAAAATTTATATTAGATAAATTTTAAGAAATTGGATATTTAATAAAATGTATAATGAAATGAGCTGAAGTTAACACTAAAAGTTTGGTCTTGACCAAAGAAAAAACTACTATTTAAACTTTTTATTTGTGGTTGATTTAAGAAAAAATTGGCAATTCAAATTGCGCGAAAAAACGAATCAAGGAACACAATAAAAATTTTGAAATTTTTTATACTTATGAATGTTCGTTATGAATTGCATGACATAATCAATGTAATAATGCTACCCTTTTTGTAATATTTGTATCAAAATGCACGTGCACATATAATTGTTGTTGATTTTCATCATAAAATAAGACACCCATTTTCTTAGAAAATAATTAGTATATATTCATTTTAATGTATGATAACCCGAAAAATTTTGTTTAATTTTATCATGTATACCATAAAAAATAACAACACACTGGCTCCCACGAAAGAAATCTCCCGAATAAGTAGGAGAGGCGGTTGAATTTCACATCAGCTTTTCCATAACTAAAACTTCCCAGGTAGAGTGGGGAGTGGGCAGTAAAATGCCATTTAATATTAAAATAAATGTGCTTATGTTTTTATATTTTATAACGAACATTTGCTATGTAAAATCATATAATATGTTCAAAATAAAAAAAAATATGTTCAATGATGTGTGATTCCAGGAATTTTGTTCAAAATAGTACCGATAAGACTATTTGTAATATTATTTAAACTTTTATTGTAGTTGCAAAGTTGTTTGTACAATTATTTTTGTTTCAAAGGACTAGTAAAAAAATCAAACTATAGATATAGTGGCAAAAAATTAAACACAAAAATTCAACAAATCTTTATTTTAATGTTACTATACCATAAAAAATTTTTAATTTTTTCTAGCGCTTTACTAAAATTCCCGCTTGCGAGAAAAAAACAAAAAAAGAAAAAAATGTAAATTACTTATACTATATTCATATTCACCACGTTTACCAATTAAAATTGAATTTATAACGAATTTAATAAGACTTCAAAAAATCATTAGAACATAAATATATAACTGAAAACAGTTTTTTTTAATAAAAATATATTTATTTTTAAAATATATTGCTATGATTCGCAACATGATTTTTTTTTGCTGTTTATATATAGAATTTACAATTTAAATTGAAAATTTCTTTATTATTGTGAGATTTTAGACTACTCTAACATAGTAACATGCATTCGATTTGATTTTTTTTGGTTAAAAAGATGAAAGGAAAATTTTAGTTTTGATATTGTGGAAATATTGGCTTATTTGTTTTACTGTTATCACGATTATTATATTGATATATATGTTTAATGTCTTTGACATGTTGTAAATTCGAAAATTCTATTGATTATATAAATTTGATAATCAATATATTTTTAATTTTTGACAGTCAGATTGAATATATTGGTGATTTTCAGTTCATTGACTAATAAAGAAAATTCGAATAGTTCTAAAAAACCAATTTTCTATTTAAATAGGCAAATATTAAAAATAACATGTTAAACAAAAATAGTAATTTTCTTTTCAATTTTGATAGGTTTATTTATCCAACATTTATAGAATATGATAAATAGAATTCAAAAAAATGCAATACATTATTTGTATCACAATATAAAAAATATCATAAAGAACAGTTTACTGTTAATAGAGCTTCTGAATGCTATTTTTATAAAAAAAACCATCAAAATTTTGTTATTTGATTTAACCTATAAATTGTTCAAAGAAAAATTTACACATGATAAAATAAAATGACTGATACCAAAGTTATTGCATAAACATGTGTTACATTTAAAAAATGCTAATAAACCTTTTTCGATGACATTTGGATGTTTTTTACACTTTATACATAAAACTTAGTTTTGTTCACTATTAATGTTTTTTTTATTACGACTGTCTAAAATCTGATTCGTCACTGCTGTACTCCGCCGGATTGGGCTCGGAGTTATGGTAGTAAAAAAAATATATAGAAAGTTAATTAAAAGATGGGTTTAGCGAGTACAATTTATTTATCGTAGCAATTGTGAGCACATAGCGGATGAGTTCTCGGTACTTTCCTCGTTCTTTTCGTTGTTCCTTTATTATTTTTTATATTTTTTGTATGCTTTGCACACGATTTTTATATTGCATGGAAAGAACTTTAGGAGGTAAAAATGTTTTGAATCTCTCCAAGTGATCGATGATTCCCATACAGTATATGTGGTTTACCACAGCTACATTTAACGATATAGATGGGTATAACAGCTACAGTACAGGGCAATGAAATACTATACCTTTTTATGTTTTGTGAGAATGTAATAGTAGTGAATATATGTGCAGTAATTTTATTTTTACATATTTAAAAAATTTCGTCTAACCTTTGTATATTGCGTTATTATATGAATGAAATTTACGCATTCTCAATAGATCAAAACGATGTTTCTTGTGGACTAATATCTAGAATACATACCTATCACACAATAATATAGCTGTAAAATTTTGGTGACCCGTTAAAAGCCGAATTCAACACCTACACATTAGAAGATTTATGGATTATTTAAAATTTCATGGTTCTATTTTATGATCTGCCAATTTATACCAAACGGCCGTTATTATATAAAATTTCTTTTTATATTTTGTGATACTTCATAAAAATATTTAGCTTTTTAAAAATTAAAATTTAAAATGGTTAAATGTTGCCGAAAAATATTTCAATTATGAAGTGTATAATGATTGCATTATTTGTTCCAAGTTGGTAATGGAAACGAATTTACAATGTTTATCTGATGTATGTCACGGATTTATTTATATATTCTTTCTTTTGATTTTAAACCCTCTAGTCAACATTAAAATCCTTAAACATTTAAAGTCACTTTAATACGAAGATTTATCATTTCTACTTGAATTCATAAAAATATTTTGAAATCAACCAAAAAGATCATCCAAATTTTTAAAGGTAAATCAACACGTCAAAATTAAATTAATTATAAAAATTTTCAAAATATCGAATGTCCAGATATAAAAAGTTTCTCTATCTTAAAAAAGGTCTATTGTTGTCTTTGTAAGAAATATTACCAATTCTAGTCGCAAAAGAATTGAAAATAAAATTTAGTTTATCAAAAATTAAATATAAGCAAAAGAGAATATAAAAATTTATTTACATAGTTTTTGAGATCCAAAATGTTGTAAATTAAAAATCTTTTTGCTTCTCTTTCCAAGTTAGATAATTTCAATCATTCTAATAAAAAATTTATTTACATTAGAAAAATTATATGAATTGTTTCAGAAACAAGTAAATTCTCTTTAGATACGATATATTTGCTCAAATATATTCATTTTTTTTATCAATTTTCGTCTATTTAGAGATATTATAATATAAGTTTCTAAGTGAATAATAATAGGTTATATTGAACTAAAGTTTAAAAAAATATTAAAATATATTATAGCTCTATGGCAAGAAATATAATGATTGAATTTTTATTTAAATGTTTCTTAGATCCGAAGTAACACAATTTTTTCGAAAAATTGTTTTAAACTTTTATAAGAATAAATCTAATAAGCGTCATAAATCTATGGAGTATGTAGTTATTGCAAGTATGAATAACAAATAGCCCTAACACTTTACATCATGGTGTAAAAAAATGCAAGAATATCTATAAAACATTGGTATGTTTATTATTTTATCTTATTAGAACGTTTATAAAAAAATACTTTGTGTATAAAATATTTGAATATAAACATTATTTCTAAGATTTAGTCAAATTTAATCTTTTATATTTGTGCAAAAATCATACAAAATTTATGTTATAATGTATACTAGATTTTAAGACTAATTTCTGTGCATCTTTTCTTAGATTTAAAAATTTGAAAGCTAGCAGCAATCAAACCTTTTATTCGCTTAATCCACAGCAAAATATAAAAAATCATTTGCAAAATCTATAAACGAACCTTAAGTTATATTTCTTGTCTCAATTAATATAAATTATTTTTCGTATTGAATGAAAATTCTCGACCTATGAGATTCATAACTATATTTTGTCATAATTTCGTAACTAAAATAACCATTTTATACTTTACAGCCTTTTTACTAATTATTTTGTTATAAAACACATAGAATAAAAAGCAAAAAAGAATATTTTAGCGAAAAATATCAATGTAAAAATTATATAGAAAGTGTTTATGTTTTTTAAAATCTCGATAATTAAGAAAATTAACCTTTATTACTATTTTTGGATTTTAGTTCAATACACCAAACATAGTTTCCATTTTTTTTTGTATGGGATAGATAAATTAGTAATTAAATAGTTTAGGAAAGAATGGCATGTATTTAACTTTATTACCGAACTTTACAATATACAATAGTTTTTCTTTTTTAATTTTTTAAAGGGATAATAAATAATTGCATACCTTTCGAGCTTTTTGGCAAAGAAAATAAAATTTGTTTCATATAGCAATTCTCGTTTGTATAAAATTATAGATGTGAATAAATTAGCTAAATCTTTATTGAAACAAAGCATGATAAATAATGAAATTTTTGTTAGCTTACTACTTTTTACTAATTTAGTAAGTTTAAAAATTAATGTGGCTTAGTTTACTATAAATTTATCAATGAATTTTGTTGGTTACTGTGCAGTTAAAATATAATTGCATGATTACAAAATATAAGTTATATAGGTTTCGCAAAGATTAAAGATTAACTTGAACTATATTTTAAAAACAGTTATTAAATAAAATATTTTACTGATATTACAACAGTATTGAGCATGTTACATGGCACCGGAAAAGGGCTTATATCCACAAAAAGCGATCAACTAATAAGATCTCTCCAAATAAGATGAGTGCCCAACTGATAAGCCAATCACCAATCGACATAAAAGTTGTGATGACCATTCAAGTCTGCAAATAATTAATACCCATGAGAATCGTGGGAAAGACATCGATCAGTGACTGTCATGCCAATAATGCGTTATTAAAAAATCATTTTTAAATACCACATAATGTTCTCTTTTTAAAAATTGTTTAACAACTCATAACTCTGATAATCAACATAACAAGGGCAATATGTATATCTTTCGATAAAATTTACGGGACAAACAATATGGAATTTGTCATGGAGCGACAAAGTAACCTTTGTTGTATAACAACGGTGAAATAATTAAAACAAGTATTATTTGATTTATCATTATTTAAAATCGTAAAGACATTGAAAAGAGAAAATTTATTATATATATTTAACCGAATATTATTCTTGTACAACAAAAATTCAATACAAAACAAAATAATCATAAAATTTATAAAATACTTAAAATTTTCATCTGAAAAATTATGAATTAAACAATTAAAGCATCAGAAATGGCTATAAATAGAGATGGAATTAAGAGGATATACCAAGAAGAATCAATCCACATTGAAAAAATATTCATACGCTCAAGTTTTAATCTTTACAGTTTTCGATGGAATATTTTCTGAATGTTAAACTTAAGATATGAATATTTTTGTGAGAATTTTTTTATCATATTATATTGTGATAAATAAGGCGAAATAATCACTTTTTTGATAAGATAATATTTCAAGTAAATTTTATAAATGCAAAAAATTTTGTATATAGACCATAAGGTCAAAATAGTTTGTATTTAATTAGACAATGTTGCATAAATCTTTTATAAGAATTATCATTAAAAAAAACAGAATATTGGTGCGTGTAAATTGTTGATATCCTTGAATATACTTGATATATGTATGCTTGTACAAGATATTTTAGACAAGCAAATAGATTAGTAAGCGTATATCACACAAAAGAAGTAGTAAAAATATTAAAGATTTTTTATTATATGTATATTTTTCACATCGTGAAACGTTTTTGATGCTTCAACTGTTGTACTTATTTAAACACCCTCCAATTTTATGTATTTAGTTTGATATGATTTTTTTATATAGACAAAAATTCAAAAGATGATCAATTTGGTTTAAAAGAAAGTTTTTGTCAGAATTGTCTTTAGATAAATTAATTTCAAATTGGCCTAAAACAAACAAAAAATCATCATAAGTGATTGAAGCTTCATTTTTCAAATTAGCATGCAACGCCTGGATATATTTTTCAATAGTTTGTAGATTTAATGTATTTTTTTGTTGTGGTTGTTCTTGTGCTTGTTCTTGTTCTTGAGTTTTTTTTCTATAAATATAGAAATGATATATTGAAATTTTCGAAAAATCGAAAAGGCTTACTAAAAAATCAAAATTGCTTTCTAAACCAACTAAATTCATTATTTCCACAGATTTTAATAGTATAGGTTGTTGAATTAAAAGTTTCAAGATTTCAGCTGTTAATTTTTCGCATTGATCGCATAAATCCCAATATTCGTTTGATTTGTAGACATAAAAAAAATGATGCCATTTTTCAGTTGTTTCAGACACATTCCTGCTTTGTTCTTCCGATTTTACCGCACTAATTTCTTCGAAACGAGAAAGTAAAGTGAATAAGTCCGAAGATAGCAAATTTCGTAAGCCAAAAGCACAATTGGGTGGAAAGCTTTCTGCATATAATCGCAGCTGATATTTAATAGAAGATAGGATTAACAAAAAATTTTTGTATATTTTAATTTTATCTAAATCAGCATTATTATTAATTTC